>VXAC01000337.1:1422562-1755683 GCA_013399225.1 Rhipidura dahli | reverse complement strand
AAAAAAAAAAAAATCCAGATTTGGTTACATAATCAAACCAGAGGCTGTCTTCTCAGCAAAGACAAGGAAATGTTTATATATAACCTAGTCCTATATTTCTTATAACTTAATCATACAGTGTGTAAAACTGAATACTCACAGAAAAAAATAATTAGCACAGCAGAATAAAACCCTGAAAATTCTTAAATACTTTTATATTTCCTGCCGCATTGTGGAGAGGATCAGATGGAAAGGCCATGAATAGCAGATTTCAGTTTATATAAATTTGTTCCAAAAGCCACAGATGAATTTTCTTCTGAGTTACCAAAGAGGAACTGAGAGCCTTGCCACTGAGTTTGTATCAGGAAATACTAAGAACATGTACAAGAATCTCTTATAGCACTTCTCTCTGGAAAAGGTGTTTTCTTATCTGATCAATGTGTCATAACAATAGGCAAAAAAAAAAAAAAAAATTCAGTTTGCATGAGCGTATCCAGAAATCTCTTTCCATATGTTTGGGTAGAAGTTCCCAGACCCAGCCAGGCTTTGTGCAGTTCAGCTCTTGCCATACATCACAGCAGAACTGTGACCATTGTCACCTATGCACAGCTGGTATTTGTAGGTTGAACACGCTACACAGATCCTTGGCTTCTTTTCCTATTTCAGTTGCTAGGTATCATCTACAGGGACATTTATGGAGAATGGAAATCCTTGGTCATCAGATCCAGAGGTTTTGTGGCTTCTTTCTCAGAGCAAAAGAGGTCTGTCTCTTCTGAACAGAAATAACAGTAACATTGCTCAGAGAAAGGAGAAGACAACAGAGCAGAACTTTACAAGAAAAGGAAAATTACTCAACAGTATCGAAGGAGGAAAGTGAAAAGTCCCAATCAAATCCTGAGGGAGGAGTTGGGATAGTCCATCTCATGCATCTCCATACTCACAATCCTTGGCTGACTCCTGCACATTTAGAAGAGTAGCCTCTCTCACCACTGTGCAAAACACACGAACCCAGCCATTTTCATGCCCAAACTACATCACTACATCAGCAGAAGTTCACATTTTATGACTCCTTAAGGTAACATTAAAAATACACAAATTCCTAAAATACAATACCCCTTCTGTACAACTACACTACAACTGAGAAACAAAGCTTATTCAACCAAATTTTTGCAATAAATCAGCTTTACAGAAACAGATGCTATTTCATACACAATGGAAAGGTTTCTTAATAGTAACCTTTAGTAAGGCACTACCTCCTCTAAATCAACAACAGCACTGTGCATTGGTGCAATACCTAGCTTTTGGTCAAAAACGGTTATTAAACCTCTGTTTTCAAACAAATACAATTTTTAACTGGCCTTCAGAATTTATTCCTAGGCACTAACCTACAGGAATAAAACTCTCTCTCAACATAAGGCAAGTACTGCAGCCTTTTTACTAGTGCTAATAGATGCTTTACTGAAGAATGTCAGCCATGACTCAGACTCACTTGTTCCAAGCAGGAAATCTTAAGTTTTGGCATTTTTGAAGCCCTGCAGTCATCGAGCTATGTATTTTCTACACGCACACACACACACTCCTTTTTTTTCACTGTGTTCTGAAGAGGAAAAATAATCTCTCATCAGCAGCAGCTTTCAGATGTAGCTGGGCATTATAAAAAGAGATCAACTATGACACAGTAAGAAAAAACAAGAAAAAAGAAGCTAGAGCTGGCAGAAGGCAAACTACAAGCTAGACAGCATTGTTTCTGGGACTAATATTTAAGCACTGTTCGAGTATACAAAGGACAGTAACAACCTGCAAGAATTACAGTACCAGTAAACCCAGTAAACTCAGAGAAGTCATTGTTCATGGTGGGAGCCTCACAGCCAGCTCCAGCTTTCTCAGCAAGACACTGCCTCATGCTGAGCTGAAAAGAATTTCCATATTCTAAAAGACTTAATTATGGTAATCAAAACATAGTGATAATGTGCCCTTTAAACAGCAAACACACACCTGCACACAGAAGAACAGGTTACAGGTACATAGAAACAAGTGTCAGGGTGAGTGCTGGCTACACCTCTCCAGTCAGAGCCTTAAACATGGACAGACACTTTAAGAACGTGCCTAGAAAAGAACAGGAGCTCCCCTTGGATCACAGTGCCCAAGCTGAGATAAAACAATCAGTAATTTTAACTACTTGCTTGACATAAATCCTGCATAAAAGTCAGCTAATTAGATCTAACCAAAATTCGGACATCCTGCAGATGCAGAGAAAAATAGAGAAGAGCCATTTTCCACAGGTTCAGAGTGCTGCCACTGCAGGGAGGCTGAGCTCAGCCCAGCTGACAGTGTAGCTCGGTGCTGCTGCAGAGACCTTTTTTATTGCAGAAATTTAGGACAACGCTTAGAGTCGTGTCAGCTCTCTTTATTAAGGTCCTCACAGAGATTTGTTTGACACAATATATTTTTACCAGATCAAAGTATTCTATATGTATGTTAGGCAAAGTAGAGAGCGTGCTGTACTTTCCTCTCTTCTCTCAGAGTTTGAAACAAAGCATTAAGAACCAAGGTATGAGCCGTTTATCTGTCAAATAAAGATCAAGGATGATTAAGAGCCTCTGGCAAATAAAGATCAAGGATCGTTAAGGGCCTCTGACAAAGCTGATGGTGCAGCGTGTCCCCATCCAGCTTTAAAAAGCATTGATACAGAGGCCCTTGCTGATATTACAAACCAGAATTTTTTGGAAGTTTGAAGTCATTCCCTTCAAGATCCATGAAGTTCAGTACCTGTTCTTCATGCCTATGGTAACTTTTGCTTTTTCTTTTCTCTGATCTCTTTTAATACATGAATTAAAGTGTCTGTAATGGCTGATCAGTAGTAGGCTGACATTAATTACCATATTGCTACTCTGAAATATTGTGTTCTTGTTATTAAAACAAAACAAACAAGCAAAAAACCACAAAAAATATCCCTGAATGAAAGAATTTACACTTCTGCCTGCCTCCTTATGTTTGCAACCTGATCCAAACTCAAATTCATACTTGGAAGGTGTTTAAGAAATGATGAATCCAGCTCTGTGGATATGTAAAACTCATCATAAAGAGTCAATCAAAGGGAAACAAACATAAAGCCCATCAACTTTAATTTTTACTGAACACTTGGATTACACTAGAAGATAAACACCACAGAAATGCCTCTGGAGACTGCAGTTTGGGGGCCCTTCATTACAGCCTGGGATGCTTTAACAGATGACAATTGGACTGATTGGAAGTTACCGAGGTGAACACTTTGCTGTCAGAAAATGTGATCAGTGAAAACAGAAATATGTTGTAACTGACACTCTTTTTCTAAGAGGAACAATATCAAAACAAACAGGGAACAGGGTTTTGTTTCTGACTTTTTAAAAAGATAAATCTCTTAGGGGATGCTTGTGGGAATTATAGGCTTCACTGCCTCTTAAGAGCTGTAGCTGTGGTCCACTGAGGAGGGAGGAAGCACAAGAAATTCCAATCCTGATAAGACATCAAGAAGTGCATCTCAGATTTAAGATTCCAATACTTCAAGGCACATCTTTAGGTGGAAAAAAAAAAAATCCATCAGTATCCAGACCTTTTCTCTGAAATATCTTACTTCACCGCTTACTTCTACTGAATGATATGGAGCACAATTTCAGACAAATCTAATTTCTTTGTACAGAGTCAAGCACAAAAACCAGGACATCTCCATATAACTGCATTTAGACAATTCTTCATTCCTCTAGAGGGAAGTCTCCTTCATTTGAAGGCATTATAGTCACTGCTGCTTACCAAAAAGATAAAGAACCACCCAGTTAACAAGTCTGTATCAAAGTCATGAGCAGCAGTTCTCCTCAGAAAAACAAAGTGCTGGTTATTCCATGCTAGACGAGGAGAAAATTTAATTCCTTTAATTAATTCCATTAAAACTGGTGGTAGTGTTTACTGCTACTATTACCAAAACATCTGCCACTGCCTCTCACTTCAGACATTTCCTCTAGTTTAGAACTCCCTCATCACAGGAACTTTGCTTTTGATTGTTGTCTTTCACCAAGATTTCTTTTTTGGAAATCTATCATAGGAGTGACCATATGTTGCAAGAAACTTGGGCATCTGAACAACAATTGTCTTTGTATTTGACCCAATGAACCTTGTACAGGTTCCAAAAAGCCACTAAATGACAGTTTCAGACTGAATACAGTGGGAACTGTAGATGAGGTACTCACATCCAAGTCGGAGTTTGCACACAATAAAGGGCAGAACTGTGCCAAAATCAAGCAGTGAGGTTCTGCTTTACAGACATGGAATCTTCACTGGTTCAGCGAGTGATGATCTGAATTAGCACCTCAAATATATTTATTATGGAGTGGCTCTGTATTTATTTGAATTTCTTTTTCCTCTGTTTTTGATTTTTTGGGGTTGGATTTTTTCATCTGTCTCACTCCTTGTTTTCTTTTTACCTCTCGTTTTGAGTAGTATTCACATGAAGAATCACTGAACATGCACGGGAACAACCTTTAAAAATATTGCTCTGCAAGATCTGCAATGACAGTGCCTTTATGGACACGAATTTGCCCATAAATAAATTTTGGCATGAATCATAGAATACCAAAGTACATGGGAGTAGACCATGTGCATCATAATTCAAATTATTCATATTGTAACATACTGTGTGCTAGTATGAAAAATAATTTACAGAACAGATAAAGGTCTTGCAACTGTGGAAGGAAATAGAAGTAAATGCACATTTCATTCATTCTCAAAGAGAATAAAACTGTTGTCATATGGACTGTTCTTCAGAGATTTTTAAGGTAAATACATTTCTATCAGACAAGTAAATACAGGAAAAATGAAAAGCTTTAAATGAATTCTTGTTAAAATTAACCTTTCAGACCTTGTGTACTCTCATTTACTTTAGTTAAGCCATTAGCATAATGTTGAGAAATGTCTGGTGGGGATGTTGGGGTTTTTCACTTTTTTGTTTGGGTTTTTGTTTGGTTGTTTTGGTTTTGTTTTTTTTAATGTGGCATTTTGTGCCAGAACTACAAAGCTTTTTAGGCACCTAAAAATATAATTATCCAATTGAAATAAAAATTTTTAGGATCAAAAATAGAATCTGCAGATTTCCACTTCCTATCTTAAAACCAAAAAGTGCTACCTTTTCTAAACTCTTTGAAATAAAACAACTATCTGACAGGAAGCTTTTCATAAAAAATTACTCTATTTTGTAGATAACAGACAAACCACCTTTCTTGGAGCTGCTGAGGCAGCTATACTCTAGAGGAGAGCAGAGATTAAGATAAAGTGGAAATAAAGACAGAAGACACCATGGTGGCTTCTATTTGCTCTAGATTGTTCCTTACACTGCATGCAAGTTTCTTTACATCACCTTTCAGAGATGCTCTCTTCCTCCCTGTTTCCTGCAACCTTTTTTAGGTGACTTAAGCACCTCCTTCTAAATTGTGTTTCCTGTGCCAGATGTCTAAAAATTAGGCTGCTCAGAAAATAATTCAGAAGCTCTTATTCAAACAATCCATGTTTTGTAAAACCATCCTTTTAAGTGGCAGCAGAGGAGCTACGTTTGGGAAGATGGAGAGGAAGAGAAGAAAGCTATTTAGTAATACAGCAGACAGTTTATGTCAGCATTTTGAACATTAGAAATGACAATACATCTTTCTTCATCTACCAAAAAACCAGAGTCAATTATTTAGCTCTTTGTCCAGAGGCAAAAATGATTAAAAAATCTGGACACTGCTTAAGTGAAGTAACATTTCACGTAGTGAGCACATATATTTCTAATGACTCTGTCAAGTTTCACAGAGGGCATGTACACAGCTACCACTGTCAAGCAATTATAAACTTCTACAATTCCTTTGGTAATTCAACAAAACGAAACAAAAACGCCTTGAGACAGCTAAAATACTCTCTCCATAAATACTGAAGGTTCACGTCATGCCTCTGAGATGTCATCTTGTTGAATCAAACAAATCCTAATTTTCAGAGACAAATTAAAACTTCAGAATAAGTGCAGGTGCCTGTGACACTCTTAGATTTAAAAGGTTTTAAAGTAATTTAGAAAATCAGAAGTGCTTGTATGTGATACTGTTGCAGTATCCAAACTGAGCTGGAGAGGAAGTGAATTGCAGTCCTTTTGAAACATGTTCAGAGGCCTCTCCAAACACCAGCACTATCCATAAAACTCAAAAGACATTAACTCCTCTTAGAAAATGGGGCCATACAACTGCAGCAAAATCCATCTAATCAGATAATCTAGTTATTGCCACAATGACTCCATTCATCCCAAGATATGAAATTATACCCAACAGAAAGCCTTGCTTCTTTAATTTGCTTCCTGCCTGCAGGCTGAGGTCCTGCACACGGACACCCACAGAGTACCAGTGACCTCTCCTGAGCCGAGGCTCGTGGGCTGCTTTCTGGTGACAGGCCATAAGACAGCTCTTCTGTGGCTTTTGAGTTACTCCATGTTGAATGTAACAGTAAAAGAGGATGTTTCTGGTTAGTGCAAATTTAATAAACTAATCGTATTCTGCTTCTGGAAAATTTAGACGGATATAAATAACAAACCATTATAGTGACAACTACCAAATTTCTCTGTCTATAGAAAACCAGCAATTCATAAATATTAAAGTATGCTGTTAGCAACAGAAGTACAACATATAGCTGTTATTTTTCCTAAAGATAAGGAAACAGCAACCACTGCTGAAGAATTCATTATTTATAGACATTTGAATTTTAAAGCCTCATGTCTGCACTACAATTTTTTCATTAAAATCCAAAAAAGTATCTGTTTGTTATCCCTTTGATGAATGTGCTGAAGGCATGGAAACAACTAACTATTGCTGACTGATTTCCCAATGATATAGTGGTATTTGCCACTTAATCATCACAGTGTTTTAAATGAGCTTTAATGTTGCCAAATAATTACCATGTAGCTTCATTAAAGCTAAAACATAGAAATTCTGTCACAATTGAAGATTGCAATAATGCATCTGTAATTTGCATCAGAGAAGTGTTACAGGGGAGAAGCACACTCCAAGGCAAACCTCCCTTAGGGCTCACTACAGGGAATTTCTAATGCCTTCAAAGTTAGGAAGAATAACAAACAAATTTTCTACCTAGTCTAAACATGCCTTGGAAGTATTGTGATGGCTCCCAGGGTCCTTCAGCTAATTTGTATGACTTGTGTAGTCAGAATATTTTCCCTTTTAAATTCAGTGGGTACTACCCGCTTTAATTGTTCAAAATAATTTCCTTCTTGTAATGCTATCAGTCAGAAAGATCCTGACAGTAAAACATGAATGGACTAATAAAAACATCACCCAAAGTAGTCAAACTAGCTAAAACAGAAGAACCAAACAGGAAAACTAAAATATTTTCCACAGACTATCTTTCATTGCTACACTGATTTTGGATGTTATAACAGACTCTGGTCATACTGGAGAGACTTTTTTCTATTCAAACTAAGTCATTCTCATATGAGTTTTTGAAATAGAGAGTTGGGAGGAAAAATTTCTTTTACTGAGGTTTGTTAAAACAAGGATTTTCCATCTTATCTCAAAAATGACCTCTCCATCAAACCCCAACTAAAGTTTTCTTGAGAGATTTAATGATGTTATAGAGATCAGGACTAATTACAAGACTCTGAAAGACATATTGTAAAAGTTTTATTGGCAGATAAATTAAGACTCCTCGATGAGGCTACAGCAACCCTCGAAGCTCTGGATCCAGCTCTGTTAGCCAAGGGCTAAGGTTATGGCCAGAACTGCCAAACCATCCAAGCCTGCCCAACAACCAGCACATCTCACAGATGGTTTGCTGGGTGAGGGTGTGTAACTACAACTCTCTTGAATGAACTGGCAAAGTAATGCTTAAAACGTTCTCTGAAGTTCCAGTCTCAGAACAGAAACTGTTCACAGTCTCTCCTCTGTGGAAAGCAGAATCCGGACCCAGGGTGAACTGAAGGGGCTGCTTAGTTTTCGGTCACATGTGGCATCCAGAAATCACCTGCACTCCAGAGAATGGGCACATGTTCTATGGCTTCCAGTGTGGTAACAAAATCCTTATTTCTCCACAGATACCAGGAGAAGACTGCAGAGAGAGGAAGCTCTTTCAGGGGAAATAAGAGGGAAAATTCCCCCCATATACAATTAGGATGAAGACAGATAGATAGCCTACTGTTCCCAACAGTTACCCTCCTGTATTTTCACCTAGAGGGTTTTGTTTTGTTTTAGTAAGAGTATCAGTAATGTTCAGCTAATAAGGAAAATTAATTTGCTTCTAGCAAACAAATATGACAGCAGCAAAGGTGAAAATTCTCATTAATCTCTCAACACACAGCTGAGACTTTGAAAATACAGCTTATACAGTCCTTTATATCAAATACATGAAGTGTGTGCATCTTCAGAAATGCTTAGAATGTTCTTTTCAAAATATCAAACCTTGTCAAAACTTGCACAATTTCAGATTATACAGTAACCTTGAATACTAGTCTGGGCTGTCAAAATCCTTTTAACCCAGTTCTGAGAGAATCTATGTTATGTTCAAACCTAGTCTGTTGTTTTTGATTTTGGGGGGTGGGAGTTGGGTGCTGGGAGGTTTTTTCAAGGGTGGGGGGAGAGGGAAGTTTGTTTGTTTGAATAAAGGTAGAGTTCAATTACAAATTCTATATATGTGATTCTAAAAAAATCTATAAATTATTCAAAAATGCCAGAGAATTCATAACAGGAATCTAGAAGCAAAATCAGCAACTTGTAGTATATTCAAATGCTGCATTTTGGGTAATCTCCTCTAGTGAAATCTCTGAAATACTGGATTATTTGAACCTATTACCAAAATACCACAATGTATGTGTTATGTGTTCAGATGTACTGTCTGAACAGCTAGAGAAAAGGGCAGAAGGAGAGCTATAGCCAATGTAGTACTTCTTCCACATCATCCTCTTCCATGTAGATTCACACAGACCTCAGGAGATCACTTGCAGGGAGCACGTCTCTATATCTTTCTGAAGGAAGGGGTGTAAGGCCTCTGTGTGTAAGTATTTTTATGCTAAAGACAACTGGTGATGGTCTTCTTCACAGGAGATAATGATGTTCTTCAGTAGCAAGCATGGAAAATTCTGTCAGAATTCGGATTTGTGCTGAGCTGCAGCCAGTATAAGGAAGATTTACTTGTACAAAAGGCAACTGTTAGCTACTATGAGAAAGCATGGGGCCAGTTGTAGTATACATAGTTCCAAAACAGAACAGGTCAGAGCACGTTATCATTTAAATATCTCAAAGGAATTTCCATAATCAAAAGCAAGAATAAATTTCAGAGTGCGCTCAGGAGACTGTGGTCACTTAATGAAATCAAGAAGAGTCTCTGAATTACAGTGTAAGCCTAAGCTGATAGCCTCAAAATCCCTGACAAAAAATAACAGTGCAACACAAGCACTTCCCCACTTTCCTTGGTGAGAAATATTCAAGATATTGAGTTGTATCCATAGGCTGCACTATAACAGGTAAACATCATTTTAGCAACAGAGATTGTTACTTTTGTATGGAGTTATCCTTTCCCACTGTTCAGACCGGCAGCTGATTAACTCATAGGTCTGTTTCCTCTAAATCAGATGCAAAGACAAAAACATAAGGACTGCAGTTTGCTTTTTTTCTCTTAGTTCTATGTCACTTTCCTTTAAAATCTCACAATATATGGCAGTATGCTATATACTGCACAATGCATTTGCAGCACAAAAGTGTTTAACCACCCACAAGCTGAAATAGCATACACCACACAAGATTTACTTCACCCCTCCCTTATTTCTTGCAGAGGTAGGTTTGAGCAAAGTTTCTAAGGCTTGTTCCTCAGTTTTCTAAAGTTCAAGAAGATTCAGAACAAGGATATTTGTCCTGAAGACATCTCTGATTTATCTAGTTTGAAATTTCTGCCAAATAATTGGCTTTTCCCTCAACCTCTGCATGTCAACTGGAAGCACCAAACAAAACCCCCACAGTCTGAGTCTTACAATTCCTTACTGAATCCCCCAGTATGTTGTTGTAAGGGAAGACCTACAAACCTCTGAAGCAAGAGATCAGTTAATGCCAGCACAGAGACGAGCAGCAAGATGTCCTACATCTGACATGGTGTCAGATTGAAGCTGACAACCATCCCCAGCTGAAGAAGGCACATTCACAGACAGTAGTTATGACCAGATCATGTTTGCACAGGCACATGAGAAGCCTCCCTTCTTGGACATACTCCACATTCGACTGAACAAAGCCCTTACCAATCTTATCTAGCCTTTGCATTGGCTCTGGACTGACCAGGTCCATTTGACCTCCGAAAGTGCCTCCCAATCTGAATATGTTTAATATTTTCTCAATGCACTAACCTCCATTAAATATAAGTGCAAACCTGAATGGTGCTGGATGACTACACATGCATCCACACACTCACCAGTTCTATTCTTTGTCAAGGTTTTGTGTGTTAAGAGCCTTGCCAGGTACTCTGTAGCTGACAGCTCACAACTGACCACAACGTACAACAAATATTTTTGTGAGTTTAGAGAAGCTACAGGATAACCTACAGCTACATCTAATAGTGATTATATGAACATTACTAATATCTTACCTCTGCAGAGTCAGAACAACATAAAATTATTATTTCAGAGAAGGACCTTCACTGGCTACGGGAAACTGCATTAATGTATCCATGCAAAATTAGCATTCAGAAGACACCTGAGGCTCTCCTTGCTATTTACTAGCTAGCTAGCTTTTCCTGATTCATCATGTTGTTGCAGCAGAGCTTCCCTGACTGTTGACAAAATTTGGTTGGGGCAAACTGCAGATTCTTTGCTTTTCTCAAGGCCAAGCCCGAATTCAGCACCATAATCTCAAAACACTCTATGGCATAAAAGAAACATGGTTTGAAAATCATCCCTAAGGAAGAAAGAAATCAATAACTTTGATTCATATTTTTACAGAACTTGTGTAAATTCATGTCAGTTAATGAGGCTGAGCTGGTCTAAATCAGATTAGGAGAATCTGGTCCCGAGAGTCTCACTTTCAGAATGTAATGTACTGTATATTTATCAGAGCAGGACTCCATTTTGCTAATGTTTGTTTATTCTGTTACCACAGCATTTAGAAAACTATTTTCATGTACAAGACATTTAGTGCTATTTTCTTGTTAGGGTGTATGTATATGGAGCTGTAAGAGAGCTCAGGGTTTGCTAAAACTAGTTAGGCATGTTCTGTAATTTTATCAAGCTGCAGTCTTGCTCTTGAGAGCTTGATTCAAAGAAAGGAATAACTGTAAAAAAGAAAATATTGTAGAATGGTGGACAGGTGCTGAGGAGCTGCAGCTCCATGCAGTGTCATGGCCTTGGGAAAACACCCCTGATAGATTTAATGAAATTGTCTCTGATTCTCTCTTTTTCCTCTAAAGGTCTGCCCTAACTGATTTTTCTTGAGTTTTTTAAGGTTGGGTCTTTCACAAGAGGTCCTTCCAAATACCAGCCGTTTATACCACAACTTTCCCTAGTCCTCTGATTGCAAAACCTGCTAGACAAAGGTCCATCAGCATAGAGGCTCCTCGATTCCACACCACTCCAGATGTCCACCTCCCGAGGGCGTACGTACATACTTCACTTATTCTCCTAGTAACTTCTGTAGTTTGTGACTACCTTTAGGAGCATAGTCCCTACTTCACCTCCAGGGGAAGATGCTAAAGAGTATTCTGCTTTTCCTAGGCATTTACCGGTATGTAATGAATGGCATCTGCAACCCCTACTTTTTGTCAGGCGCCCATACAGAATCCCAAACTCAGAAGACAGCTAATTACTGGGTTGTAAAGTGAGGGAAGGGGACATGAAAGGCACTGGCTCCTCGTTCTTCCCAAACATAAGGGAAGATCAGTCACTGTCTACTGGAATTTAGAATATTCTTAAAAAAAGGAAACTGCTGCCTATGTACCCATAGCCCATTTTGTCAGTTTCTTACATCAGCTATTTGTGCCTTCTCCCTTTGCATAATTCTTCCATCCCTATTAATATTTTTTTAAAGTCTACTAAGATTATTATACTGAAAAAAGGAGAATCATCTTAAAATTTAAGACATATAAGTTGCTATGTTTTTGGAAACCAAATAGAATTCATTAGAGACATACATTAACCACTAGCTTCTGATCTGCCTGCAATTACCTCTTCTTCAGAAAACCATAATGAGGGTTTTAATAAAAACCGGTTCCTATATGCTAAAGCATTAATTCTTGTGAAATGGAAATCACCTTATCCAAAAGAAGGAATAGAGTGTAGGACATCATGAATTATCTTTGGCAGAAAAAGTCCCTTGCAAAAGCATCAGAAAACTAAGATGCCTGACATAGTGTTTGCTATAATTTTTTATGAATGGACTTACTCTATTGGTTTCTTGGTCTTTTCCCCAATCTCTTTTATAGCATAGAGCTCAATCCAATTGGAAAATGACATATATCCTGAAGGTTTCCAAAATTCCTTCAGTTTTTCTTCAGCTTAAAGCAAACAAGGATTAATGGTCCAGCATATCTTAGTGCTCATTTGCATTCTTCCAAGATGAATCCCATGTATATTTTCAGCATCATGCCAATCATTGTGTGGAACACCAGGAAGTTAAAAACAAGTCTGAATGAAAAACCTAATGTCAGGTTTCTCTTGAGTCTGAATATATGTTCAAATTTTTAAACGTGTCATACCTTTCCAATTAATCAAAGTAAGTCCTACAGTAAATTCATGGCAATTCAAAATTGTTACAGATGGTCAGTGATTGAGGAGACAACCTCATGTTCATGTTTATGTTTTCAGAGCGCAGTCAGGGCTTTCTGCTGGCAAATAGGACATGTAAAACTCAGGAACAAATTTCAAAAGGACAGAAAATCAGTTGTGCAATTCTACGTCATTATTAAGAACCTCTGAAGAAATCAAAACTGAACACATGCATGCAGCAAATTTAAAAGCACATGCAAGAAGTGTTTCACACAGAAAACTGCATGCTCCCTTAGCCCTTGTGAACTGAATGTAGTTTACAGTCTGCTTTGCAGCATAAATATCTAGTGAGTACATTATCTATTTAGGGTTCAAAGTTATGGGTGTTTAGAAACATAATTTTCAAAGTCACATTGCTTTACGACTGCTCATATGTCTAAGGATTAATTAACTGTGACAAGCTGACCATTAGGGAAAACCATTCATACACAAGACGACAGATGTTTTATCACAAATATAATACCAACTTAGTAATATATTAAAAAAAAAAAAAGATATGACAGGTTTAAGTTTCAATTCATTAGAGATGTTTCAGGCTACAGTAATCATTTTCAAACCGATGAACCCTGTTAAACTAGGAACACAATCTTCCTTATTTTAAACAAGGATTCCACTCTCAAAATCAAGTGATTTAATAAGAAGCTATTACTTCAATACACTGCAACCTGTTCCCTTTCTCTATTCAGCCTTGACTGAACAAAGGTTTTACAGCTTTTACTTTCCTTTACCTAGAAAAATGAGAGACAATAGGACAGCAAAACACAGGATTTAATTCTAATTATTTTTGCAACCAGCCACATAAAATAATCCCAAACTTTATAATCCTTAATTCTAATGGCACAAAAATTTGGCCTTTTATTTCTATTTCGGAAACAAAACCTGGAATGTTTGAGGGGAGAAAAATCAAACCAACTATACCCAATACCTCCCTTTCATTTGTATCCTTCATACCAAGGAAATGAATGTTTTCCATAGTATTCATCTATCCTATCTTACTCTTCTACATTAGGGAAGTTTTGCAAACGTGACTTATTTTGATCTGTGGGCTGTTCTGGAAGCATGAGAGCTGTTGGGAGCCTGGTGGGTATGTGTTTAAGATGCCTCTGACCTGACTGGCACAGCTTGGCATCTGAACTACCACTAGCCCAGCTCATGCCATAAATTCCTGTAGCTTTCTAAGGAAGTACTACAGCACCCAGCATCTATTGTAAGAAAGCCATAGCTGCATATTTTCTTTAAAAGCAGCAGCTACGCTCATGTCCAGAAACTACAGGCATGACTGCAAAAATGTCATGAGTGGCCTAGGTAGCATTATCCTTTTGTAAAGATGCACAGGGAGGAGTATTTCATGGCTACTGCTTCTTGCGTGGAGCCCATTCTCTTAGGATTTTGATTTGAATGGGGATTTTTTTGTGGATTGAGCTTTTGTTTGTTTGTTTGTTTTGTTGTTTCCATTTTTTGTTTTTGTGGCCAACTAAATGGCCATTTTCCAACATGAAAGACCACCCTCACCTTTTGTCTGGGCAAGAAAAATAAAATACAACAATCAAGCTTCATTTGTTGAACCTCATGAATAGACTCTCAGCACTGGTCCGTTACCATGCCTCAGAACATAACCTGAACTGAATCTAACAGTAGTATTAATATTAACAGATTAGTATTTATCCATCCAGATTAGTATTCAGTCATCTCAAGCCTTGGAAACTAAACAGAACATACAAGCATTCTGTAAGATTTCTAGTCACAAGATTGTGCCACAAAAATAAAATTTTGTAAAGCTCCCCTTCTTGCAACTGCTCTTACCTCATAGGAGCTCATAACACCCCTACAAGTGCAAAAAGAAGAGCTTGGGTTGCCACACCATTTCTCTCACAGCCCCTGAGCCATATCAGACATAGATTATATTTCAATACAACCTAATGGTTTGGTGTTGTTTGTTTGTTTGTTTGTTTTTAACAAACACCTCTGAAATGAAACCCCAGCACCATCTCCTTTATGGGCCAATGTGCAAAACACAGAGCAGGAAAGAACCCCTTGCACTGTGTGAAGATTGGCACAGTGGAATGTATTCTTATAGATAACTTGTGGTCAAGAAGAGTAATTCTTCATGTTGTATTCTTGCATTGAGTTTACTCCAAGCAAAAGGAAAGAAAATTAGTTTTCTTAATTGCTCTACCCCAAATGCATATTTTATTTAATCAGTAGCTTCTGCTTTTTCCCCCACTAAGGCTAAAACCCTAAAAAGTTCATGTCCATAGTCATATTACTCAAAGTCTAGTATATTTGTTCAGGCCTTTAAGCCTGTATCTAAAAGACATAGGAAAAGAAGTTAAAGGAGCCAGCTTAGCCAGTACGAGTTTAACCTGTGGTACTTCACACTGCCATTTTAATCCTTCTGAAAAATGTTAATTATTTCAGGGCCTGGAAAAGTCAACCATATTAACATCAATGTGTAGTAAGTAATACTACTGCCATCTGTGATTTCATTAGTTCCTTAAATCTATGTTCCTTTTGTGCAAGAGTCTGGCATCCATGTAATAAGCAAGGACTACCTAAGTACTACACAACAGAAAGTATCAATCATATTATACAGCAATGATGACAACAACCACTGCTTACATAGGCTTAAACAATTTTTTTAAAGCATGTTTACACTGTGTAATAGCTCCAAACAGAGGAAAGTTGAGGTAACTTGAGAACTTCCATACCCTGCAGCAGTGCTGAGACTCTGAACTTCTCTTAGAGGGAGAAGGACATGCAGAGGCAGAGTATGAAAAGAACAGAAGCAGAATATAAGAACAGCTCCCCTGGAATATTTATTATAATTAGGAGTTAGTTATGGGACTACTCTGAGTAGTTTATTTTCTCCAGATCATCATGTTTAATAGCACTCAACAGACAGTCTTTCCTAAACTTCTCTCAACCTTCTTTTCAACTGTTCTATCACTTTTCTGAATGTTAGAAAATCCCCTGACAATTGATGAAATCTAAAAATGCAACTAGTCATAGTGTAAAAAAAGCAAACAAAACCCACTTTTTGTTTGTCTTAAATGTTCAAATCAACAGTTTTCTAATTTGTGTGCTGTGGAAAATAGTGAGTGATCTTTCCCTGGCAACTTTTTATCTTATTTTTCCAATTTTACAGGTCTATGTCATATTCTCCGAGGCTGACTCTTTTCTAGCAAAAGCAGCTTTAGTCTCTACTCATGTGAAAACTATTCCACACACCTCTTCATCTACTCCAGTTCTACTGCATGTTTTTCAGAGTTAAGCATAGTTAAGTACACTTTTACTTCACCCCATTTCCAGCTCATTCATAAATATGTTAAATGGCAAACCCTCAGACTCAAAATGTCAGAAGGAAGATTCTCAGTTACCTCTCTCCATTGTGAAAGCTGGTTATTTTTACCGGAACTTCATTATCTGTCACGTAACTATTCATCCACAGGAAGACCTTTCCACTTACTTCATCAAGCTTAATTTCTTCAAGAGTTGTTTACGAGGGCTCTTTTCAGAAGACCTTTGAAGAATCTCAGCATATTGCACTAAGCAGAGCACACACACTCATGCTCATTGACAATTCTAAAATTCTAGGAAAACAAAATCTACTTAATTAGTGAGGTATAATTTTTCTTCAAGGTGTACATGGGATAAAATAAATTCCTTTTATAATCATCTTTAAATCATGTTTATAAAACAAATTTAATTTCTTTTCTACTAATATGATCAGAGGAGAAGTCAGACCTTCTGGGGGGATGCTACATGTCTTTAAAATTTGCATAAATTTTCATTTCCATATTCTGAGGCCACTTTAAATAACAGATTTCACCTCTTCACTCAGTAATTTCATGACTGAGAGATCTCTTAAAGCTCTTGATTAGATAGTGTCCACCCTTGAGATTTGTAAATATTAATTTTACCTTTTCTTAATTTATAAAATTACATATTACTGCTAAAAGTTCTCTTATTGACAGTTCAGAAGAAGTAGTTCCTCCGACCTCCCTCAGGTAGGCAAAAGTTCCAGTGTGAGAACACGTATAGACTGTCCTGACAATGAAGTGAATTGCAATGCTTCTCAGCTTGGCAACAGACACTGGAATGTATCACCATTCTGTATGTTACATTAAAATAGACTGCAAATCCACATCCCATTATTTATTGGGTTGCAGTTTGTTCTTTTTGATTCAAATGCCAGACTACTTTGATTTTCAGTAGGATTTTTTGGGTATGTACCAGTTTGGATGGGTTTGGGTTTTTTTACTCAAAGCTGATGTTTGGGTTTTTTGGTTGGCTTCTGTGGGGAATTTTGTTTTGTTTTGAGGAGGAGGGGTTTGTATGTTTGTTTCTTTTTTTTTTTCCTGCTTTTAGACAGCATCTTGTATATGCATAACACAAGTAAAATGACAATAATAATGTAACCACATCTTCTGACCTCAGTGCCAGGTGTACAGTTTCAGAACAATATTAACTCCAGTAGTGTTTCTCTAAATTTTCATTGGTATAATTAAGGCCAAAGTTTAGGACAACCAAAATAGAATAAATATTTTTAAAATAAACCCAAAACAAACAACCAAAACCAAACAACAGTCACACAATGAATTCCAAACTTCATATAATCTAATAAATTTATCTTTGCAGTAAGATAATCGTTCTGGCCTTCTGACTTTAAAAGTATGACTCTCTCATATCTTCTCATGCTTTGAAATCAAAAAACATCTGCTCAAGCCTACAGATAAAGTCACAGTCAACTTATGTGTCAGTATTCAAAACTGTACTTCACCAAAGCCCTACACAATCAGGCTGGGAGAGCTGTGTGGAACTACCATAGAAGTCCTACACCCCATTTCAGCCTTTACACAGCTGAAGGCTTCAGAGAATCACACAAAGGTTTGGGATGGAAGGGACATTCAAGATCATCCAGTTTCAACTCTGCTCCCATGGGCAGGGATGCCATCCAATAGGTCAGGCTTCTCAGAGCCCATCCAGCCTGGCCTTGAACATTTCAAGGGAAAGGATATCCACCACCTCTCTGGGCAACCTGTGCCAATGTCCAACCATTCTGACAGTGCAGAATTTCCTCCTTGTATCTTTTCTTCCTTTTATCTGAGGTTTGTATGTATACTCATTTTTTTCAGAGCATACATCCCAAGATGATGACCCTTCAGCTACAATTCATTCTGTTTTGCACAGAATTAAGGATGAAGAGGAAAGAAGGTCTTGCACACAACCTAATTCTTGAATGACCAATATAAACAAAAGTTATAAACAAAATAGTAGTTGCAGGTGTTCTCCCTCCTTAGACCAGAACTTTGGCTGTGACAAAAACATATGAATGATCTATGAAGTATATGAGGAACTTCCTTCTTCCTCTAATCTTTGTTGGCATTTCTTACAATGCAAGATTACTGTGCCTTTGGAGTACAATTTCACTACTCCTTTGAAATCACTGCAGTTGTGCATCTTTTACTACACTGAGCTCCACATAAACACTCAGCTGTTACCTTTGAATAGACTGCATTAGGAGCAAAATTCTTTGCTAGGAACTCCATTAAGGAACATCTGAAATAACTGTCAGCATTCAAAAGAGGCTGTTCTACAGATTTCTGAATCACTGCACTAAGAAACTGCATCCCTGTTCTGTTTTGTTTACATTTTCTAATTCTACCAATTACACATACTTAAAATGTTGTAGTTTAAAATACAATTGCTTAAATTCAATTGCGCCAGCAGTTGAATGATCTCTCAAAATTCTGGAGTCAGAGGTAACCAAGTTTAGGTATTTTTCAGACAAATTGGCAAGTGAATAATTAAATTTCCAACATTTTTGTTTGTTTTGAACCCAGATAAATTTTTGCACTTTTCAGTCGACTTGCCTTGTAGCACTCACAAATGGAAAAAGAGAGATCAACATCATTAGGATTCTTTGCACCTCAACAATATATTAACACACTCTCCTTACTGTGCGTACAGAATTTTTATATACATCTTGAGGATAATATAGTAGTACATGATGTTTCTGCAAGAGTTTTATGAAGGTAAAAGCAAATGAGGGGGACTGAACATGACTTTTATTATTGCACAGCATCTTAGGCAATTCTTTTTTTGTCTTAGATTTTATTACAGAAATTGGTAACAGGCCAGATCCACATCCCTTTGTGGAAAAAGCAATTCCCACTAATATCAGTAGGAACTGAAGTGGAGAAATTCTTTGTTTGAGAATATTTTATGAAAGAGCCTTGCTTATAAACGTCCTTTTAAATTGTTCCTTATCTATTTATGCTCAAACTTAGGTCAGATTTTGTCTTTTTAGTTATTAGAAACTATTTAACTTATATGGCTTTTCTAGTCTGGAATATTTGGAACTTCTTGCCAAATCAGTACTCCAAACTCATTTTGCTGAACCAGCTATAAATATTGTACTCTGACCATTACACATACTGTGAGGTCACAGCAATAGGAGAGACAGAAGGAAAGGAGAAATTTATGCCCCCCCTACTACTCCTTAGCAAAGAAATGTAGCTAATTCTGTTTTTCCAGAGTTGCTTGTGTCTCTTGTCCTCAGGGGATAATTTCTTGGTTTTCTCAGAAAGTAAAACCAATCCTCAAGACTACAGAACTGTCTGAATTTCATGATGCTTGCTCCTTCTCAGGACTTTTTCCTGTGTATGTGCAATAGAGAGAAGCTCTTCCCCCCTCTTTCTGTGACAAGGCAGACATTAAAAGGCAATTCTGAACAATTCTTCATATTGTAGAGCTAGGCTTTTTAGCAAAAGAAAAAGCATAAGCAGCTCACAAAATAAAATCTTTAAGGCTAGTGTCTCACTGACTTGGTTTAAAACTGCGCAGTGACAAAGGCTCTCACTGCAGAGCTTTTTTCACAGTAGTGTATATATGTATATAAATACCGACAAAACAGAAATGAATGCTCTAAAAATAGTGAACTAGAGTATTTGGAAAAATAAACAACATGCAGGGTGTGCTTGAGTATCTGAGCACTTCATCACAATGTAAACATAAGGTTAGCTGAAATAGACAATGGTCCTCAGAAGTTTTCCCTACAGGCCAATAATTTGTCAGCACAAATGGCATTACTGTTCAAAAGATGCTGAGGTTGATATTTGTCATTCTCCAATGGGCAAAGAAGACAAGGTTAATTCTTGGGATCTGGTCCTCCACAGAAGAACTCCATGCTCCCTCCACGATATACTGCCTTAACCAACGGAGTTTATGACCACGTTTGTCATCTGCTTCTGAGCCTGAGCCTTTTAATCTTGAAGCTAAAAGAATCCTCTCTGCCTGCAATATCTGAGGCCCCTATATTATGCAATGCCTGCAATATCTGAGGCCCCTATGCTATAAAAACCAAAATTTACTGCTAAACTTATTCCAGTGTCTGTGAGGATAAAGGCTGCTTGGAAGTGGCTGGCTCCATGGACCTGTGGGAGCAAGTCCAGAGGAGGGCCACAAAGGTGATCAGAGGGCTGGAAGAGCTCTCCTATGAAGACACACAAGTTGTTCAGCTTGGAAAAGAGAAGGTTCCAGGGAGATCTTATAGCAGCCTTTCAGTTCCTAAAGAAGGCCTACAGGAAAGCCAGAGAGGGGCTTTTCATAAGGGCTTATAGGACTAGGACAAGGGGCATGGATTTAAACTGAAAGAGGGTAGGTTTAGATTAAATATTGGGAAGAAATTCTTCACCGAGAAGAATTGAGGATGGTGAGGCACTGGAACAGGTTCTCCAGAGAAACTGTACATGCCCCATCCTTGCAAGTGTTCAAGGCCAGGCTGGATCAGGCTTTGAGCAACCCAAAGTCCAGTGGAAGGCTCCCTGCCAATGGTGGGGGTAGTTCAAACTAGAAGGTCTTTAAGGTCCTTTCCAGCCAAGCCACTCTGTATAATTCTATGGTATTACAAAGGAACCAATGGATGGAGTTAAGAAGGACACCTGCAAAATAACTGAATCTGAGCATTCAGCCTGAAGCCTCCCCCTCACTAGAAAGGTTGCTATACACAGGGGATATACTAATGTGGCAGGTGTCCATAAAACAACATTTCTTATCCAAACTTACAGCATTTAGCATTCACTATGTCAGTGCTGTGCAACTCTTTGTGTGTTTATTAGAGACAAAAAGTGAATGCTACATCACAAGCCAAACAGGATGACTTTCAGGACCACAAAAGGAGTGTCAGTGTTTCAGAGGATACATACAGGACCCCTTTTTCTGTTGCATGCAAGAATTCTTAAAAATAATACTATTCATAATATTCCCCAAGGAGTGTCAGCAAAACGAGCATCTCTCCCTTCCTTCACCTTTTATGTTAAGAAAAGCTATGGCAGACAAAATTCACACGAGAATTCTGTCAGTCACGTGCTAGAAGATCTCTTCTGAATCTCAGCATGACATGGTAAAGAAATAACTGCAGGTCAAACTGGACTTCTGTCTGCCTTCTGGACTGCCTCCTCTAACTGATCAAGTGAAAAGGGGCTAAAAGGAAAAATAGTATTGTACAAAGTCAGGATGCTTTGTACTTACTCTGAGCTCTTTGAGTATACTTGTTTCTACAGACAGTTAAACTAAGAGTATTTTCCATTGCTGATAGTGCCCTTTTCCAGTGCTGTTCAAATCCTTTAAGTTTTCACAGTTTGGCTAATCCTATTTCTTTTTAAATCACATTAAGCCCTTCCATGTGTCTTATGAATAGTGAAAAGAATGAACACACACCTTGCAAAGACAGCAGAATAAGTCTCACATGAGGAGAAATGAGCTGGCTAGAATTCAAAACTGCATTTACCTTCAATACACAGCAGTGAAAGGCATGGTTAAAGGATTGGGCAGTCTCCAAAATACTTTCCAACTCCATTACTACAGCTCTTGGTTATGCTAGGTCCCATCAACTGCCTAAGCAATAGACTTCGCACAACATTTTTCCAGTGTTCTGACATCAGACATAATAATTCCTTTACCAGTCAGAACATAAACCTTTCAAATGCCATTGCTGCTGAAAACTAAAAAGAAAAAAAATATAAACCACAGAACACTTGTGGATGTGCTAACAGGTTCCAACTGAAGACAGTTTTGCTTGCCCTGCCATACTGTTCCAAAGCCACACACTGCTTCAACCTGACTAGTTCTCTTTTTTCTTACCTATAGCCCAGCTTTTATGAACAGCAAACACCTGGAGTTTAAAAGCCACTACTAAGACAGAATTTAATTGAGAAGCTGAAAGATAGCCATACTCCATTTCCAAATTTCTAAACACTCAAACCTACCACTTTTTTTTTGTTTTTGCTAGAGAAACTAATGCCTGTTGTAACTGACGTAAGTGACAGAACCCTGTTGGATTTTTCCTGCATACAGCCATAACCTCCTGAAGTCTGATGCTTCACCTGCTGAAAAATGCTGGGTTTCTGTGCTTATAACTTGACTCCATGTCCCAATATACTATTACCTTTTCAAATGCCACAGAAAAAAAATATTCCTAGAGATTATTTTTCCTCCCAGACCATAAACCTCTTTTTTTTCTGAACCACTTAATGGGTATGTTTCTCACTGCTCTATTCAAAGCAAAGTAATTTTTGAACATTTCAAGATTATAAACTTCTTCTTTTTATACCAGAAATCATCTCAGAAAAGTTTAATATGATATGCTGGGACAGGTCTCTACTATTATCTCTGATAACAGTAGCACTCTAGTTTTACTGTGTAGTGCTCTGTCTGCTAAATTCCAGCAATATTCAAATATTAGTCCTAGAAAAAGGATGCTCTCATTAACACTGCACTGACTAATGCAAAACAAAGTTTTTTTTAATAATTTCTTGTATAAAAAAACCCCTCCACCTGCAATCTGTTCTTTTTGGGTTTGTGTGCTTATTTATGTTGTCTATTGTAAGTATTGCATGGGAAGACATATTAGTTGAGCAAATAGCATTTAAAGCCACACTTCAAGTTTGCTATAATTGTATTTCTTCAATTTTAGAAATTCCTATCCTCAGAATTAGAGAAAAAAAATACTAAGAATTGTAACATGGATAGTAGTCCCCTATGGGCCAAACTCCTCTTAGACCAAAATAAATCTGTCAGTGCAAAGGAAATTAAATCTACAGAAAGTTTTAACTGAACTATCTAAGCTGATTCCTGTACATTTAATTAAAGATTGAAGACATTCAGCACCTTGCATAAGACATTCCATCTTTATCCTGAGGAGCCAGACATTAATTTGCAAACTGAAACTAAATAACACCTGGTGAGAAATACTAGTTAAGTGCATGTACTGCAAACAAGCTGCTAAGTAAGTGGTGCCCAGTTATACCTGCAATAAACAATTTAGTCCAGCTAGCATGAAGACAATCTAGAAAAGACTACCAGAAACCAACTTATATAGGGGTGGCTGGGATTCAGATAGCATAGACCAAAGGAAGCAGTTTTATAATTTACACACATGATCAATGGAATAGAGATGAAATAGAAATTGGTTTATTGAATAACTACCTTCACCATCAGCATGTTTGAAAAACACCCATGATTTCAGAGATGCCAAGAAGGGACTATATGGAGTTTGATTTATAAACAACAGCCATAGATTAGGTTGTGTTTGCTTGGACATTATTTGTTTAGAATTTATGGGACCAGACTTTCACTCCTCTAAGGAAAGGATCAAGAAGGTGACAAATTAAATACGTAAATAAATTGATGTGTTAATTAATGATCACATTTGTTGTGCATTAATTTTCAGATATTCAGTGTTGGGCTCTCCTATAGATAACACAAAACTTGTGTCCATTCCAAGCTTAGGCTTCACAGTCACATTTTCTTCTCTTTTGACAAACTTTACTATTTCAACAGACTCCTGCAATGACAGAAAGCCCTGCCCACTGGAGTGAAGACTGGGGTATTACCTGCATTTTAAGTGTACAGTATGCTAAGTGTTTCAGTTTTACTTCCCTATTAAATTGCTAATCTAGAATGATGTGGTACAAATGATAATTAAATAAAATAAATCAGAAATAAGGCATTTATTTGAAGCAGAAATCTGTACAGGAGGAAGATGACAAGAGCCAGGCCAATAGCTGAGGAGATGTTTTTCTCTGAGCCAGATAGAATTACACTACTGTCTTGAAAAAATTTAGACACTGAAAATACATCCTAATAAAAAGGAAGGGGAATGACTCAAAAGTCCCCAGAGTCCCTTTGGGTTTCTCCTGCCCTCTCATACTGCTAAGGATTAAAAGAAAAAGTCAAGGCAAAAGAAGTCAAAATATGTTAATAACAATGAGAAATAGGGGTTTAATAGTAACAGTCTGCATACCCTCAAGTGGGGAAAAAAAAAAAAAAAAAAGAAAAAACCAAAAACATCCTTGCTTTGAAAAAGTTTCAGTCACTCTAATCAGCTACCAGTCTCTGGCTGCCAAAGAAGGGAGCAGAAGTGTGGCCATTGCCCTTTGCACAAAAGGCCAACGTGGAGAGCCACTCGGTGCCTGAACTCAGCCCGAGGGGAATTGCTTTGTTTTCCCCAGAGATGAGGAGTCACCTGATGGCTGCTCCCAAGAGAAGGTGACAAGGGAAGGGCATGGCCACCATGACCGCAGCCTGTGTCAGCCTGCTGGCTCAACCTAGAGCACACTGGGGTCCTCTGGGGTAGCTGACAGGAGAGACTACAGGTCGGATATGCACCGTGATGAGCATATAAATATAAAAAAAAGCTAAAATAACATTCCTAAATTGCCTAAACTTTGAACTTCTTCCTCATTTTAGGGCTTTTCAGCAAGCATCCCAAGTTACAGTGGTGAAAATGAGCAAAACCAATACTACCCTGTGTCAACATGAAATTCAGAGGTGAAATGAAAGGGGAAGAGAAAAATGGAAAGAAAGAAAAAGAAGAACAACCCAGGAAGAATGCAATTTGTTCTAGAGATTGAATGCACTGCCAATCAAATCTAAGAGCTCTTCAATCTGAAAATTACTCCATCTAATAGCATAAAAAAATGCAGAATTCATCTAATTTTTTACAAGTTGTTACGAACAATGTAATATTTACTTTTTTCCTTTGAAATATATGTATTAGCTTAAGAGTGTTCCATGCATTAAACAATAAAGAAAGTTGAGAATTAATTTTTGAAGTGCAGTAAGCTCCATTCAATCATCTGAAAAAGTTTCTCCACTAAAGCTTAATTTTCTGCAAACATTTTATGATACTGACAGGCAGGCATAATCCCACTATGAGTATATGGTACACACTATGTCCAGGTGTCACCTTTACCAGCTCCATTTCAACAGTAGCAGCACTGCAAACTTTATCTCACCTACACAAACCAAGTCTGACACACCTTCAGTTGCCTATAAAAGCACATTTATTACCACAGAGTAAGCAAGAGATTTAAATCACATCTGGCAAAAGACACTAACAATGCCTCTCCGATTTAGAGGAGCAGATGGTGATAGCATAGATGAAAACACATTTGGCAGGACAAAGAGTCATCTGTCCAGCTATTGAAGCCCCACCATTAGTGGCGAACAAAATTCAGTTTGATTGTGTGAAATGAAATCAAAACAACCAATGCTTGAGAATGGCTTGACTGCTGGACTTACTGATTATATGATAGCAATTCCGACTGCTTGAAATTCCCCATAGAATCCTATAAATCCTTCTTTTCTTCAAGATCCTGGTTTTCTTTCTGAAGTTTATTTGCTTTATAAGTGATAGGCTTGGATGTCCATTCTTTTAATTTCATTTCCATTGCAGCAACTTATAAAGGCCCCATTTCACAAGACCAAATTTTTTCTACATTGGCATGCTGCTTATATTAAGTTTCATTGTACAATTATTTCTATAATAATTGAAAATTATTATAGAATAATAATTTCTATAAATTTTTATTTACAGAATATTAATCTGCTTCCCGTGCTGTCATGATGCCTGGGGCAGATATAATGTACAAAGGTTCTTATAAGGGATTCAAAGTACCAAGAAAGCAATAGAAGAGTTTTCCTATTGGACAGTATAGCATGATAAAACAAGCTGTAGAGGTATGCACTTTGTTGCATATTGTCTTTGACTCATCTGTACTTCATTCCATGTAAAAATCAGTAGTTCATCAACAGCAGCTGTCATTTAAAAGCAAATTAATTTACTTATTTGCACTCTAATCCATTTCCTCTATGTTTAAGAGGATGCTCAGTTGTTAGCGGGATTATGTGAAGTCCTATCAATACAAAGTGTGCAGAAGTTGTATATATAGTATTTCAAATCTGCATTAAACCAAACACAAAGCTTCTGAATGAAGCAGCAGTGTTATTTACATGCAAAGTTTGCCCCAAGAATCTCTCTCTTCACACCTCTCGCTCTCAATGCCTGTTGTCTCCCTCTCTTCCCTGTCTCTGCAAATAACTTCCTCAGCTCCCCCTTAACCACTTCCTCTGCTTCAGTAGTTTACCTTCTCTCTGGATTGCTTGAAGATGAAGGATTTACAATACAGAACTTACATGAAATATTCTGAAGCACAGCTCTCCCTTAATAAACATCAACAAAGCTCTCATTAAATAAACACAAAATCTTTTTCATTGTAACACAGACAGGCTCAAGTCTAAGCCCATTCCTGGAATGCAAATTATGGCCAAGAAATTATAAATTCCCAGATATTAACACAAATCTGAACCTAAAAAATATGGATACTATGTCCAATATGGACAAGAATATCACTGAAGGATTCACTTTTATAGCTATTACATGACTAATACTGCACAGCCAGGCTAGAATGCTGATATTCCTTGTCAACATCTTCCTGGGCATGCTTCATGAAGAAAAAATGTGAAAACATTTGGCAATGCTGTTATGATTACAGCACATGCCTCAGTTTTCCTCCTTGTTTTGGTATAATTTTTAAGACAAGTGACTGAGTCAAAATTCTTACATTAAAACTAAGATAAACTTTTGAAAATGTCCTGTTTGATGTGATATGCAGTCTGTCCTTCACAACAGAATGAAACTCTCCCACCCATAAAAGCATACCTTGGCAGTGAATGAAACACTCCCCTCTTCCCACACATGCACATGCACAACTGGACATCAACTTTCAAAGTCAGGAACACTCTTTGCAGCAAGGATCAAAGGAATCATGTGAACAAAAAAAGCAGGAGATGGAATGAAAAAAATTCTTCATGGATTTCAGCGAGAAATATGAGTGTTCCATCACTACATTTCTGAAAGCACTTTACTTGGGCACTCAGAAAAAACCACTTTGACCTTCCATAATCCAGGACACTAAGTGTTGGTTTGGTTTTCAGAAAACACTTTGTCCATCTTGAAACTCACCACTAACAGTGTGACCTTACTTAAAAGGTAGCCACCACACACATACCATTGGTAACTACATCAAGGGAAATGGAGACAAGCAAGGGTGCTGGCCTACAGACCCAGTCCCACAGCCAGGGCAGCCAGCAGCAACAGCGTGTCCCTAAGAAGGTGTGCCAACACTGCCTTCGAGAAATGTTTGGAGAGAGAAAAGGCAGAAAATCCTCAGCAGACGCGTGGAACTCCTGGGTGGTTGTATGATTCCAAAACCTGGATCAGACACCAAATCAAGTGGACCTGAGGGTTCTATGCTTATGCTTAACCTGATTGATCAGGTTTCCAAATCGTATCTTTCTGCTGTTTCATCTTACACTGCAGAATCTCAAAGTACACAGCTGGTTTAAAACACAAACAGACAAAAAAATCAAACTACTAATCCATTGTTTATTTCTGCCTTCCAAAAACTGAAAAATAACTTAATTGAATGATCTAAAAACCTCCATCATTGCTAGACAGCTTATGATTTCATACAGATGTCTTTTCTGATTTGTTCAGAGTGCATAAAACATGCATAAGCCCTTAGTGTCTATATGCACTCATTAGATAACATAATACCAATCAGCCTTCTCACAAGCAACTAGAAACCTAGCTGGGTTTCCAGGGTGAACACCCAATACTGCTAAATGAGAAATCAATACAGCTCAATGGCGTATTTTGCAAGACAAGTGCCGCTTTTACTCCTGACCCCACGTACGTAGCTTAACACAAAGATATCCTACCCGAGCACAGAATGTCTCACCTACAGCCACAGCAGAGAACATGCTGTACAAGCAGGCTAAAATGTCAACTGAGTCAGATATTTGATTGCATGTACTTGATAGAAAGACAGAGTTTAATTTCCCTGAAGCAAACAAGATATTCTTGAGAAACTTGAATATGCACTTGAGTATCAGTTAGCAAAGATACTGTAGCTTATATGAAATGAATCACAGATCAACAATTTAAAACAGGAATGTTCATAATTTTAAAGCCAAAATTAGTACTGTACATAGTAGTTGTTGAAGAAATATTCCTGGAAGATAGTACAGCTAGAAATAGAAGTATGTACATTATATATAAGGCTTGCATTGATCAAAGACTGTTTCTGCAGAAAAGGGTTTGTCAGATAGAAGAGAATCACAGTGGTGCAAAGCAACTGATTTTAATTCATCCTTAGAAAAGACACCTTTTTCTTTAGTCTAAATTATCAATGTGGGGTTCTGCTCTTGAGATCCAGTGAGCAGTGCACCAGGAAACCCACAAAATACACCCACATGGCACATCTGTGATGCAAGATTTTGTTATTATTTCCACAATCCCATTGTAGCATTAGCAGCTACCTCTTGCTATGCTGTGCTGAATAAGAGCATCTCAGGCTGAAGCAAAGAGGAGAATGCTCATCTCTGTATTGACTCCACAGCACGTAGTTTAGGAGGTTTTTCTACCCCAACAAAGGACAGTGCAAAGGGGAGAGACCGGTTTTGTTATATGCTATAGTCTCTCAAAAATTACTAAACTGTTAGAAAATAAAATGCCTTTAGAATTATCTTCTATCTATGGTTTGTGTAAAGTTATTTTTAATCTCTCCTCCTCATGCACAGCATGTATAACAAATACACAGTTGTAGCCTGAGTAATGCAATTTTTGACCCTTGCTGCAACCATCTTGACATGAATCTCAATGGAGATGACAGCACATGTATTTCTATGAAGAGTATATGTTCCCTCACAGTTTTTTTCTCAAAAATCTTAACAGCCTCTCCATGGCCTAATATAATACATGTCTTTGTCCCAGTTCAACAGTAACATGCTTATGCCAAACGCATATAAATTCTGCACCCATCAATAAAGTTTTGTACCTGCAGCCATTATCTCCAGTCAGGCAACACCAACAATGCCACTTCCCTTTCATTGCTCATAGTGTGACCTCATGTTTCCCTCCTTGCATTTTGCCCCACATGGGCTTTTAAGGCCATTTTCACACTCTCATCTTATTTTTATAAGTCTGGCAAAACACAGTTTCAGGGGTCTCATACTCTCATGGGGTTTTCATGGGCAGAACTTCATCAATGTACTCCCTTTTTTAGAGGTTACTGTTACATATCTGGAAGAAATGGGGATCTGAGGGACACAGCTGGTTTTTACCCAGTAAGGATGGGGAGTGAAAACCTCAATCTTTCAGAATTGCTTAAGTGTTCCTGTTGTAGTACAACAGAAGTTCTGGAAATTTCAGAGAAGAAGGAGTCAAAAAACTGCTGGTTTTCTTAAGTTGCTTGGATGAAGGACTTCTCATTCCCAGTGGGCAGACAGGTAGGGAATGGGGGCTCCCACAACATCAGGTCCCTACTTTAGGACCTGTAGGAAAGTACATTTAAGGCTGTAATCACTTTAATAAACTGGGACACCTCGCCAAGATTTCTTTGAAAGGAGGAAGATAGGCAGCCAGCTCAGCAAATTAGGATCCAAAATGATAAAGTCTTATCAACCCAACTTGCTCAGTAAAGCCCTAATAGGCGTGACTTTAAGAACATCTAAGCTTTTTATGAAATACCACAAGGGTTTATCCCAAGAAGGGTCAATTTCATCCCAAAATCCCTATCAGATTAACCCAAACCAGCTTTTTCCCTGAAGATTTTTTATTCCTGAGGCCATGCACTTCTGCAAGGATCTAACACTGAGCACTTCATTCAGAAAGAGATGTAAGCAGGCATGCAAACAGTACAAGTGCTGCTCTGCACTTAAGGTCTGGGCTTTGCTATTCCAAATGCAGACTCCTGCTCATACAGGGTCACAAACAAAGGCTCTGCAGTTTATCACCAGGCAATGTTCAGCATTCAGTGTCTAATGCCTTAAACACTTGAAGAAATGCATAACAAGGCAGAAAAAGGGAAGGAGGGATGGAGGGTCATCTTCAGTCACGAAACATCTTCATGTTATAAAAACATATCTGGGATGTGCTCTTGAATAACTCAGAAAATTGTGTCCAGTCTCCAGAACTGTTCTGTTCTGACTGCAATAGAATTGAGTGAAATTTTCAGCTGCTAATGATCTTGGGATGAAATTTAATTTGGAAAATATCTAGGGATTAGAGGCAAGGTTTTTTTGAGGTAGGCTTGCTTTTGGGGTTTTGGGGCTTTTTTCATTTTTTTCCTAATAGAAAACTTTTGTATTTAATATAGAATACTCAAAGCAAATAAATATATTAATTATATATAATAAAATCCTATCTACATATGAAATAATCAGTTATCTTCAAACTTCATTTATCTACTTTCCATGTTTTTTGAAAGCTACTTGAATGTGACTCTAGAGCAAATAACAATGAAAAGCTGACAGTAAGGAAATGTTTTCACTGTCTTACTTAGCATCACAGTCAAGAAATAGCTACACTGGCATCCTTGCCAACTAGGTTCATATGTCAACTGCTACTCAGATTATTTGGAGGCAACAGTCCAAAGAAGCTGTCCTAGTGAGGACTGCAAATTAGTGGATCCGTATTCCTCATTTCAAAAATACTTTGGAGTACCGTATGAAGTATCAAGTGAAATAAAATTTGGGAAATACCACTGCAATATGGGCCTGGATCAATGTAGCAGCTAGATTTAACAGATAGATTTCTTAAAAGGGTTTTATCTGAAAACCATAAACAAAAATTGCATTAAAATATCTACATTATAAACAAAAACTCAAGGTTTGTGTCTCAGCTTCGGCTCCCCTTCACTGCTCCAGCTCTGTTCATGGTTAAAAAACAAATATGCAGGTTCCATTTTTTGGACAAATTTATTTTTACCAAAAAAAAATCCATATAGCTCTATGTGAACTCTTCCACAAAGACTGTTTGAGAGACAGGATACTTTAAATTAAAACCAAACCAGGCTCATGTCTGGCCAGCTCTGACAATGAGCAGGACAAACCTGAGTTGGTTTGTACCTTATATTTGTCCCAGAGGATGGCTAAGAAAGGATCAGAAGAAATGCTGTGCCAGCTCCCCCCATCTCAATTCACTGCTTTCCTCCTGTCCTTTACAGGATCAAAAAGATGCTATTTCAGATTTGACAAAAAGATATGTATATCCTTCTTTTGATCTCTTTGGATTCTAACTTTCAGTTCCTGTCCTCCCCCACACACCACTTCTGCATGGTGAAACCACGCCAGTACTACTCAGAAGACTTTTGCACTCCTACAGACCAGAAGCCAGACATGAACTTTATAAAGGTTAAAATACCAAAGCTGAACTGAACTTAGTAGTAGCAAGACAAATACAGTATTCCCTACCAGATTTACTAAAATTTTTGAGAGCAGATGAAACCCAGTTCCTTCCCACCAGGGAAAATAAGAATGAATGTTCTGGGACAAAACCCAGCAAGGGTACTCTTCTAAATTAATGGTGTTACAGTACAATGTATTAGAAGAGTAGCAAGAAACCCAAATACTCTACACAATTGAAATACATGCAAAATATTCCAATTGAATTTGTCTCAGTATTTAAAGATCAAAGATAAAATTATTTCAGACAGGATGCTTCTTTTCCAGACAACATGCTTAAGACTTAAAAAAAAAAAAAAAGCCTGTTTTAATTAAGATTTTGGCACTGGCTTTTGAACATCACAAGTTTTTTAATTTTATGTAAAGCAAAATAAAATTATATTCTCAATGGACTTCAACAAATTAAATGAAAATATTTCCAGCAGCTAACTTGAAAAGGCATATCATTAAAGCACTGAATTCAATCTTATCTGTAGTTACCACTTAAACTTCTAGTCACGACACATTCATTCAAAACAAAATAGCAGATTGTAATGTGGGCTGATATCTGAAGGCATTTCATAAGCATACTCATGCTGAAGTCTAAATTTTACATGATCACTAGAGAGATTACCTTTGAACTACTTATAAAAATGCTTAAATGTCTTTGTTCTGTCTCTGCATTAGCATGTGGCATTGGAAAATTCAATATTATTTCTTCCCATTTACTTCCCATGACTAGCCAGCTAAAATAATATGCAACACAAAACTGGGGATCATTTTCCCTTCAAATAGGAGTGGTATTAGAGGCAGAAAAAAGATCATTCAGCTATTCAATTTACATAGCTTTCAAATTTACTGTCCAAAAATCCCAGGTTATGGACATAAAGACTCGATATAATTGTCATTTGCTGCATTAGGATTATGATTTCTCTGTTTGTGCCAGGTAACACTGATACCTCAATATGTTGTTAAATGAGAAAATTGCTTTGACACTTGTCACTGTATCTTAAGCTAGAAAATCAGTGTGGTTCTTAATCAGAACAGACAAAAGTACTGTACTGTTTGATGAAAATTACAATTTCTAACTGGCTCTGTGTAAACCATTCTCACCTAATTCCAAGTCCTTAATGATAAGTGCTGCTTGGAAGCACTACTGGGCAGCTCTGTGCATGCAGTCAGTTAATTACGACTTCAGAGGAGAACAGTTCATGAGATTATGTACAGTTTCAACACAATTAACTTGTTTATCATTTCTTACGTACCGGCAATGTGTGTCTGTGTGGAGCACAGATTGTTTGCATATAATTTTAACCTTTGTTCAGAGGGGTCCAAATCTATAAGGATTTGTATGCCTTTTCTTTTTAATAGGAAAAACAGACTAAATCACAATGTTTACAATTAAGCTTTGTCTCTGTCACTTGGTTTTATGATTCCATATATAAAAATTAGCTAGATCTGTGCTTACTATAGCCACCTGCTGAAATTTCAACACCAAAATAAGATCTATAATTGGATATACAAAAACAGAAGCTCTGAAATTACAGCACAGGCCTAAAATTTGCAGCAGGGGTAGTGAAATTCTGCAGCACTGTTTATATGTGGCTGTCAGTACTTGTACACCCACAGAATCTACTATTAGCAGCTAAAAAAAGAAATAAAAGGATCCCTTGTACACAACCTTCTACTTTTAGCAGGTTTAATTGTCTGTCCTTGCAGGAGCTTTTCCGTGTTCCCTCCACTGCTCTAAAAGGAGAGTATGGACCCCATGCTGTACAGGAGAAATGCTACCTTCTCCATGCTCCAGACAAGGGGGGAACAAGAACATTTAATTCTTCATGGCTTCCTCAAAATACAGCTGGAAAATACTGTCTTATATGTATATTTTAAACAGAACCCACTTATATTTATTTAGCATGTCATATACTTCTGCAATAATTAAAATCCATACATAAGACACCAAGAGAGAATAGCCTCTTCTTCATGTATAGCCTCAGTTTGTAGTTTTGCTCACAGAATATCTCAGCATTTCATTTTTTAATCTCCCACTGAGTATAGCCCCAAAAAAAGCTCCTTGTACAAAAATATTGGCAGAAATGAAGGACAGAGTTTTAGGACTTCAGCTACTGAATCACTTAAATTCAACCAAATCTTGACCCAACAATACTATTGGTTAGAATAATACCAACTACTTTGATTGGCAGTCACTAGTTGCTACAACACACAGGAGTTTTAGATCCATGGGAGAAGAATTAAATAAAATACTTCTACTACCAAGACATGGCATGGCTCTGGCACGTCATGGCATATTACATTTGATAGTGGAGACACATTCAAAGCTCAATTCATGTTCTAGATCTTATAGACCCTGCTCCAGGTGGCCTCAAAACTACAAGAGCAAATGTCAAAATTCTTCAACACATATTGGGGATCTGGTCCAAGGTCTCAGAGCAAATTTCATCCCCAATGGTGATGGCAAGCAGAGAATTCAGACTGAAACATCTAGCAAATATTATGCTGACCATGCACACCAGAGCTCTCTCTGGTGTGACTCAGAAGAGAAGGACAAATCTACTGCAGGCTCTTTTGAATTTAAAGCCCTAGTGAAAAACACAGTGTAGAGATGATTGCACAACCTCTCCTGACAGCTCCTTTTCCTCTAGAAGCAGAGAAATCACTCAGAGCTGTTTACAGGGCAAGGTAGAACTGATAAAATTATTAAGGATGTTATCCTTTCTGCCTGTCCAGACAAGGTGGTGTGACTGGGGGGCTGCTCACACTATTTCCACAAGAACTGAGAACAGCTTTATCCCACAGAAAATATAGAATGCTCTGGTGTTCTTGCTTCTCTCTCTCTGGCCTCCAAGAGAAGCAGTGGCCCACAGTTGCCTAAAAGTTACAACAGGGCAAGGAACATTCAAGATCAAAGAAAACCAGTTAAATTGAGGGGGGACTGTGAAAATAAAGTTAGTAAACAGAGGCACAAAAAGAAAATTACACCACCAGAACCTAAGTGAAGCTGCAAGATGCATATGGCAAGTACATATGAAAGTGTGTCCTATCAGGTAGTTACACAGTCCAGAGAGGGCTGCTATAAGCATCAAAAGTACATCACAGCATCAATCTGAGAGCCAATAACATTAGCTAACTTAGGAGAAGTTTCATTTTATATTGTTAGCGCATGTACCCAGCTTAAGCACCAAGCCAGTCAATGCTGTGCCTGTGGATGTAGGGTGCTGACAATCCTGCTATTGACAGGTATTTGTGAGTCTCTGAGTGGTGTGGTACTGAACATCACTGACCTTGGGAGCTGGAACGCTGCAGGTGTGCTTTAGCACAGGAAAATGCTATTAGGAGGTTCACTAACAGAGAAACTTTTTATTTATTTATTACATCACATTTCTGAACAGCATGGTCTTCTGTTCATGGACCTGTTTTCTGAATGCTGCAAGACTTCCCTCACACCTAATGTTGACTAGATATGCAAAAGGCAGCTCTATCAAGCTCATTAAACTACCATTTTGGTTTAGTAGCATTTAGGTTTCTCACAAATCTTCAGTCATGGTAGCTGTTATATCATTTATATGGAAGCTTAAGCCTCTAATCTATTTCCTCACCTTTGCATCAGTCAGATGGCACAGCAACTGTCACTAACACTTATAAAAAGTACATTGTAAGCTATAGTTAACTGACTGAATAATTTATGAGTCCTAATATCTTAGCAGTAACAATGCAACTTTAAAAATTACTTTTTTTCATTTCTAGAGAAACCAAAGCATTATCATGGCCACATATAAAAAAACTGTATATTAGCTTAGAGAATTATTACATTGCACCTTTATTCTCTCACTTTGGACCTTGCTGGACCCCTTCTATGTGTCAGAGGGACAATCAGCACTGTTCATGGGGCAGAGCTTATTGAGGATGGAAACTTTGCTAACAGAACATTTTCCACTGCACACATTCACATCTTTGGCCTACCTCTTCTTTTGCTGCTTCCATACTCCAGCCTCACAAAACAGTACTCTCATTCTCTACCACTGTGCCCACCATGCCAATTGTGCTTCCCAGCATCCTGTACTCATCCTTTTCATCTCTCAGTGGAACATCTACTCAGTGGTCTATTTAACCCATGATCCTGTCCCTGAGAGCAACATTAGGGAATGCTATTTGAAAAACACAGGAAAGCCTATCACTGCCTGCACCTCATTTCTCTAAAATTCCTTCAACATCAGAAAGGGTTGCATAAGAGAGGCTAAAGGACATGTCCCTGCCTAACCCTTCGGTATCCATTTATAGACCTGTTGTATGTTATTTAATCTAATCTCTTGCTAATCTACTGAAATTGTCTGCTTCTGGAACATGCTGAAAGGAGCTTGTCGAAGTTCACTGCCTGCTGTGTAAAATACCAGGGCTTCATGTAGTGCCAAGATCCTGCCCTCTGTCTTATTATAATGACCCCATTTTGCTGGGTCTTCTGGCTGCTGCAAACTCAGCCAACAATTTCAGCAATCTGTATCAACTGACTCTGAGATCTTCCTCGTGTTGCAATTGCTTGTTCTGAGCTGGAATTGTGTGGGAATGGTTTGGGCAACTTTTACTTAGGTTCTTCAGACGACCTTTACCTTTTCTGAAGCTTGATCTGCTGCCTTCCTGCCCCATTGCCCCTCCCTTCACCCCAGCGCTTCCTGAGGTCCTGCTAGAGTTCCTCACCCTTAGCATACCACATAAGACTTCTGAAACAAACTTGGTGACTACACTCTTGGAGACTTCAATGCTTATCTCCTCTGATTCACTGACAGTGATTCCTGAAGATCCCTCTCTTGCCTCTTTTTCAACCCAAGAAGTGATGACTATTATTACACTCAGATCCCGTAGCAACTTAGTTTCTTTGATCCTTGAGAAACCTTCACCTGGGTCTTTGCTGTTCTTTCAATCCTGGAAGAGCAGGGTGGGAAAACACTACAGAATTTCTTCTCCCTTGTAGATAATGATACTCAGGTTTCCTTGAGCAAGTGAAGCACAGAGCAGCAACACAACCACCAACCTGTTGCTTGCAAAGTGAGATTAAAACAGTGAGACAGAAACATTAAGACAGAAAATTGACTACTCAGATACCTGCCCCTCCCTGCACCAGAGGAAACATGACTACATAGCTTAGAGACATCTTTCCCCATCTTTCCCCAACAGCAACTTTGATCATTGGCTCTTTTCCAGGCCATGCAAATGAGACAGGTAGACAAATTGAAACATTTATTCTCACCCTAACTGAAACCTCTTCTCTTATTATAAAACTTGCGTCAGTCCTCACCAAAAATACTCCTAAGATCAGGCAATACTACATCTGGATATCAACCCCACCTCGTCAAGGCATATGTGGTAACTATACACAGTTCAAGGAGTCCTGACAAAAAATTGGGTTCTTACAGGAAAAAATTTTTTGAAAGTCAAGCATGTAGGCATAGCTCTGTATTGCATGCAACAGAACTAAACACTGTGGGTGCTGTGTGAGGAAGAAAAAGACCCTTAGAATCAGGGTGGGAAATCAGCAATTCCCACCCTGATTCTAGCATTTACTGGAAACTACTACATAGAAATTTGTTGACTTGCAAGAGCTAGAAACATGTGGGGTTTTTTCCTCATAGTCCTGTACCTATACAGTCAAATCATACTTGATTCCATTTCTGAGAGGAATGAGCATGTCATCCAGACAAACATATTTCTTTATTAAACAAATTCCTGTATAAAAGACCATGACCTTTCCTTTAAGCTCAGAGAGAATCATGCTATGCCCATGTCATTCTTTGACCTTTGCTAAAATAAAACTACAGGTACAATATCCATTGAATGTATCCAAATAATCTCAGCAGTGTTGTTAGAGAGATGATGAAATGGATGAATTCTTTGTAAAAGCAATGCTTGAAAAAAGTAAAAAAGAATGAAGAACAGTGTTTACTTCCTTAATGAAATTGTGGAAGAGCCTTCAGGAGAGTGATTATTTTCTTCAGTGGTGTCTCTTATCAGCAGCTTCATCTGTTTGCTGAATTTGTTTGGTGTTAGCCTCAATTGGGGTGTGCACTTGCTGCTTGACTGGCTTGATGACCTCAGCTACAACAGCTGTGGACAGCAAAGGGTCAAGAGTTTATAAGGCCTTGTTCTCTTTCTAAAATGCCAGCTTCAATTTGCCTAGAGCCAGGGGTTCATATACATACAGCACATAATTACATTTTAAAGGGTTATGGTTGAGAGACAAGGAAATGTGTGCATTTCAAAAGGGGAGGGAATTATTCCTGTGAATCAGTCACTGCTTTCAGTTCCCCCTGGAAAACCATAGAAATATCACCTTTGCATCATGCAGAGGGAGATGTTGAGCCTGTTGACTGAGTTTTACTTCTTTAGTCCAGATATTCAAGCATGTAGTGTCCTCAGCTCACCTCATTTTGTACAGCCACTACAGCACCTGAAGCTGCCCATCCCACCACTGTTACAGCACATTTCATTTCCTTTAACTCTTTTTTTTTCCCTAATGACTGTAATAAGGTTCATTTGGTTGAGTAGGGGTTTGTACTCAAGCAGTTAAATGAAATTTAAGATCGTGACAAAACCTACAATGCATCAGAGCTGGCATTCTTAACAAACACTGTTTAACAGGAACATTATTATTTATGGGGAAATAGTTCTGAAAATAAACTCCTACGCGTGTTTAATGTCTTCTTTCCTTTATTTTTATTCTATGCAGCAGGAAAGATTTAGAAAAAGAACACAACCCAAAACAATGAAAAACGACTTAATGCCCAGTAATGACTAACTATATGCAAAATTGCTTTAAAAAACAAAAATCAGTTCAAGAGTTCTTCAATCTACTATATATCAATAGATAAAACATGACAAAAATGTTCATTCAGAAGAACCTTAAATTAAATTTCAATCTAATAAGGGCCATTTGTCTTCTTGATGACTTATATCCAGGAATGAGGAAAACACAATGTAAATTCTCTTCACCACGATTTCTTTTTCATTTCTTGTTTGCTGATTCATATCACATTATTGAATTTTAGAAAATGATGAGGAGAAGAATTGGTGAGTGCTTCACCCTGCAAACTTTCATTATGTTTTTTAAATTGGCATGTTTGAATATGCTCAAGTTTAAAATAAAGTTGAAGTATTTCTTTAATTAAGCCATTTTAGCTCTTAAAGTTAACAGAAAGTCACCTATAAAGCCCAATCTAGGCTGTGTTTTCATTCTTTGTTCCATAAATCCGCAGTTATGTGCCTACAGGTCACCCCAGAACTACAAATTGCTCTTCCGTAGAGCAAAACGAATACGGAGGGGTATTGAATACCACACTGCTTTTAAGAGGAGGTGCACATCCAGATCATGAACCATGATCTCCATTTCTCCCACACACTGGTATTCCCTTGTATTTCAGTATGCAGTGGAACTGTGGAGTGTGAGCTCCTTGAATTTGGGGCCAGAAATTCCTCCTCTGGCTGTCAATCAACATAGAAACCAGAATGTACTTCATGTACACTTGCTAATCATAAGGAACCCACCGTGACCAAGACGCTGCATTGACAGGGATGCCCAGCACTCCTACTGTGCATTGCTGCTTCCTGTCCACGTGAGAAAAACAGGACTTGTTTGGATATCCTGTTTACAACCTGCAAAAGCCATCCTCTTCAAACTAACAACTGGTAAGAGCAGCTAATTTTTCTGTTGTTCAACTTAATAGTGCCATTACACGAAAAACTGCAATATAGTCAGCATGGTTCTTGTGGGTCCCTTCCAAATAAGGATATTCTATGGCTCTATGATTCCAACTTGTGAGGTACCTTCAGTTAATTTAACTTGCAAAACTGCCAACTGCAGTTAGGTCCATCACAAAATTAATCCACAAATCAATAATGAACCAAAGATAAAATTACACATTCATCAATATGAAAGTTAACCCACTTGACATTTATATTTGTTAAACAGATAGCTGGCATGTGTCTTTTCTATGAATATTGACAAGTCAGAAGGAAAGCACTCTTACAAGATTTTATGGTTAATGCAATGACATGATTTTGACTGATAATGCAAGTTCTAGACAGGAGATCTTTTTTCTACTACTTTCTACAACATCCTGTGATATGTCACATCTCTCTGCCTCAGTGTCCCCAGAAGGGAAATATCTACTCACCTCAGCGCTGTGAAACTGAATCAATTTATGCCTCATATAATCTAGAAAGTATCAATATAAGTGGAAGATATTCAGCACCTTGCAACACATGCTAGCACCTTGCAGGATCACATCTGTGCGGCTCCTTGAAGATCAAATACATAGTGACCAAATGGAATTGATTTGAAGGCAAAGTTTACCTTCAAAAATTAGGAGGGAAGTGTTACAGAAGGGAAGTGTTACACATACTTATTAATATTAGTCAAATCATCATGTATGTCATTGGTTTTACATAACAGCAATCACAGTAAGATCTCCAGATTTTCAAATGATACTAAAATTAGATTTAGATTAAGTAATGAAGAGTAATACAATCAGATTTCAAAGGATTTGGACCATTTTGGTAATAAGGCCAGCAGATGGCCAATGCAGTTGAGTGTAGAAAAATGTAAAATAATTGGTCTGTGAATATGTGCTAAGAGGAGCAATCATTAAGAAAAAGCATTATTTTGGGGTGAAAAATAAACCAGAGAAAGAGAGAAGGATGCCATGAGAATATTGTGGTTTAGCCCCACCCAGGAACTCAGTACCAGGCAGGTCCATACCTCACCTGCCCTGGGAGGAAGGGTAATGCTGCTGGAGTATGTCCAAAGAAATGCAGGGAAGCTGCTCAAGAGACTAAACCACATGAGGAGCAGCTGAAGGACCTGGGGGTGCTCAGCTTGGAGAAAAGAAGGCTTAAGGAGGGACCTTATTGCTCTCTATAACTACATGAAAGGAGGTTGTAGCAAAATGGGGGCCGAGCTCTTCTCCCACATGGCAAGAGACAGGGCAAGAGGAGGTGGCCTCAAGTTGTACCAGGGGTGGTCTAGATTGCAAAAAATTTCTTCTGTGAAGGGTGGTCAGGCATTGGGATAGGCTGCCCAGGGAAGTGGTGGAAACACCATCCCTGGAAGTGCTCAGAAAATGCATAGATGTGGCAAAGAGTACCTTGTTTAGTGGTCAAGATGCCCAGTATTTGTTAATTTAAGAATTGAACTTGGTGATCTTAGAGGTCTTTTCCAATCTTAACAACTTTATGATTCTAAAATTGGTCAATTTAGGTCAGAGATAGGGAATTTATTTACAGCAAGGGTGGTGAAACACTGGAACAGATTGCTGAGAGAGGTGGTGGATGTCCCATTCCTCAAAACATCCAAGGTTAGGCTGGACAGGGCCCTGAGCAACCTGATATTGTTGAAAATGTCTCTGGTCATTGCAGAGGCATTGGACTAGGCGATCTTTACAGGTCACTTCAAACCCAAACTGTTCTATGAATAATAATAACAGTAATGAAAAAAAAAATCCAAACCAAAATACCCCATACCCCCAAAAATCCTAAAAACTGAGGGGACAAAACCCCACAAGTGATGCACAATACTATTGCTCACCACCTTGCTGACCAATGCCCAGCTCATCCCCAGCAGCAATTTGACCCTGTCAGCCAACTCCTCCCAGATTATGGGCATGACACTTAACAATATGGAATACCCCTTTGGCCAGTCTGGGTCAGATGTCCTGGCCATGCTACCCCCCCACTCCCTCATTAGCACACCATGGGGAAAGTGAAAAGTCCTTGTCTAAGGATAAGCACTACTCAGCAACAACCAAAACATTAGCTTGTCATGAGCTTTATTCTCATACTAAATCCAAAATACAGCATTGCTTCAGCTACCAAGAAGAAATTAATTTTATCCCAGCCAAAACAAAGTCATCAATATATTAGCTAATTAAAAAAAAAAAAAAGTTAAAAGGATTTGGTAAAAGGAATTTATTAGAAACTACAAGGTAAAGTGCATGTGAACCAGTTTTTACAATCAAGTGATCCTGTCAGGAAATGATTTAATTAGGAAACAGAACCAACTAGTGTGAAAGTGCAAGTATAAGCAGAAGCATTCAACACCTAACAGGACATATTTGGCATCCTATAGTATTAAATCTAAAGTTAGTAAAATTCTTTGAAGATTAAGTGCACTAGGATATAACTAAGACCTTTTGAAGTTTGAAACCACAAACAAAAACGAGCCAAGATGAAATGAGAAATACTAACCTACCTGATTAATATTCAATATCCTGATGAAGAAATAATGTACGAGTGTGTTTGTATATGACACCAAAAATACTGGGTCCTTATCTAACTAGGCAGGCCAAGGACTCTAAATACAGTCCTAATGACCACATTATCAGTTAGTCCAGAGTGAGTTTCCCAACTCCATTCTAAAGCAAAGGTCCTTTTTTTTAATACAAATTTCATTGAAAAGGTTGTAAGTTTAATTTTTGATAAAACCTGGAAAATTTACAACCAGTTTCTCTAGCTATAAACATTGTGGATCACAACAGCACAAAAAGAATTCACACAGGAATAAAACCTTGGTGATAAGCACTGTGTTGTCCTAAAAAGACGTTCCATGACAGCAACAGAAAGTAGTCAGATCTGGGTTGCAGCAATGTAAAAACATTGCAGGGTTGCCAGTTCTGGTACAAACTGGTCTTCTTAAAAATGGATATAATACAAATGTGAAGATGAAAGGCGAAGTTAAAAAGAAAGATTCGTGGAACACTGACAAATAGGCACCGCTACACTTAAAGGATGTTATTGTGTATGATCACTGACATTACAGGACAATGAAACTTATGCAGACAAGTACAGGCAGTCATGGCCCATTTTCACTGAAAAAGATGTCATGGATATATGAAAAAATCTCTACTTTGTCACAACTACTGCCTTTTGTTTGTTATTTTTTCACACTACTAGAAGGTAAAAACATGTAAGTTTTAAAAAAAGTCAATCTTGTTTGTGCCATCAGGCATACTCACAGGTCCATGGAACTGAAGCAGGATTCAAGACAGAAATTAGAAGTTACAGAACAGGAAACAAAATAGAAAAACAGCAGAAAGGCTGTAAAAAGCAGACAGGTGGGATTAAGATCTCAATAAATATTAAACCCCACATTTCTAATCCCAAAATATCATTATTTCTTGCAATAAAATGGCAAAGTTCTTCCCTTACACCATTAATTTCCTTTTTCATCTGAACCTGCTAACTTTATTTTGTGCTGGCGCTATCATATGAAAGTGCTTTGAGTGCTTTTCTCTGATTGCACTGGCAGAGTTATATGAAGCATTACCTATCATTACTTTTATTTCAAACCTGTCAGTTCTTCCTCTTTGTAGCCAACAAGCTGTAAGAAGGGGAAAAAATGCAGTCTCTGTCAGGGAATAAAACCACACATACAAAAATGAGCTGAAAGGAGCACCTGAACAAAGGAGAAGGGAGGATGAAGAAAAAAAGAGATAAGAGATTGATAAATCTGCTCACCCTCACTGCAAAGGACATTCTACTCTCCTGCCATTTAAAATTAATAAATAAATAAACAAACCCATAACACTAACACACAATGCATGCCAGACCTGGCTTTTGCCCATGACTATTCTTTATTCTGCCACACTATGTACTTCAAATACCTGAAACATTCCATAAATATTATGCAAATAAAAACAACATCGATACCACCTCCTCATGCATGGAAAAATGCACATAAATTGAGCTTGAGTACATGAAAGAAGATGTGCTTCCCTCAAAGCTGTGTGTATCTTATGAGGTGCTTTTTAGCAAATCCTTTATGAGCCACACAACAAGCAATGAGGAATTAGTGCTAATTAAACAGCCCCCCTAACTATAGTGCTACCAGGGACAAGTTAATGACCTCAAAATGCACTTGGATTTTGAAACTCTTTTCCCTCAGGGTGCATGCCAGGCTGCTTTACCTCTGCAGAGCTGTGGCATGCTCCAGCTGCTACCACACACGTATGGAATGTCATTCCCATTTGCAGTAACAGGCATCCCTCGCCAGACACTGAAGTAGCCATTAGAGAAGGGCACTGCAGACACAGCTCCGAGACTAAAACATGCCAGTAAGTTTTGATTTGTCTGCTTGAAACACCCAGGGAAGCCACACGCAATGGCAAAGTGACAGCATACTGACAGGCAGGCCACCACGAAGGCAGCTGACTTAATGCAGCACAAACACATTCCAGAAGCTTATTTATCACACTCAATGCCCCAGGTTAGTACCATGCCTGTCTCTTAACATCTCAAAAACAAATAAGGAAATTTTTTTAAAAATTAAAATCTTAAGTAAAAAGAGTCAAATGTACCACCACCACTCTTTCCCTCATGTAGCTCATGTTACTCTCCTCATGTAACATGTTGGAACCAACACCAGAAATGGAGGTGTCCGACTGTCTCTCAGAAAGTAGGAGACAAAGGAATACAAAAGATCAGTTATGCCTGTGAATGTATAGAGGAAGCCACTGAAAATGACCAGAGGAAATAATGTAATGAAGTCAGAAACAGACGGCTAAAGTCATAGCTGTTCCTAATTTGGGCACTATCTACAGACTAGACTGCAAACATCATAGCTATTCAATCAAACTGAATTAACTGTCAATAAAGGTTGAAGCTTAGCAGGGTGTTTGACAACTTTTATCTCCAAAGCAGAAGATGAAAACATGTGGAGTATGTGTTAAAGAATGAAGCCAGGAGCATCTGCCATAGCAAGCATGCTATTGGGCAGCTGCAAGAATCCAAAGGACTGGCTCAAGGAATCCATCAAAGAAATGAACACGTGGACAACTTACGGGACTTAACAAGAAAGGATGTGCAGTGGCAGAACACACAGGGATTGCTGAGCCCAGCTGGTACCCCAGAGGTCATATGACGGCACAGAAAGGGTTCACATTTCCCATCTTGGTCTGAAAAATACACTCATGCTCTATAGCCTGTACGTATGCTCCTCCTGAGCTGTGGTTTACCTCAAGAAAACAAAACCTAATCTGTTCGCAGACAGTAATGTTTTTCTTCATGGCTGTTTTTTGTTTGCAGGATCTCTTCTTTCCCTCCATGTGTCTCAAATAGCATAGTTCAGTTAAAACACAAGACTTGCATTAGTTTAGTCTCAGTGATTTTGGTGGGATTGGGTACAGTTTAAGATATTTCCACTGCTTTTCCAAGATCTAGCTAATGGTAGAGTCAAGAATGTTAAGATATGGGGAGCTTTTTGTCACTGTGATAGAGAGAAGGACAAAAAAAAGCTGTTCCAGAAGCACATATGGTGCAAGAAAAAATCTGAAGAATAAAGTAGTAGCTTAAAGCAGAGAAAAGTTATGATAATGGCAGTATAAATTCCTTGCAGCTAATATGCAGCTTGTCACAGCCCCTAAAAATCACAAGTTCATAAGTATGGAAACTAGAATGTAATAATGACATTGTGCATTCCAGCCAAAACAGAATTCTGTTTTGAATTCTATTTTCATTTCAATACATGAATAATGTCCACTAAAGGAGACAGACTACGTACAAAATACCCAGGTAAGTTCAGGTACTTTCATTTAGAAAGGAAAAGAAAGAAAGTATTTTCATGCTTGTATCCAAAAGTAATAGTGAGAGAGAAAGAAAAGGACACCTTCATTTAGAGGTACAAAGGAAAAGACCATGGAGAAAAAAATAAAGAGAATTGCAAATTGCACTTGATTGAAAACATTGTAATTTGTTCACATTACGCTTTGCTACATGTGAAATTCCAAACACAGCTAAAAAAAAAATGTAGCCCAATACAGAAAAAATGAAATCTTTAATTTGCACAAAGATCCAAATGTAACAAACATATCAAGCTATTGTCTGCTGCATTACATAGAGTCAGAATATATCAAGTCTTATTATTATTTCCATTATTTCATTTGAATTACAATTGCACCCATTGTCCAGGGGGTAATTTCAAGAGATTCTATCAGTGCTTCAGAGGATTCAGAATCTAAAATAGCAAGCAGCATACACAAGAGGAATGGGAAAATATTAAAGCATATCAAGCAAGTGTCGGCTTCTTCCACCAGCAATCTATCTAGACAAAAAAATAATACCTATCTGGTACAAAACTCACATTATCGCAGGCTTGGTGAAAATCTATCACATATTCATAAGTGCCCCCCTTTAAAGAACTGCATAGAGAAGAAATGAAAACTGCCTCAAATTTTCTGTGCCTGCAATGAGGCTCTACTGAGTAGGTCCGAGTTCCCATCATGCATAGCCACGAAGCCAAAGTAGCTGACATATCCAGCATTCTAAGCTTTCAGAGGAGCGTGAGAAGACAACAGCCAAGGAATGTGCTCTCTGCAAGTGCCCCATCTCATAGCATTTCACTGAGTGGCACATGTGCCACACACTTGCACCTTCTCCTATAGACTGAAAAATGGGATAATGCTGAATGACACACAGCAACCAAAATCATTAGCTGTTTCTCATCTGGGCTCATACAGAAACAGAAATGTTCAAGTGCTGCCTTGAAAATAAAAGACAAAGCCCAAAATGCAGTAGGTACAAGTGAATTGTATTTCTTACAGTGAGAACCATTTGAAAAGCAGTCCCTAAGTTTTTCCAGCAATCTGACCTGTTTGAAGATGGTGTTGTAGCAAAGTTCCTAATGGGACCAGGAAGCCAAATTTGTGCACAGGATGCTTCTCTGCTACAGCCATGCATTTACTACAGGAATACTAAGAGAGAAAAAACAGTCAAGTGAATTTCTCTTCCACAGACTGTGTCCTCTAGGAGGCTTGCAAACACAGTATGCAAAGTGGCAGCTTATGGATGGAAAATAAAGTCATAGTTATAAATACTGTCCCTTATAGCTACAGTTACCATGGTGCGGGTGCAACCAAGGCCATTCTCTTAAGCACTGAATGAACAAAGATGAAGAAGGAAATATAGGTCCACTACCAAAACTTGAAGAGACAGCAGATGGCAAAAGGGTAAACCAAAAGAAAACAGTGGAATAGCAGTTGTCTTGGCATAACTCAACTGCTTATGTGGTACGTAACTTTTGCAGGCACCACAAATAAAGAAATTTTTTGGAAAGGCTTTGGATGAGAGTTTGCAGGCAGTTTTGCATCTGTTTATGAAATCACAGAATGACAGCATTAAAAAAAAAAGTTAAAAACTTAAATGGTTTATGGAGATTAGCAACTGAAGGCAGAAATAAATGTTTTAATAATGCAGGAGATGAGATATGTAGGAGAGAATAAAGAGCCCTGAAAACAAGAGACAAACATCCTACATTTAATGTGACAGGTTAGGTGGAGCTAGCTGATGAAGTCAAGGAAAGAAGTGACAGGGGTCAAACTGAGAGCTAAGGAAATTATCTTTAGAGCAGCAATTACCACTGACAGAAGTGGATCAAACCTACATTGCCAAGGCTAGGAGAAGTGCTGTAGGCATAATCAAGGCATACAAGAGAAAGCTGTGAGGATGGCTGGGAAGGCTAAGGGCTCTGTTTCAGCTGTATTGAGCTTCAAAGGTGCGTGTACAGGCCCAAGAGAAGATCAGACAGGACAAGATTTTAGTTTCATCATGGAAGGTGTAGAACCTGGATGCTGACAAGACACAGAAGTAAAGTGTGTCCATTTCTATTCTGAAAAGAGAGCTTCAAAAGGTGAGGTTCTAAAAGACAGAGGACTAATAGGAGGGAAGCTTTTGGAGATTATGGATTTGTATTATGATAGTTTTGAGAGGAGGACAAAATGCAGATTTGTGAAGTACAAGAATTCAGTGCATTCTACATAAGAGCCATGACAACATACTTAAAGGAAACATCAGTTAAAAACTTAAAGGAAATATCAATTGTTGATCCTTATTAATTCTCAGTGTGTGTGAGCCACACTATTACTCTGCATGCTTGTGCGTACATGCATTAAAAACCAGACAGAAAGTAGAATCTCAGCTAACAGACTGCTAACTCTTGACTGACAAAAGGAGCCTACTAAACAACACAGGGAAAGCAAAAGAACTTTAACAAACCAGACCACAGCTAATGTAACCTGATTGTTGATATTGAAACTGTTTTCTAAATAGATTAGTTAAAAAAAAAAATTAAAAAAGAAAAAGTCTCAAGTGTGACTTGTCAGTTTCCTACATCCTGTATCTCTTCTATAGAATTTATAGAATCACAGTATGGCTTTGCATGAAAGGACATGGGCCATCCATCACCTCTGGGCAACCTATTTCCATGTTTTACCACCATCATTGTAAAAAACTGCTTCATTATATCTAATCTACATATACCATATTTTAGAATCACAGGCAATTTTTTGGGTTTTGCATGACAAATCCTCTAGAATGTAGCAATGGATAGTGCAAAAGCTGCTGAAGATACAGTATCTCCATAACAGGCTGACTGCTTAGAGAATCAGGATTTTTTTCAAGTCCATGCAGACAGAACCTGGAGCCCTGAAGCACCTGAACCAGCCAATCTGATAACAACACTGTTAATATATTTTATGAAAATTTATTGTGATCAGGCCACTGATAAAATATTTAAAAAAAAAAAAAGTGTGCTATGTTGATCCTTTAAAAAAGTAAGGAGTAGAATCTAAGGGCAATCACACCTGAAGTCCTGGAAATCATGGAGCACCTCTTTGAACACAATTCCAAACACACACATCCCCCAAGAGGGCAAACAGGAAAACCAGCATTGAATTATTGACCTTAAGCCACACTTAGCCAATCTACAGACTAACTACCTGAAGAGAGTAGTGAAAACAATCTCTCTAGAGTTCAGTAAAGTTTTTGGAAGCTGAACAAGTATGGGCTGGGAGAACAGACTCCTAGGTAGGCTGAAAATAGGCTGGACTGCTGGGCTCAAAGAATACTGCTGGACACCAACTGCTCAATGGTTGGCAGCCAAAAGTGAGAGATGTTTGCCAGTGATTGATACCGAGGTCTGTATTGTTTAACAACATCTGAGCAATAACAATGAGCATCCAGAATAGTGCAAAATTTTGCACCTGAGGCAGAGTACACACATGCAGGGAAGCAGATGGATAAGTTTCAGCCCAGGAGAAAAGAATCTGTGAGATTCTGAACCCGAGGTACAAACGCTCACTTGTAATGACCAAGGCAAATTGAATACTTGACTGTATCAGAAGCGTGGCCAGCAGAACAATGGGAGTTATTACCCTCCTCTACATGGTGTTGGCAAAGCATCAGGAATCTCTGCCCAGTTCCAGGTAGATATGGAGAATGTGATAACATCCAGAGAAGGATCACCAAGGGGGCCATGGCCTAGAGAACATGATTAATATGAATCAGTTGAGGGAGCTTCTGTAGTTCAATGAAGAGGCAAAGCATCGCTAAAGGAAACACAGTGCCAATGGAGCCAAATTCTCCTTGACAGCAACTAACTGTCTTGACCACAATCTGCAGCTTTGGAGACTCCAACTGGACATGAGGAAAGGCACGTTACAGAGTTGTGTCCTAGAGCTGCTAAATTTATGCTAGAGGATCAACACATTTCCTGGTCAACCACCTTGTACCCAAAGTGCAGACAATAATGCCACCGACCTTTTTGTCAACGCTGAGCTTCTACCTGACTCTTAGATTCAACAGGCCAAACATCTCCAACTGAAATACCTTTCTAAAAAAGGCATTACAGCAAAAGTTCAATCTGCATAAGGCCTCCAAAACCTGTACTGACTTTACTCTGAAAATCTTTTGTGCAAGGGATGACAGGAAAAAGGAGTAGAGATTGAAATAGGGAGCATGTCACCCTTTCTACATACATAATATCCTGTGAAGTTACCACAAAAAGGGATTTGCAGGCTTGAGCTGTCACTGCATAACATTTCAAAGCCACAGACTTCTTTTTGTGATTTTCTTCTAGCCCAGATCTGTAAGTTCCCCACTTAGAGAAGGAAAACCCAAGGCCCTCTATTTGTAGCTACACACTATGCCTGCAGTCAAACTGTCAACATCTAAACACTCATGTAAACAGGTACACATTTTAATTCTTTCTCCCACAGGCATAATAAGTATTATTAAGACTAGAGCAGACAGCAGATTTTTAAAAGGCTTTAGTTATATCAATAGTAAGTTTGAATGGTTTTTTAGTCTGCTGTAGTAAGGCAGTAAAATATAATAGCCACTTAACTGACACATTGTTATCAGTCTTATTATGGCTTTCTTCATGCCTGTCAGTGGATTATGGTAATTTTTTTAGTCACGGATCTAATCAAAGTGGAGGACTCTGAGCTACTGACAGCTCAGGAGAGAGATAACTGCTTACATAATACTGTCATGAAATTCTAACGCAGGCAGGAACTTCAGCATCTCTCCAGTCCAACTCTCCTCCTAGTTAAACAAAGCAACTTTTACAACAACAGGTTCCTTTTTATGCCAAAGGAGCAAAGAAAATTCAGTGGTTTCCCTCAAATCACCACAGTGTTCATAAAAAGAAACATTGGTTTTTTAGGCAGCTGTGTGATGCAGTCTAGAGATGGCTTTGTGATCAGTATTGTAAACTCATCTTGATATCTACCTGTCCAAAACACCTCCTCTTCTTATTTCTGAAGAGCTGGTCAAGTTAAACCATTAACCTACAAGGAAAAACTCCTTCGTAAGACTGAAACATCACTTTCTAATTTGAGTAGAAAAGGTGAAATTAATTTTTTTTCAAAGGAAGAACTTGGTGCAAGCATTGTACAGTGGCTTAGAAGGGGAACAGCCAGGGCTGTGGCCGCACACAGGGTGTGCAGCGTGTCAGAGCAGGCACACGCTTCATGCCATGGATATAATCAGGTGCTGGATTGTACCATGTGGGGATCTCTGTGCTCTTCAAGCTCTGTGGGTTTCTACTGAAATAGATACAAGTGAACAGAAGAAGAAAAACCTTATGGAGCATAACGTTTTGCATCCTAAAAAACAGTATTTCCAGTGTAATTTGTATTAAACTTGAGGGCCACAGATAGCTGAATTGGTGCATAGATTTAGAGTGTATACAAAACACTGCATGAAGGCAGTTCACATCAGCTCTCCAACAGAAGTAAGAAAGTAGAGGAGCTCCCACTTTCCATTCCCTTCAGGTGTACCTCACGTGCCAGCTGCAGTGATGGTCAGTGACCCACTGTACGCATCACTGCAATCACCAACATATTTCAAATTGGCCACTTAAGAACAAGGTCATGCTGGTGCTTGAATCAGGGCTGACAGGAGCTTGAAGCTTGAACGTGTTGGATGTCAGAGCACTCTCAGGCACAGGAGCCATGCACTATGGAGGTGCCTATGAAAGAACCTATTCACAGGATGTAGCCATTCCTGAACATGACAGAATCAGTCTGAAAAAAGGCCTTTTACATTTGAGTATTTCCAAGTCTTCTCTTTCTCCTTCAACCATTTTTTATTTCGCTTGACTTACAGAGAGCTAAAAAAAGCCAAAATCAAAAACAAGCATGGGCAAGTGAGCTAAGGATTTGATCTTCACATAAAATAATACAGGCAGGCACTGAAGTGCTGCCTGATACTACATTTCTATTATCCACAATAGTACAAACCATGCCCAAAGAACATCTTTATGAAGAAATGCAAAACACTTAGAAAACAATATGGATATTTTTTTTTTATTGTGCACAAGCTGGGAAGAGTTTTATTTTTTAAAATCTGTTTAAATTCCTGGCTACTTCAATGGTCACATTATTATCAGGCAAGTATAATAAGAACTCCACAGAGCTTCATGAGTCACAGCATTGGATACAAAGCCGACTGATGCCAAGGTGAAATATTATCTTCTCATTGACTTAAAAGGGTTTTGACTCAAGCCTACAGCAAAAGACATGAAGTGAAGCAATGCAAAAACACTTGAAATAAGATACCAATTCTTAAGATTAAAGACAAAATTTTATATGATAGAGAATCTCCAGCACTTACTGCCTATCCTTGTCGGATTTAATGCTATTTTCTCTGCAGTGAACTTTGCACTGCTATTTTTGCAGTGAACTAAGATTATCGGCAAGACAGATTTCTGTAAGACATTTCACCCTTCTTTTGCAAATCCTTAATCTTTTCCATCAGATTTTGTTATAGACTTCAATCTCATCTATTCTTTTTAACAGCATACTAATTTCAGAAACTACTGAAACAAGCTTTAGCATAAACAAGTCAAAGTGTAACTTGAGGGCATAAAGCAGTGAAATCTGAAATATTTTCAAAATAAAAGTGATACAGGGTTTGTGGCTGAAGGAAAGGTGTTGAAAGTAGTACAATGCAGTTCAAATTATGTAGGTGTACAAATACCTTCTACCAAAATACTTCTTTTTATAGGTCTTAGAATTTACTGTCAGAATTTACTGGGGGAAGGGGAGAGGGTCTAGTTCTTCTAACGAAGTTCTAACTGACCAGCACTACACAACATGAATTCTAATTAGTATTAATGATGCATCTTAAAAGTAGTTTTCAAGTGGTGGGTGATATACTCTGGGCAAATACATGAGCTTTTTAAATTTTTTTTAACACATTCCTTGTGAATAAAAAAACCTACCCAAACTGAAAGAAGCTTTTTCAAAGCTCATATCAATACTCATCTTCTGTTAATTGCTATAAAATTCCACCTCATTACCATATGATAGAAATACTGTTATAACTAATACTACAGAGTAGTTAGTGCCCAGCAGTAATAAATGAGATATCAATAGAAGCAAGCATTGCTTTTCTAACTGAAAGCCACAGCAAATGCCAACACTGAAAAATACTGAGATCTGGGATTATAATGGAATATACGGTCATGTGCCACACTGTAACACACACTAATTGCAGGTTCTGCTCTGACCACACTGTGCCCCTATCTTCTAATCACACTTCAGTCCGGCACTTCAGTGCATGTAAAATAATTGAAGTACAACACGATGCCAGCTTGACTGACAAGTCCTGCCACTGTACAGCAATGCAGCAAAATTAACATTTTTAGCTTGCTTTCCCATGGAGTAATCTCTGTCTTCCCAGTGATAGACTTCCTGTGAGGGCATGTGATAATTTAAGGTGCTGGAAGGTTTAGCTGATGGCAAAGCATACATTTCTCACTACCACAGGAAGGACAACTACTGACTGCAAAACTCATTCTAAACCATGCCCTTTAAAGATAACCAGCCAAATGCTAACAACTCTTCCAAATTCCCTGGAATAGAACTTCTTTCCCTCTCTACTCTGCTACCGCCCTATAAGGTTCTGTTTGTAAAAATGGCACACAGTAGGCAACAAAATTTATGCTGATTTGGGCCCAGTAAAGGAGCAAAAGCTAGCAGAAGGAGCTGAGAGGAGAAAGCTATACAAATTAAATATGGATTACTTGACATCAACTTTCACTAATGTATTCAGGGGATTCAAGGCTTACTCCTAAAGGGATTGAGGCTTCAAGGTTGTTTGTTTTGGGGGGTTTAGTGGAGAGGGGTGTTCTTTGTGTCTGATTATTCTGTTGTTGGTTTTTTTGAGTTAAGATTCAGTAACACAGATCAGTCAGCTTTGAAGGTCACTAGATAAGGACATGACACTAGAGTGTTTTTCTTCCTGCTGTTCTCCCTGTACAGTGCACCTAAAATAACATCATCATATGCTACTTAGTGGAATTGAATCAATTATATCAGATGTTGTGTTGTGCTCAAATACATGAAGCCAAATAATGAGCATTTGACTTATTGTTTGTCCTTTTCAGGAAACTTGGTCTTGTGGGAAATTGACAACCAAAACAAAACACCAAGTTACAGCCTGTGGGGAGTGCTTCTGCTCCACAAAATATGATAAATACCATTGTCTTTCATTGTGGAGGTATCCCCCACCAACACAGGCTACTGCTGATGGCAGGCAAGCACAGAATGAGCCACCTGTATGCACACAACAGATTTGTGAACACCACCACTTTTAGAGAGCCAGAAGTATCAGCCCACATATGGTGCTTTAAAAATCATTACTAGGGCAATTTGTTGCATCTCACCTCAATCTTTATTGCTGCAATTATGCAATAATATATGCTAATCAGTCACTGAATTTTACAACCGCTATAGCTCTTTTTCACAAAATCCAGGGGATCATAATAGGAAAAGATTAATAATCCACATCATTGTTTCTTGGACCTGCATCACCTCCTCTGATCTGAGGATCAGCTGGACAGTGCAAGTCAAGATGTCAGACATCTTGGTCCCTACAGAGGGCTCAAAATAACATCTTTTTAATGATGAAATATGCTGATTGAAACACCCAATTTACTGAGAGAGGAGAAAGTCCTTTAAGTTTTGGACAGGTCCTAGGCTTCTGTGACAACTGGGACCACTTCTGCCTTTTCTCTTTAGTTTTGCTGGGTTTTTTAAAATTCCCTACTTAGAGGATTTAAAAACTCGCTGCTGCTCTTTCTAAAGTTAAGCCTCTGTTCAAAATCTGAGTATGCTATGGTCTGAGAGGAGGTCCTATTCTTTCCATCAAATCAACCGAGGTTGCACTGTAATGGTTTCAGAAACACTTTGGACACAGGAGGCCTTACAATGTATTTATCATATGGAGTTCAAGTGCCCCAGCCAGGAGGGCTACAAAAACTTGGGTTCATTACAATCCTCTTTGCTAATCATTTTCATCCCTCTCTTGTTTTCCATAAAAGAATTTATTCTCTCTAAAACCAGCTCTTCAAATACATGCATTTTCTAACACTCAAATCTACACTTATATTTCAATCCTATAAGGGAACATTCTAAAAATGAAATGGCAGAAAAAATGAGTTGAAAAGGTCATCACATCCCTAAAATTGTATTTGCTTCTGAAATTCTAACAGCCAGTTTTGGACCTGACAGGACAGACCATATTGTGGTTGCCCCAGGAAATTTTGCAGACACCACCACTGCCTACAAGCCCATTGTAAGCTTGCAGAGATTTTCAAAACAAGTCTCCTCTTTCAACTATTTCAGAGTATGGGGGAAGGGGGGGAAGAAAAAATGCACTACTCAAAAAAGAAATCCTAATGTGCTACTGAAAAGTCCATTTGACTTAAATACCAGGAAAATTCCCTAGAGAAGGCTGACACGCCATCTAATTTTTTTTTCAATTGCCATCATTAAAATTATATCTGTACTGCAAATGTTTCTCTCAGAAAAGGTGCATAACTTCTAATAGCAGTTGGAAAGTGTTTATACCACAGGTTTATACAGTTAGGCAGGAATGATTAACTGCTCAAAGCACATAGTGGAGGATATCTTGCCAGATATCATCCCTGTTAGAAGAATCTGGTTGTTACATTGGATTACAAATATTAATTTAATAATTTTTTCTTTGTTTTAGTTCCCTAATATAAAAAATGCAGATGTGCCATTTATAGGAATACATATAAGCTGAAAGATAAGTGAAGTATCTCTACTCAGCACCAGTTAAACCAGAATTCCCATCAAGGTGTATTTTAAGAAAAACTTAGGCCACATGGAAAGAGTTCAGAGATAAACAGAGATCAGGAACCTAAAAAAATACCAGGTAGGAAGAAAGACAGACACAGGACTATTTAGCTTTAAGAGATCAATGGAAATGTACTACTGAGAGTCCTACTGCATTAAAAAGGACAGTTGCAAAGAGGAAGAGATTAATTTGGTCTGCCTACCCACTGTGGACAGGACAAGAAGTTGGCTTATTCACAGAGAAAAAAAAAAAAAAAAAAAAAAAAAAAAAAAAAGGGATTTGTGGTAAACAAAATTTTGCATTTAGTGAAGATAGTAAAGGACTAAAAAAAGTAGGAAATGCTTTTGCCAGTGGCCCTTGAGAACAGGTTTAGACAAACACCTGTCAGGAACACCCTCGGAGTACAGGCCCACACACAGATGACTTCACATGATTCAACAGTATCTCTGATTTTCAGCATACTCTTTTTCCTATTCAAAGTGTTTTGCAGAATGTATCTGTTACCCATTTTAGCCCATCTCCACTTTTTGGCCTAGGGTAGTACGAGTGTTCATTCACTCACTGAAAGCTGTAGCAAGGAGAACCGCAAGGTTTGAGGACTAAAAAACGTCTAGTTTTAGCTGAAATAAAATCTATTGGATTAAAAAAAAATTATATAGAAAGTACCTGAATTTGTGAGGGGAAAACATATAAATATAAATAATTAAGTAATAACTTAGGAAGTACATTTCACTATGAGATTTCTTAGGGGCTAAGAATATTCTTGCTAAACCAAACCCATGCATTACTGTAGTTGAGAAGCAATACATCAGACTTGTCAACTTATGCAGTAGACTTTGCTTTATTTCTCTTGCAAAAGATTTGAAAAGCTACGTAAATTCTAGAAAGACATACACAGCATCTGGCACCTGACACTTACATGCACTTACTAATTGTACTTAGGGACTGAAATAAAGGAGGTTAAGAAAGAGAAATTTCAAAAGTGACAAAGCAGGAACACAGCAATATTTGTATGCCCTGTCCTTCTCTGGGTTAATTTGTCAAATGAATCACTACATCAAACAGATAATCTGACTTCCTTCTCAAAGTGTTTAAGAATTTGTTCATCCCTTACACATGATTTAGCAGCTCTAGCATTTATTTGTGGAAGGAGGAGGTGGCAGAGAAGCAGGAGTTAGGGAATAGGTTTATCAATGGATAGCACGGTAGCACTAATAAGTATGGGGGCAGATGGTGCAAATACTTTTGCAATAAATAATAATTATTTGAAGCATTGCACACAGGCAAGAAGTCTCTGGGGGTATCTATAAAAACAGCTGCACTGATTAACCTCTAACTTCCAGTATGTTTATCTGCCTTTCAGTAAGAACTAAAAAACAACACGATTCCTACAGGCTCCAGGAGTATGAACATTACAAAGCTTCAGGCAACTACACACAACAAACCTGGCAAGTGAATCAATATTACAGTTGGACTGCTACTTATGCTTATTTTATGTTAAAATCTTACTAAATTTTAAGTATAGTTTTGTTTAATGTTTCAAGATATATGTGTCCACTTGATTAAATAGTCTCTAGGCGTGTGAAATCTTATGGGACTCTTTGTGTAGCCAAGAAATTACCCAGGGTAGAAAAGACTGAAGGTTTGATCCCAAAATACTTTTTTCCTCCATCCTAGAGCTAAATTGCAGAATGAGGTAACAATTCTAGTCCAATACTGTTATCAGCATATGAAATTTCATCTACTTTTGTGAAGGACAGGGTCAAATAACCTACTCATAAAGAGTAGCAATTTACACGTCAGTCTCACCAATTTAAAGGACGAGTATGAGGCACAGACTAAGCGAACAGGTTAATTCTACTGCTGGAGCAAATGTAGAAGCAGCACAAGTGGAATCCTAGACAGGGTGGCAAAACCATGACTACATCTCAGCCAGCCCTCCAGCACAAAGCTGCCTCTGTCATGGCTTGTGCCAATACAGCAAAGCACAGACACCTGCCTCGTTCCCTGCTGCAGGAAAGGTGGGGTTTACACCCGGAACTTCCCTAATGGCCCATGTACATATATATATATGTATTCACATTTCAATAAACCACATTTCCTCTGCTGACTGTATGTTCTCTCTATTTCCATTCCAACCTAACTGAATGGGTCTTCAGTCACTGTTTGGCTAACCCTGATTTGTCCCAATGTGGAAATTAGACTTGCCCCCCTTACTTTAATTCCTTAGAGTGGTGTTTCTCATGTGTTTAAATAGTTTTTCTACTTATTACATGGACAGTGAATCCAGACCTGGGTGTTTGCCGATGATAATAAATATATAACAATGAAATGAAGATAATTAAGTACTAGTGGCTAGTGCAGTGACGTGAGATGGGAAGTACAATGAGAGTTCTAAGGTTTACTAATGATGTATTTAGGAAACATGCAGACAAACCATGAAACTGAAGGTTCAAACATCTTTGAATCTTGACCAAAATCAAAAAATGCAAAAATTAAATCAAAACCAAATATGCAACACATAATAACACAATTACTGTACTATACCAGTAGTAATTTCTGAGGCAAGTCGGTAGTCCAAGCAGGATCAGCCCAAGCCATAGGACATCAGGCACTGCAGTCACCAGTTTACTTGCAGGCAGCAGAGCAGATGCAGTCCATTCATAAAATCCTCTGCCCAATAAACAAACTTTCTGGTCTGAATTCCACCCTTGACTACACTCACCTGGCTTCAGCTGCAGCACAATTCTGTTTACTGCCACTGATTATGGGAAGAAAACATTCAGCCACTTCACTGGCACAAAGAGCTGCTGAGAAGCAGCATCAGTTTCGTTTGAAATTACATTTTAATGCAATGGTACTTAACCAGTTTCTCTGAAGTCCAGGATTATCAACACTCAAAGAAACAACAATAATGCTTTATTTCTTTAGTAAAAACCATACCACCTCTTCAGCTTTCTCACACCAAATTTGTGACAATTGCTTACCACTGCAATATCTGAACAGGCTTTCCTAGCTGGAAAATCCTCACAGATTTAACGTTTTTCTGAAGGTCCCTCTCTAGGCCCCCAATATATTTCTTTTGCATTGTTAAGGCTACTGCCTCTGAAATTAAGGCCACTGGAGTTCTGTTTGTTTGATGCTTTGCTATCCTTGGAAAGGAGCTTAGGGAAGCTTTCTTGCCTCAGCTAAGAAAAATTACTCTAAAACTGCTATGTATTTGCATTATTGGTCAGCAGTTACCACATTATCTGCACCAAACCAGAGGCAAACATAGGTGTATTCTGCAACATTGTGCTTTTTGCAGTTATTTTCTCACATCCAGGCAATGATGCAAGAGGAAACAATGTGAGCCTGAAACGAGACCTTATGTAATGGTGCTGAAGGAAAAAAAACAAAAGTAGAAACAATTCCATGACATCTGGGTGGAAGATTTATATTACTATTATCCTCTAGATAATTCCATAGTGGGATACGAAAGCCAATTCATAAAGTGATTTTCAGCTATCTCTTACAGAATTAATCTCAGAGAAATATCCCAATGGACAAATACTGAAGGTTTGGTTGTTGTTTTTTTTTTTAAATAAGAAGGTAGATAAACAGCATTAGACAAGCCTTGTTTAGGAAACACAAACCAACAGTACTTAAGTAGCAGTTTGTTGAACAGATAGACTCTGAAGTCTTAGAGGAGACATCATTTCTTGGCATCCTGAACCACTTGGGAAGTTACAGTGGAGGGTCTCCTTCAAAGTGCAGGGCTTCTGAAAAAGTGAAGCTACACAGAGTCTGAGAAAAAGAATTGCTGCTGCTTGCAAACTGCATTGTTGGGTAGCGGTAATGAAGCCTGATGATTGCAATCTGCTGGGTTCACCCATCGATCCTAAAAATCCAAGTAATATTAAAAGCCTTCCATTATCTATCCCAGCATGTATTTTTCTGGCCCAGCTTGGCCTGCCATCCATCTCATGCTAGAGGCTTCCAGCCCTTGCAAGGGAAAGCCAGACTTTTTTCATGTTCAAACAGATGTCAATGTGAAAGGTGTAGAATAGAGAAGAAATTAATTCAAGTATGTGTGGGATAATACAGCCCCATACCTAGACCCCTGTGTGAAACCCACTCAAGATCCATTTACAGCTTGTGTCAAAACAGACAAAGGAACTGAAAGAACACAGAAGGACTAGAGTATGGACTGGAAAGAGTCATGCAGGTACTCCCTCTCTCCCCTCAGATGAATTTAGAATAGCAACCTACAAACTTCTGTGCAGCAGGAAAGAACTATAAAGGTTCAGCTATGTTCCAACCTAATCCCACTACTACTAGAGACACACATTTCTGTGCAAGTGAAAAACAGGATGGCTGGCAGAGAAGAAACACTGTCTACCACCACTATCATACATCTTGTTGAATTTGCGTCACTAATACCAGGGCAGATGGTGTAAATTACCTGCCCAGGGCCTAGTAAATTTGGTCCCTTGAGTTTACAGTTTGGTATAAACACCAGCTTGATTAATCATGTAGCAGAGGATAAGCACTAGATACCAATTTTTAAAGGTTCTTTATTTAAAGGCTTCTAGAGGCCCAAGTCCATCTTTAATGCACTTTATTAGTTCATTCCTAAAATCCAAACACCTGACCCATTGAAGCAGGTTACAGATGCCCTTGAACCCTTTGAATAATCACATTATGCCCCTGACTTGGTTTATTTCCACTTCTATCAGGAGCAGTAAATCAACAACTTCCATTATCAACTGAAAATACCTACTGCCATCCTGGGATCTCAAAGATTCAATTCTCTATACTCTCATTATACTTACTTTACAACATTCACAAGAGTTAGTTCAGTATCTTGTAATTCTCAGCTACATTTTGATATTTGGTATTTCATTTTAAAGTCCTGGCTTTGGGGGTCTGGTAGCTTCATGAGAAATCACACCACTAAATGTGACTTTATATTGTGAATTAAAGTGAGTTTAAAGAAAAACTGAGAATATAAATCTTAACACTTTTGAAAAAAATAGAAGACAAGTAATTAACAAGCATTTACTACTACTTAAAAAAGAAAAGAAAAAGAAAAAATATAGTCTCACATTCCTCTTGATTCAAAGTCAGTCTTGTGATGTGAATTGGGGGGGTTCAAATTCTCAACACAAAGAACTGCCCTTTCAATGAATCCACATCCCATGAATTTGGATCCATATTTAAATGTACAATAGAAATTCAAGCCTGAACAGCTAAGTGAATACAGCCACACTGTGAAGAGATAAGCTATGAATGAATAGCTTAATTGGACACTTGCAAAATTAACTTGTCAAAAGTAATTACTCTATACATGATCCAACTGGAAATATTTTATATCAACCACAATTTGAAAGAGTATTTATGCTATTCCTTGGCCTTTAAAAGATACATTTACAATATGCTGATTATTTACTAAACTACTATCATGCATTTGCAAACCTTTCAAGCATTCTGGTAAAAAGAGACAACAAATTCATTTTTGTCCAGTTCCAAAGAGGTTAGCAGATACACTGACTAATGAAAATTCTATTTCTTTCTTCTCCTTGTTAGAGTAAAATCATCCTGGCTAAAGGTATATGTTTGTTTTCTGTGTGTAACAATAAAAAACGGATTTAAAATTAAACAGCTGGAGATTGGGAAAGACCAAGTAAACATAATGACAAGTTAAGACACACAGGCAAATGTCCATATTTCAAAAGACTGTAACGGGAAAAAAACCCCACAAAACCAGACATGCTTTGAACAAGAAGAGTCCAAGAGGAAGTAAAAATCTCTCCCTCTCAGGACCTAAAAGAAACAGCAAGCTCTCCATAATCCATATAGATGTAATAAAATGCTTCCTGAACTACACGGTTCCCATCTAGTACCATGAGATAGGAGATCATAATTGGAAAAATAGAATGTGTTGATACAGAGATATATTTCTTTCAGCATGCATAAGACAGCTGCAGATCTATTCAAAATAACCCTTTTGCCATTGAATTTCCATCTCAGTAATGCAGGAAGCAGTAACCCAAAGGGTACCTTTGAGGCCAGGTACGTCATGTAACCTTCACATACACAATCACCACTCCAGGTCTGGCCCAGCAGAAAGGTTCTTCTGTAGGTGCAGTAAAACTACAAGAACTGTCTAGTGACTTAGCAGAGCATCCCTTCTCCTCATACACATACTGCCCTGATGAAAAAGGCTTCCTATGTCAGCACTCATGCATTGCCTTAATCTACACAGTAGCAGAAGAAGACAGAAGAGATATCAAAAGCATTGTTGGAACAAAAGCCAGCAATGTATTTTTATGCCATTACCCCTCCTTTTGGCCACTACAGAGAGCATCAGCAGAAAGAAAATATTTCTAAAGAAAAAGCTGTGCTGCCACACTATAGATGCTAACATCTAGAGAGAAAAGAGAAGGACATAAGGCAAAACTGGAAAGGTTGGTCTCTAAAGTCCCTTTGGCGAAGCTGTTATTGCAATTATCTAACACATGCTACCTCCTTTGGTTTGGGGAGTCAAATCCAAACTGTTACTCAAATCCCCCAGAGTTTTGTTTGAACAAGCCCTGTAGAAGCAGCCCTTTGACACAGTCTAAATACCCTGTGTTGCTGTGAATTCCCTGCACATGCTGCTATCCTGGACAAGGCAAGGAGGAAATATAAACTTCAAAGATTATCCAATGTATTAAAACTTAATGAGCCATCGCCCCAATATGTGCACAGCACACAACACCTCTTACATTCTGGCTTCAGACTGCAATTTACTAATCAGCTACTGAAGCTGAAGCACCTCAGTCCCAAAGCAGTTACTGACTGATTGGTTAATAAAAATTTCTACAGAGAGAATTTCACTTCTATAATGGAAGAATTTCATCTAATCTGAGATGATGAAATCACTTGCTGAAGCACTTCAGTCCTAAAGTAGTTACTGATTGACCAGTTAATAAAAGTTTCTATAGAGAAAATTTCACCACCACAATGGAAGAATCTAATCTCATCTGAGGTGATAAAAAAAAAAATAGGCACAAAAAATACCTGCAACACCCCACCCCCCAAACTAAAAAACAACCCAACATACAGGACAAACTTCACACAAAATCAAAAGACCCCCAAGCCTCATCTTCACCCCCATAAATAAAACTCTTGAACAACAAAACCAAACTAAATATCAACACTTAATTATTTTCCTTACTTTTAAAAGAATATTAAAATAGGTATTCTATTATCAATGTATTTTATATATTGGCATATTACTTTAAAATGTCTGTTGTCCACAGGACTGCATAATTATTCATACTTTTTTCAAAGAAAAAATTGGAAAACAAACTCTGTGATAGAATATGTATGAAACACCACTCCAAGAGCCTTTAATGGGCCAAGTTATTCCATGAGCAAGGGGTAATTCAGGTAAAGTTTAACAGAAGGGATAACTCCCAGGTGAAGTTCGTAACTAAATAAAAAGGCACTGGTTAGTTATCAGCCTATTTCACATCAGCTGTGGCAACTGGTGGGTAGCAGTTCACACCAGTCACCGTGAACTCATGGCACCACAGAAAGCCCAAGGACAGAATAAATGACTCAGGAGGAAACCCTTGATTGAAATCTGTTGGCAGTACTTTCCATTAGGACACTAGATACACAAGTAACAAAACAGGAAATATGTTTTTACTGCTTCTGTGTGCTCTGGCCTGTTTTGTACCCAAAGGCTCTCATTTTTCCAGGTTGTCACAATCTGTCTCCACTTACAAGCTCTCAGTTAATGCCTGTGACTAACACACTGTCTTTACCAGGTCCATGGAGAAATCATAATCTGGATGCAAAAGCAATGAGTCTGCAAGAAAGAAAAAAAAAAAAACAAACCCCCACAAAATTCCCCAAACCAACCCAAAACTACATCACACCGTGAGATGGATGTCTGATTTCCACAGCACTACCATCCTCTTTTCATTCTCAGGAAGAAGCAATGTTTACATTTTTTATTTCACTATAAGAAAAGGTACCAAGCACATAGGTATGGCATAAATACGGTACAGAGAGGAAAAAAAGCCAAATACACATCATCAGCAAATACACATCATTCTTGTCACTCATTACTAAAAAGCAGAACATAAACCAGATTTTGCTTCAAATGCCACAAGGCACTGTGGGAAGATGAAGACAGCAGTGCAACTATGTAATTAAAAAAAGGAAAAATTATATTCCAGAGTAAAAACATTAGATCCAGCAGGACAAAGGTTTCAATATGTGTTCTTCAAGCCCACCTGGGTCACACATAACACAATATATAAATGTATACACTCGAAGGCAAGGAATAATGAAAAGTTTTGAAAACAACTAGTTGATTCCTAAATCAATCCTAAACAAGTAAAGCAAAAGTCTGTGGTGCTGCATAGGGAAAAGGTTGGGCTGTCTCACTTCAAGATCTGCAACTTTATTCAAACCTTTTGAACATTTAGCTGCAGTATTTTCCCTCATTTACACTTCTGCTGTTCTTTTAGTGAAGTAATAAATCACAGAGTTCCATCTGGAAAACAGTTTTAGTTTACATCCTTATTGCTTTAGACAATTAAAATCAATCCTTAGCATTAAGAACAATAAAGGCAGCCCTTAGAAGCACTGTGCTAAGTTGTTGAATGAATTTTTAAAAAATAATCACCTTTTCAAATTGGCTTCAACCTACCAGTAATCTCATGTTTCAAAGAAATCCCTCTCTTATAAGCAGCAGCTTGACAGGATTTAACATTTCAGACTATCTTTAGATTGGTTTTGATTTAAAAAATTAATTTTACACTAAACTAATGACATTATTATAACCAACTTACTCCCAGCATTATGTTGCTTGATAACTCCTTCCAACTGTTCCTTCACTTTATTCATGACAGAGAAATCAATAATAATTGAAGGTTTTGTTGATTTTTAATACCATCTCTTAGTCAGGGAAAACACTTTGATGTGTATCCACAATTTGACTGCTCAGCTAAAATTTTTCTTCAACAAATTTAGCATAGGAGTTTGTGTCTATTTTTTCCTAGGCTGGGCTGTCAGCTGGAATCTTACAACTGAGTATATGAAAGTTCTTGTCTGAGCATCAGTTATGTGAAGCTATATGCTGCTGAAATGTTAGACCCATGACTTTTATATATACATGAAGTCATAGACTGCCTGCAACCAGAGTTATGGCTCTTAATTTAAGAAGTAACAGGTCTTAGATATAACACAGCTCTTTGAAAATTTCAGTTGAAAATTATAAGCAGAAGAACATTACACAAAAAAGCAAAGCAAATGAAACACAAGAATAAATTAGTCTCGCTTCTACATGCTTTTTCCTCTACTCTTCCTTGTTCTAAATGGACCAAAGTAAAAAAACAAAAGCTAGAAAGACATTTTAAAGGTCTTCTTGAAGATACCAATACTACTGGAGAGAACACACTAGTAAATTTTAGATCAGCTGAAACATCAGCCATTACTTCCTGCTGCATAATCATCATAGACAGCCACACATAAGATTCATCCAGTAAGTTTATTCAACTTTAATACAGACGTTTTAGCTGAGTCTCTGCTGTTTCCAAATGCAGTTTCCATTGCTTGAAAAATACACTATGAAAGCAAACCACTATAACATATTCCTTGTAGATTGAACTATGTCTAAGGATAAACTTGACACGGTTCCTGAATTACAGCTCAAACATTTAGAAAACATTGTGCATTATAGCAGGTCCAAATCAAATGGAGCGATCACCCTGCAGGTAAATCACACTGATTTTTCAACTAAAAGAAATGAATCTGTAGGCAACTAGGAATCATACCAAAGGTAGCACAGGCTCAACAACTCCATTAGGATGCAACACCAAGACTGCAGTGATACACTAGGAAATCCTCTTATGCCTATAACAGTAGGATTTCACACTGGAAAAATAAGAGTTTGATTTATTAAACAATAAGATTAGGACAGTACTCACCCTCAGACAAGGTTGGTGGCACTGGACTTCCTCAAACACGGCCTCTGCCAAATGGGTTTTGCGGACCTCAGCTACCACAAGGCCAGTAACCACTTCACTTCCAGCTCAGCATCCCCTCAGCTGGTCTTGAGTGAACAAAAATAAACATTTATCAGGAGTGTACTGTGCACCTGAGAGTTTTCAGGATTGTCAGCAGCATTCAAACCACAGGTGTAGGCAATATTCAGTGCAGCACTCCCAGGCAAGACACACCCAGTGAAAACCAGCACAGAAAGGTGGTGGTACACAGGTTCCTCATGGCTGAGCCAAGGATACCAGTTATCTTCAGCAACACAGCCTCTGAGGAACAGAGAATTCACCTTCTGCATCAGGACCTATATGTAACTTACATGTGTTCATTACAGTTTATAGAAATTGCTTGTGCATACATAATTTTTGTGGTGTTTTTTTCCCTAGCCAAGTCTGGCCCTTAGTTTCAACTCATGAGTTGTAACAATTTTGTTAAATAAAATAAAATGGCACTACATCCCAATTAGGAAATGGATGACACTTTGCACATTAATACACTTTGATACAAGACCCCTTCAAATCACAAGGCTGTTCATATAACCCAATCTATCACTGCATGCATGCATGCATACACGTGGTCAGCAGATCACACAAGGAAGCTCTATTAGCTCCCTAAATACTCTTTCCTGTGGTCAACAGAAATATCCTTTCCCAATCCTCAGGATCAAGTACACATTTTTGTATTTGCCATGTCCTATTAATGGTAGATAGACAAGTTAAATCCATATTCCAGACTGAAAATCATTGTCACTGTTATCTCAAAGTTGCAGGGAAAAAAGAAAATTTCTCTCTTTATAACGGTAGAGGAGAAAAAAAAGGTTTTCAAGGTATAGGGGTGATCCTAGGGGCCTAAAAGTTCGAAAACATCCCTTACCATAGCTTGCTTCCAAACTTAGCAATCTGCTTCATTACTCTTCCCTGTAGGTCAATGTCTGACTTTCTGATAGACTATGGATCTACTCTTCCAAAAGTCACAACCTCTGCTACAAAATCTAACAGAAGTTCCTGTCTGTTCCTCATTTCACAGGCTGAAATAAGACACTGAAGGCAGCCTGTGAAGTATCTAACAAACACCCCACTCTGAATATCCCATTCTCTGCTATACCAAAAGAAGACCTCACAGTCCACGAAAGAAGTAAGTATGTGTGCTAAGTATGACTTGCAAGAAAACCCATTTTAGAGCTGAGACCCTAGAAACTAAAATTCAGAGGGATCTTCTTTCAAATAAATGGCACAGACTGCTTGTTTATAGCTTGAATGTTATGCTGTTGGGTTTTTGTTCTCTACAAAATTCCAATTTCCTCTCAGACACTGGTTAAATTCCTGCAGTAACAAGAGACTCAGAGCAAACTGTCCCCTCGGTCTACCCTCTCTGAGTCTACATAGTACTGACCTATCATAGCACAAATCTGTATGCAGTGCTATTTTCCTATTCCAAGCCACAGCATGATCTATAAACACACTGCAATAAGGAACAAATATGTAGCCTTTCCCACCTCAAAGTAAGCTGCTGGGAAAGGCAATTATTCCCTGTGATTGAGCAGCTTCCTGTATATGGATGTGTGAGCTTTCATTTATTATCTACATGGGTACTGGCAAAATGCTGCAAAGGAAAAGGTTCTTCTTACAGGATTTTTTTTTTTCTGAGAAAGGAATTAAAATGACATTGAGACAATTTAAACCACAAACAATGGCACTTCCAAGTCTTCCTATCTATGTAAGATAATACCAAATACAGCTAAAAGTTCCAGAGGAATTGTTTGGGATGGATTTCAACCTTTTTGTGCTGTCTACTCCCTTCTAAATGACATTAACATAGGGCAGAAGTCTGTGCAATCAAGGCACAGTAAGGCTTAAAGTAACATGATTTTAATATTCATTAGGTTTTAACTTCTTAGAGACTATGTATGAAATCTTTACCTACATCAGGATAACAGGCTTAAAAGAAAGTCAACCTGAAACTACTTTTACATCAGCAGAAACACTTCAGAACTGTATGTAGAATCTGTTCTGATAGCTGGGTTGAAATGATCTGCCAATCCCTACGTAGTATCAAATAATAACTAAATCCAGAGTTCATGGGGGACAATTGTAAAGAGAAGGAATTTGTCACAGAAGTAAAACTCATCTACTAAAGCTTCAGTCTGAAATGCATTTTTCATCACAGTACATTGCAAATGCCCCTTCTAAGTCCAAATGAAAATGGGGTTTTCCTCAAATCAGATTTATCAGAAGTTCTTAATTTATTGGTTTAAAGACTGCTACACTGGCTTTATATTAGTTTACTTCATATGTGAAGAAGTTTCCAACAGGAGAGAAGGAAAAAGGCCACTCCACTGTTCTTTCCATCTCCACAACATGTAAAAGATAACCTTTTACATGGTCAGTTCTTCTCTATTGGAAAGGAACTTTTTCTTGGTCACTCTGTTGTACAAGGGAAGGATATTTCCCAAGAAAAGGAACGTGACACACTAATTAAAACAAGATATATTGTACAAGTAACTACAGATCAGTGTCTGTGGAAGGGATCTCTCAACTGGTTCTCCCTATAAAGCACTTCCAGTTAATTTAACTTATTTAAAATATAAACACATCAGAAAGTTAGTGCTACGAAACATTGGTTATAAGACATTTTCCTACTTGGGTAAATTATCTTCTGCATGGCTCAGAACCAGTCAGCATCTCATATTGGAGCTTGGCAAGACAAGAGGTGATAGAAGTTCCAAGACCCCATCAAGTGCTTGTGTGCACCACTGTCCCCTGCTGGGAGAAATCAGTCTCCCTGACGCGTTTGTGGCTGACCAGCTTCTCCTCACACAGCGCAAAGATGTCACAAGCCACAGCTCATGTTAATTCCCCTTTAAGCTCCACAGGCCTGTGGCTCGGGATGGAAGGTCATTAATTCTATCATCTGCGCGGTGTAGCTCCGTAAACATTGAAGATGCTTGCGTGTGCCCTGGACGAGACTCTTTATTAGCACATACCAGCCCCAGGCCCTGCTGAGACTGAACCTGGCTGCTCTGTGTACGAGAAGTTGCGCTCCAAGACCTCACCCAAGGCTTGCGAACGGCCGCCGATAAAACAGCACCTAGCTTTGTGTCAGCGTGAGCCCACAATAAAACCACACACATCCCACTTTGAGGGCCTGAGCCACCTAAGGCGTGTTAAACAGCAGCCAAGGAGCAAAGTCCATCCTCGCTCCCGCATCCCCGGGAAAAGCAGGGCACCTGCGGACCCAGCTCTCGCCGGCGGGGCTGGGCGGTGTCGGTGCCTCCTCCAGCGGCCTGACGGGAGTTGTAGTCCACCCTCACAGCCCGCGCTCCGCGCGGCCGTTCCGGACTGCATTTCCCAGGGGCCGCTGCGGGCGCCCGGCAGCGGGGCAATGGCGGCCATGGTGGCCCGGGGGTGCGGAGGGGTCTGGCGCCGGGCGTGGCAGCGCGGCCCGGGGCCGGGGCCCGGTCCTGATCCTTCCCCCCGCGGGCAGAGGGCTGTCGTTTGTAACGCGAGAGGCGGGGCGGTGCCGGCGGGGAAAAGCGGGTACGGTGCCGGGACGGCGCGGGAGAGGGGTCGGTGGGGCTGGTTCTGTCCTGGGGCATCCCGCCCTCGGGGCGGAGCCGCGTCGGGGGCTCCGGGCTTCGGCAGGGGAGCGGCGGTGACAGCGGCGGGGTCTGGTGTGAATTCCTGGCTCTGAGCGGTGTAAGGCGTGCACAGCTTACTGGCAGCGCCTGCTCAGCACGCGTTTATCTCGCAGCCTCCCCCAGTTGCCCACGGTAATTGCCGCAGCAGTGGGGCCGTGACCCTGTGACACGCTTGGCTGCGATAAGAGCCTGCAGCTCGGGAAGCCTTGAGCGTTCACGTGTGCCGAGAATGAACAGCGAGGGCTGCGCCAGCTTTCATGAGCGTGTTTTCAAGGGTTATTCTAGTCCAAAAGAGGCTCTCTCTTCTAGGGGAGTATTGTGAGATTTGGGCAGTGTGCCTGAAACAGAGGATTTTATTACTGCTGTAACTGGAAGTCACGACCTGAACGAGTTCTGTTCTCTGGTGTGCCGGGAGTTTCTCTCTACACAGCTGATTACTTCAGGAAAGTTGTGCAGACACCGGCAGAAGTATGCTGCTGATTCTTTAGAGACACAGTTAAACACAGTCCTTGAACAAACATGGCAAGGAGCTCCAGGTGCCTCATGGGTGTTGTTAGCAGGATTGAAGGACTGACTGGCGCGTACCTTTTTCTCTGAGTGTAAGCCAAGACACCGGTTAAACAGAGCCTGGTGTAATTTGTAATGTCATAGTACGACAGAAGGGCATTTCTGAAGAATACAGGAAACAGTAGAATAAATTTGCCTCGAAAATGTTCTCTCCAAAGAAGAAAGCCCATTATTTCTTAAAACTTGAGGCATCTGTATGATTAGGTGAAAATACCAAAGAATAATACTATTTCAGTAAAATAAAAATTATTAGCTCCTTTAAACATCTGAACCTTAATCTTTTATGATAATATTCTTCTTCCTAAAGCATCAGTATAAGTGGCATCTGCATCACCAGTTTGGTGTTTGTGGGGATGTCCTTTGCTGTTGGAGGGCAGATGGAGAACTGAAACCTTGGCAATGGAGAAAATGCACCTTTGGAAGGAACACTGTACTTGATATATTTGTTTGATGTTTTTTCACAGCTTGCTTATCTCCTGTAGCTATCTGGGTACTCATACTGCTGAAGTATTCTGCCACAGAAATGTGATTCCATCAGTGAAATATTATTTGTGCCACTTCATTTGTACAAGGCCAGATAATTACTTACAGAAACTGTCAAGCAATTCATACTTTAAAGGTGACCTTTTTCTCTTGTCCATATAAAGGTTATGGATGTGAGAATTGCAATTACTTTTTAGATGATATGGAGAAGCTTTATTCTGTGGAATACATTCAGAGAACAGTAGCTCTCTAGCTGAAATGATGATTTCTCTATTACCAGATTACTAATGTTTATGCTAATATTCTACTAACGCTGCTCTGGAGAGCCACCTTTCCCAGCATGCAAGTGTCTGTCTGACAAAGAATACATAATTTATTATGCCACCTGTCTGTTGGAGATTTATCAAACTACCTGAGAAGTAATTCATATTTATGATGATTTGGGGATTTTCATGAGGCAGCAAATTAGGGTTCATCCAGCATGCAAGTGTGCTCATTAATTTCTCTGAGATTTCTCCTGTAAGGAAAAGTTAAAAGTTTAAAACCATTACATTTATTTATGACATTCTTTTTTGCATATAATTAACACTGCCATATAGTCCCTGTAGCCTATGTTCTCCAGTATTGGAGCACAACCTTTTCCATTGCAGTATAGATGTATTTGCAGCATTGTTTACAGTGTTTTTACAATTACAATTTAATTTTTGTGAATAAATTAAGCATTCTTAATTCTTCTGTTTCTGGCTGTTCATGGTTTTTAACGTCATCTATATTTAAATAGTGTCCCCCTTCTCTTTCCTTTTCAGCCTTGCTCCGTGGATACCAGTTGTCGGTCTGGAAATTCATGCACAGATCAGTTCCAACTCAAAACTCTTCTCTGGTTCCCAAGTCCAGTTTGCAGCACCTCCCAACTCTTTGGTATCTTTCTTTGATGCCTCTTTACCAGGAACTTTACCAGTAAGTTAAGCTACAATTTCGTTTATGTCAGGATTAATGTCAGACAACTTTGTATATGCTTTTAATATTTTATTCTTCTCAGGATTTTACTATAGTCTTGTATCTGACTTCTTTTCCTTACTGTTCTGATTTCTGTTTGTTTCATAACATGAGATGCCTAGTACTGTTTCTTTTCAATTTCCTCACTCCCTAGTTATTGCCTCAGATACTTTGTAATCCCCTGCAAAGGAAAAAAATCAGGAGTGTCTCTTCAGCATAGTGAATGGATTGTGGTATTTCTTTGAGGCCAGAGTGGGTGTGTTTGGTTAGTATGCCACTCAGGAAATTCCTTAAATATGAGAGATGCTTAAAGCCCAGTGAGAGAAGAACATCTTAGATTTCTGAGTGGCCATTTGATGTTATTTTGCCATATGTTTGTTTATGTAGCTGTCACTTGCCATTTGGAATGTCTCACTGTGGAGTTACTTTGCTTCCTGAGTAGAAAGTTTCCAATTTAGGAAAGTGTCAACCATTCCTATTTCCAGAGCAAAGCAATTATTTAAAAAAAAGTAATCTGTGTGAGACATTGTGGATTAATAGGTCAGAATAACTAAATAACACTTAGCAATAAGGTTTATTAGTGAAAACATAATAAGTGTTTGAATTCACAGCTTAATTATAACTGTGATGGCTGTGACAGTACTGCTGTAAAATTCTCTGAGAATCTATCAAATTTAACCTAAAAGTTAAAAAATTATAACATAAGCTCTTACAATACAGTGAAAATAAATATTGAATAGGCTTAGCATTGCCACATGCAACAAATATGCAGAGACTGTAATGGGGCCTAATTATTTAATGCAGAAGTGTTTCATTGACTATATTCATTAAAGTGCAGGTTTGAATTACAGTTACAGAAATGTATTTTTAAATCTAGTTGAAGCTTTTCGTCACCATAAAACAGCCTCAAATAATCTTCTAAATCTGAGAATTAACTTGTGGCTGGATTTTTAGGGTCTTGATATATGTCATGATCCTTAAAAAGAGAAATTTTATTATTATTTTATTTTTGTTCTGTTTTGCAAAGGTATTGGGAGCTAAGAAAGTGAAGTTGAGATGCTTATAAATTTGGGACTTCACTGTGGTTGCAGCAGCAATTCAGAGCTGAGTTTCAGATCTAGCTATGTGGAAATTCTGAAAACTTCATGGAGATAATGGAAATCTTATGCAATCATTTGGTTGAGTCTAGCTAGACTTAAAGACAGAAAATTATTTCCTTTCATTTGGGAGCAGGGCTAGGTTAGGTAGTCACAAAATCCAAAAGAGTTCAAGATTCTGGTTTTAGACCTTCTACTTAACCTTCTGTTAATGCACAGAAATTCTCTTAAATTGTCTTATGCTTATCTTCAGTCGAGTAGAAAAGCTGTTCTTGAGTGAACAAAAATGAATATTTATAAGGAGTTTAATTTTTCTGTATAGTACTATTTATCAAGGTTGCAGTGTGTGTGTGTCTGTTTTCTTTATTAATGAGTCTTTTAAAACAAGGCTTGGTATGACCTTTGTGAGAAGACCCCAGTACATGTGGGCTTTGATGGAGAATATAACTGTACCTGAGAAGAAAAAAATCCAGAATGGTTAGGTTCCTTTTAAAGTAGTGATGCTGTGTTAGGTTCTACCAGCTGCTTTTACCTATACAAAGAGAAGAAAGTAGTAGTGGTGAAAATAGAGTTGAAAGTGGATGTTACAAAATACATGTTCCTGCATGTTAGAGTGTAATGCAAAATCCAGTCAGAAGTCATAGCTTTGCTTTCCCATTGTACTTGCTGAACAGGAATTAATGTGAGAGACCAGCATTTGTTCTGGAATCAGCTGGGCTTGTTTTCTATCTGTAAATTTGTATATGGCAATAGTATCTGAAGCAGAATTGGATTTTGGTAAATTTTGAAAGATGGAAGGTCATTTTTGAAAATTCGAAATATTTGTAGAATAAACCCAAACATAAAAAAAAAAAGCCATTTTAACAAATATTAGGTTATTGCCTAATAAGACTGCTCAGAAGGTAAATATTTGGCCTTTCCTTTGGATGCCATTCTGTTGAGAAATGAAAAAAAAATAGCAGCAGAGATTTTATACAGTGGTTGTGCTGTCTCTAGAAGAGAATGATTGCTGTTTTAAACTGAGAGCTACTGGGACAGTTTTTAGTGTCACAGGGATTTAAATTTACTGTGTGACAGCGAGGTGGTTGTGATAGAGAGCTGTGCTAGTATTTGCTCCTTCACAATGGGACCAGAAATGATGGTGCTAAAGGGAGCTTTTCAGGTTGCTGTGCATTTCTGGGTCACCAGTAAGTGTTGGTGTGAGCCTTTGCTGTGCTCCGCACAGGAGAGGTGAAACTAGAAAATGTGTTTAAGCCCTCCTCCCTCTTTCCTCTTTATATTTGCTTCCTGTGAGGTTAATACAGCTTATTTTATGCTTCTGCTGCAAGTCGGCCTTGGGAGGGTCATCACAGTGGAAGTGGCGTAGTCATTTCACTGTGTTGTTCTCATAAAGTGCCTCTGAGAGACAGCTACAGGCAAGAAGAGCTGTGCAGGTGCCCTCCTATTTGGCATGAGACAGAAAAAAATTATTATAGCCATAGAATTATGGGATGGTTTGAGTGCAAGGGACCTTAAAGAGCATCTGGTTCCAGCCCCACTGCCATGGGCAGGGACACCTTCCACTAGACCAGGTTGCTCAGAGCCCCATCCAGCCTGGCCTTCAGCGCTTCCAGGGATGGGGCATCCACAACTTCTCTGGGCAGGCTGTGCCAGTGCCTCACCACCCTCACAGTAAAGAATTTCTTAGTAACATCTAATTTAAACCTGTCCTGTGTCAAATTAAAACCATGTCTTATCATTACATGCCCTTGTAAAATGTCCTCTGGCTCTCTTGTAGGCCGTTTAGATACTGGAAAATGCTGTAAGGTCTCTCCAGAGTTTTCTCAGTGCTGAACAACCCTAATTCTCTCAGCCTGTCTTCACAGGGGAGGTGTTCTAGCCTTCTGGTCATCTTCATGGCCCTCCTTGGACCCTCTCCAACAGGTGTCCCTCTTATGTTGGGGGTCCCAGGTGGGAGAGTGGAGTAGAGGGGCAGAATCACGTCCCTTGACCTGCTGCCCGTGGGGCTTTGGACATAGCCTGGAACAGGGCTGGCTGTCTGGACTACCAGTGTGCTTTCCTGGCTCATGCCGAGCATGTCCTCAACCGAAACCCCCAACTCCTTCTCTTTGCATTTTGCTTCTCAGGTTGCTGGGATACCTTCTCCTTGCCTCGGTAGCTCCAATAGGGGTTCTGGCCAGCCCCATTCAAAGGTTCCATGATGGGCTGGCTTGGACCTCCCCGTCCCGGGGCTCCATTTCTGGACAGGTGTATCTTCGCTGTTATGAAGGTTGGACAGAGAGCAGACCACCGTAGCTGATATATATTAAACTTTATTCCTCACAGAAGAAAAACATAATACAACAACCTATATCAAGCTAACAAATGGCCCAGGCTCGTCTCTCACCTGGGTTCTCATGCCCTCAGCTGGGGAGGGTGGGGTGAGGAGACGAGGCAATGAGTGAATGATGGGACAGTGACATTCAGGCAACAGGGAACAAACAGGGGAGGAACAAAGGCAACGGTGCCAATCCTGAATCTCCCACACCTGAGGATCCCCGGATCTGATGCACAGTCAGTTAACCCCATGAACAGGCATCAGGCACCCAGGGAAAAATCCAGAAACTGGGAACAGCAGCAGCACCCCATGGTGGGGGGGTGCTTGTTCAGTCTGTGGTTTCTTGGATACTGAAATCAGCCCATTGGGATTTTTCCTTAATGGGCTGCCCCACTGTAACACTTGGGACTGCTCTCAATCCATTCTCTGCCCAGCTTATATTGGTGCTTGGGATTGCCCTGATCCAGGTGCAGGACTTTACACTTGACCTTGTTGAACTTCATGAGGTTTGCACAGGCACACCTCTCAGGACTGTCCAAAATGCTCTGGATGGCATCCCTGCCCTCCAGCATGTTGACCACACCACACAGCTTGTTGTCATCAGTGGGCTTGCTGAGAATGCACCTGATCCCACTGTCCCTGTCCCTGACAAAGATATCAAACAGCTCCAGTCCCAGCAGTGACCCCTGAACTGTCACTGGTCTCCACCTGGACATTGAACTGTTGAGCACAGTTCTTTCAGTGTCACCATCCAGCCAATTCTTTGTCCACTGAGTTGTCCATCTGCCAAATCCATGTCTCTCCAGTTTAGAGGCAATGACGTCTTGTGGGACAGTGTCAAATGCTTTGCACAAGTCTGAGTAGATGATGTCAGTTACTCTTCTTACCCACCAACTCTATAACCCTTTTGTAGAAGGCCACCAAATTTGTCAGGCATGATTTGCCCTTAGTGAAGTTTTGTTGGCTGTCAATAACCACCTCATTATTTTACATGTGTGTTGGCATAGTTTTCATCTGTTCTGTGATCTTGCCAGGCACTAAAGTAGGACTGGCCAGCTGAGACTTGACTGATGTGTCAAACCTTTGATTAATAAAGGAGGTTTGGAAGTTGCAGGACTGGATGGCACATCCTATGCTAATCGGCACGCTTCTTGTGCACTGTGGTGATGAAGCCCCTAATCACTAGACGTGATAGCATCTTACTCAAATTACTACAGTGCTCTGCTTTCTTTGGGACTGCATCTGACTATATACATTTCATTTCATGTAATGAAATTTGCAAAAGCCTGGGGTTTTTACCTTCTGAATGGACTTGGCAATGATCTTGGCTTGGTTTCTTCAGAAGACCTATTATAAAGGAAGTATTATTCTATACATCGTAGCAAATAGCGCATTACACTTGCAGACTGGACTAAAATTCTTCTGAGGATCCATAAAGGTGGTTGCCCTCCCAATCCGATTTAGCCTCTGAAAATTCTGAGAGGCTTTATAAAGGTTTTTAAAGCTAAAACTATGCTCACAGAAAAAGAATCCACGATTATCTATTTTCATGATGGAGGTGGCTGACTAAAAGTTAATTATAGCTCAGCCACAGAAATAAGATAGTGGATCTAGCAGCTAAAGGCTGAAACCTTTTTGTCAGTGCTTAGTCTTTGTCGCACATTTTACATTTGTCTTCTGCATGAGTGAAGTGAAACTGTGATCCTATTGTAGGCAGTCCTTTGTAGGCAAGTATGTAAAGAAATAATCTAGGATTTACATAACCAAGGTTTAAATTAATAAGATTTGAATGAATATTAGCCCTGCATTCTTAAATATTTTGAATTTTTTGATATCTTCTCATGCATTTGAATTTCCTTCTCCTTGTAGTGTGAACAGCATCTGCTTTATCTTTTCAGAAAACCTTGGTAATGATCCAGCTCTTTTTCCAGTGAAGAAAAGTTAAATACCTTCTGACCTCAGAAGAAACAGTAAGATCTGTGTTGAGCACTCTTGTAGAGTGTCATGTGAGATGCATCGTTTTATCTGCATATATAATTTTTTCCTTTTCCCTCTGTGAACAGTATGGAGGGGCACGTTTTAGTCCTGCTTTATCTTCTCTCACTTGTATAATGACAGTCGGGCAACCAGATCACTCCTTTTCATGGAAGAGAGCAATGCTAGAGTAGCTTCAGCCCTTGTTCCTTGTGGCATTGCAGCTGTGGCACCTTCAGCTCCAAGCTTGGCCTTATCTGGAGCTGGCAGACACCGGTGCAGCCCTGCGCAGTCGCTGAGAGCACAACTGTCAGGCTGCTGCCTTGCAGTGCTGGCCTGCTGAGGTGGTTGCCCAGGCATGTGACAGGGCTAATACCCAGTTCGGCATCAGAGAGGGTGTTTGCATCTGCTCTTGGTAGTGGCAGGTACCCAGTGTTCTTCCAGATGTTTTGGGTGATGGATTATCAGACTTAAATAACATCTATAATTCATCAGAATATACAGGATTTATCTGATGTGTTTCCTTTCAAAGGCTCTGAGAGGTTTGTGTGAGATTTTGGTGGATCTATCTGTCAGCTATTCATACTGGAACAGAAACAGCGTTTGAGACCAGAATTTATACTTTACAGCTTGAAACTAGATTTTTTTGATATCCTGTGTCTGTTAAATCTGGTGATTGCAACAGCTGCTTTACCAACTTGTGATTTCAGTTTTGTTTTGACATTCCTGCTGGCATGCATGTGAATTTACTCCCTTCTTGTACTACTTTGTTTTTAAAAAAAGCCTGCTTCTTAGCTTGACTTTTGATAGCTAGTTTTAATTGCAGGCACTTTTCATGGGGAACTGAACAATCTTCTGATCATTGTATGGATGTTATTTTAGCTTCCATTACATAATTTTTCTTCTTCTCTTTGAAACCATATGATGGCTAGGTTTGGTATCCAAGAGTTCTCCTCTAAAATCAGTGGCAATGCCTGATGAAAAAAATGAGTTCATGCTTGTTTTAAACCATTTGCCTGTGTCTAGGTTCACTTAAACTCCTCATTACTTATTTCACTAAAACTGTAGTAACTGTACTTAGGAGAAAAAAAACCCCTTTTTTTTTTTTTTTTTTTTTAAGAATCTGATGGTACCTTTCTGTTGCAGTACTTTCTATCCTGATAATATTTGGGTCTGCGACATGCATTGTGTGGTCAGTGCTTATGAGTATTTTCTTGCTCACACAGTCCCAGCTTGCTGGGCTTGGAGTCCAGAAAGCTTCTAAAGAAAAATCTCACATAATTTAGAAAAAGAGTAGAGGAGTGAATTAGGCTTTTAAACCATTGCTCCCTGAGGATGCCTTTGTGGTTCATAGACCCTTAAATGTCCAAGTTCATGGTGAATTAAAGCCTGCCTACAGAATTTCAAACTATTAATCAGTTCAAAGCTGTTGTACTGGTCAGAAGAGGCCTTTGAAAGATGAGTGATGGTGGCTTCAGGTGACTTTCAGGACTGGGTTATGGTGCAGGTTGTTTCTCATTCTATTTCTTTGTGTTCTATAGGATCATTCAGAGCCCAGGGGTTACCTGTGGAACCAAACTCCTTCACTGGGGTCTGAGAAATGTAATACTTCCTCCATTACTGCAGTTGCTTAGTTGCTTCAACTTTATTTCATACTTAGGCCATTTCTTCTGGAGATGTCTCTGCTCTTGTGTATTGAAGTATTTGGTGACATTTGTTGCTTCTCTCTCAAGCTTTGAAGGAGTCCTTGTAACATTTGCTCTCACTTTTTGCTATGTCTCGTATACATGTGGGTATTTCTGACACTCAGATTCTGAGTTTTTTAATCTTTTTGTCAAGGCTAACAATCAGCTAGGGCTGTCTCCTTAGCACCTCAGTAACTGCTGAGCTCTCTTTTCTTGTCGGTTTTACTGTTCATCCTTAAAAAGTCCTTCTGGCTGATGCAAACCCGCCAGTTAGAATTGCATTGAGCTAAAAGAACATCTTGTTATCACCTGTTATCATTTCAGTAAATCCTTCAATGTATCAGTGATGTTGTCTGTGTATTTTCTCTTACTTCCATTTGTGTTGTTTCTTTTTAATCACTTTACCTTTTGCTTTACCACAGGTATTTTTCTACTTCTTAGTAGGGGAGCTGGAATTGATAGTAGCTTGTTTCCTTTCTTTCACATAGTCCTGTTACTGCAGTTATTGTGCCATCTTTGACTCTTTTGGACAGCACAACCACTACATGACATGTTGGTTCCCCCCTTTCTGAATTCAGGTGGAAATTGCTGCTGAAATGCACATTAGCTCTTTACAGTAGCTTTTTTTCAGTGGGCTGAGAATTTCTTTAACTTGGGCCTGAGAGGTCATTTATTGTTGCAAATTTCTATTACCTCTGTTATCAGTCACTATAGGTGCTCTGGTATCCCTAAGTGTTTTATTTAGTTTTCTCACAGTATGTAGACAGTCTGGTTCTAGGTGACTCCATCTGAGGAAATCCAAGGTACTATGTTGTATATATGTGTATGTAAGCAGTACTCTCTTAAGCAAAAGTTTCGTGATTCTACCAATTTCTTATCATTTCAACTTTGCAAATGGAGACCTTGCTACCCTTCTTCTTAACAGTTGTTTCTTTGAAGAGTTTTTCTTTAAAAGGTGTTTAGGGAAGCACTGTCTGACAGTAATGGCAGGTGATTGTCGACTGGATCTTTGTTCTCTTCATGGTTAGCTGTCTGGTGTGTAATGTTGCATAACTTTTAGATTTATGTACTTTGTTTGAAACTTATTTTGGTGCAGTTAGGCTGTAATTGGTTACTGGGGTAAAATTGATTTCTTTGTGGTCTCTCTGATTATCAGTCACCTTGTCACCTGAAATATGACTGATTCGGAGAGGATTATGTAAACTTCTGCAAGTGATGTTTATTAGTTACAGATGCAGATTTTGCCACAGGGACCATTGTTTCCTATACAGAAATGGTGTTTTTGCCACTTGCTGCCAAGTTCAGCCAAATTTTCCTAAAAAAAATTGTAGGCTTGTACAGGGTTTTTATGAATGTACTAGCAAGCATATGAAGAGGAAATTATCAATTTAGTCTCCTCACTGATCTCATCTTTATTTGGGCTGCTGCTCTTCAGATACTTGTGACACTTTATACTCATTTTGGGATGTTTGATGCAGTGAGGGGAAGATGGGGGAGTCACATGGGAGAGAGTTTTGGGGTCAATGCTTAGATAAAACAAACTAGGGATATTATTTAAAGGAAATTAGTCTCCATTGGTTCTGCTGTTCCAGAACAGCTTTGTTAAAAGCAAATAATTTCAGTTTGCGCTCTTATAATTTCTCTCAAATAATTTCTTAATAGTTCTTTGCAAGACTTGTTGCATTATGTCACCTCATGTTTTCCTGAATTAGTATCATCTTTCATCTATGCATAAAAGACCACTTCTGGTTTACTCCCAATTTGTATATTGTGCTCTCTTAAGAGATTTGGGTCAGCCTGTGGGGAAAGATGGCTGAAGAACAAATAAGCATGTTTTGGGAGACAGCAGTTGGAGAAAAAAGGAATGAGGGAGTTGGAGCAAAGGGCTGAATGTTTAGTGTGTGTTTAATGTGGGCTCTCAGGCACACAAAGATTGCAAGAAGAAGCAGAGGGCAAATAGCCAAGACTTAGAAATAATAGAAAATGACAGTAAATTGATAACAAAGGTAAGTGTTTGTTACAACTCAGAAAACCACAGAGCTAGATCTCACCAAGGCTACAAGCAAAGGACCATCTGCAAGGAGAAACAGGACAGGGGTTGGTTTACAAACTATATTGTCCTAAATGCTATGAAGTGCCTCCATTTAAGAAATTAAACAATCTATATTATGTTGAAGAAGGCAGATGATGTTCACGTTCAAAAGCCTTTTTTTTCTGGAACTCAGTGTAGGAAGAAAAATCTGAGACAGCTCTCCTCAAACCTCTTGTTGCCTTTGGATTTGATCGTAGTCTATAACTTAAGTTTTAGCCATTGCTCAGTCTCCTACCTCCAGCAACAGTGAAATGTTATCACTGGATCTTCCTGTACTAAACATGCCCTGGATCAGAGAGCATCAGCAGTGATTTAAATCTCAGCTGGCATAAGAGGGGGAGCTTCCTTATGACAGAACACAAAATGCCATGTGGCAGATGCAGAAGACTGATGTCAACAGGGAGAGCACGGATGTTAGAGAGGTGCTGGACTGCTTTATGGGAACACCATGTAAGCACAGCATTTGGTTATGGATATTATGAACCACTGGATCACCATTTATTGTCCTGTCTTCTCTGTGGGCTCTTCTGTTTGGAACTTGTTCTGCAGGGTAGAACTTTATTTGGTTTTAGATACTGCTGATGGGATCAGAGATAGGATCTGGTTTGGCTGCTTCCCAGAAAACTGATATATTCTTTTGAGACCATTGAGCACTTTGCCCATACAGTAGTCTGAATGGATTTTTCCTTCTGTGTTTCTTTTAGCAACTTCTGTTGGAATGAGAAACCTTAAAGTCTGTCATTATTGAAATACCTTTGCATCTGGTGTTACTTTCTGTTTTTATTGCTCCCAGGGGTCAGCATTTCTTCCTACTGCTGCTGCATTTTTCTCATAATCACTGACACTGGAAGATGCTTCCTCCATCCTAAGCTGGGTGATACAAGCTTTCAGGCTAGCTCTTCAGCTGTGAGAAAGTGTGCCCTCTTACTGTTTTGAGTACACCTCAAGTAGTGTGTTTGGGAGCTGGGTACTTCTTGATGGCAGAACTGCCTGATTTTAAGATAAGACTGGAATCAATGCATGCTGCATCACTACAAGCCAGCTTTGCCACTAGACAAGGTTAGCAATAATATGTTTTGTATAGCAGTGTATAGCTTTGGTCCCAGACCGTGGAAAGGTAAAGTTATGAAGTGCATTAGGTATGTTTAATGTCCCTCGTCACCTTTGCTGTTTCAGCTTCTGAGTTGCCATTTTGTTCTCTTAAGCTGGAACATAATGCTCATACTGGGGCAACAGACCTGCTGTGAAGTAGATGCTGGACTAAGTGCAGAGGACACTTAAACTGAAGCTTTTAAAATTTTCCCTGAAATTTGAAACCTCGTGTTTTGGAACAGAGGTTCTTTGAATACCCAAGAAATGACAGGACTTAGGTTGTCTTGTTTTTTAAATTTTTACTGTATTCTTTGGAGGATGGAGTCTGTAACCTGTTGAAATAAAGGGCTCATTTGGGGTATGGTCAGCTTTTGATTTATTGTATGTACATTGTGAACATGCATAGCTACAGTTGGTCCCTTCTCTGTGTGTGGGAGGATGCCAAGGCAGAGTGCTGCCGAGCAGTAAGTACTCATCTACAGTGTCAGACTGAACAGCCACAATTACACTGGGACTAAGTACATATAAGGGTATTTTGCTTTGAAGTTTAAGTTATGTTTGTACTTCAAAGAACTATATATTGCAGCAATTTGGTACTTTTAACACAGCTAGAATAGTAAGACTGAGTATATATCCATTAGTAGAAGCAAATAAAAATGAGAGTGAGATGAAATAGGAGTACTTGAAAATGTGATTAGATATATCTGTTGAGGTTTCTGAAGATTAGTGTCTGGTCTACAGAGAGTTGGCTGAGTACATTGTATTACTTCCTTCTTTCAGATATTATTTTGAATGAAAAGTAGCTGAAAATAAATGTGTCTTAGATAAACAGTCCTGCAGTTAATCTGAGTAATGCTGATTTTTTCATGATTGTAAGTAGGACTGAAAGTCTTAAGATAGCCAATGAATGTTAAATATACATTATTGAAATGCGTGACCTAGAATTAAAAACTTAAAAAAATTCTGGGGAATTATTTTGATTTTACTGCTTTTAGAACAAGGAATATTTTCTTCTGTAAGATAGGTTTCCTGGGTGCAAATGTTATTGCATAGATTACTGTTTCTTTGTAAAAGGTAGAAAATAAACTTTTTCCAGGAGAGTTATCTAGAGGTTCCTTCTTTTTTTCTCCCCAATTATCCCATATAATACTCATTACCAAAACAAGAAGCTGCATACCTACCCTCTTTCAAATGTAAACATGGTAATTTACTAAATATAGAAACATGTATCTTTACTTAAAAGGGTGCCAAGTTTCTTTAATATATTAATATAAGGAGTAAACCTGTTGTTAAAGAAAATCTGTTAGAAAATTGCTCTGTGTGCCACTGAAGGTATTGTATATAGTTTTGTATAGCTATTGAATATTGTATTTGAAACGAAGGTCTTGACTAAACTGAACTTGCAAATAAAGATAAATTTTTAAAAGGATTCTTTCCACTTGTGTACTAGATGTAAGGAATAGACAAATATTAGAAAAAGAGGGGTCTTGGTTGGACTGTTCTTTCACGCCTTTAGTGCTCAGTTACCGTGGTGCTGTAGCAGCAGACCGTAGCTACATGGGAAATGGTGCTGGTGTTGTGATGCCATTGTTAAGGTTTTTCATGAGTTTCCAATACAAACAATTTACATTTCCTTTTGTAACAGCTCTCCAGGATTTTCTTTAAATACTAGGAGGGATGCTTCCAATTTAGAAGACCAGAAATATTGAGGAAGTCTTTATAGACTATTGTGTTTTGTCCATAGTTACTACAGGAACTACACAGCTTGCTTTCAAGGCCAGCACTTTGCTAACATACCAGACAGGCAGCTTGTCAGTTCAAGCCAGTAATTTAAATCTTTGGTGCTAGTCAAAGCTGTCAACTTAATAACAGCTTACTGCATAAACAAGCTGGAGGATTTACTCTAGGTCATTAGTATGGTAAGTTTCACATACTGAATTGATGTTTATCACTGCAGATTATTTGAAAAGCAAGGCTTGTTTGAAGGAAAGGGAGTAGTTTGCTTAAACAGTTCTGCTTTGTGCTTTCAGCCTTGGTCATGGGAATGGGTATTAAAAGTCACTTCAGAAATGAAGCAGTATTAGATAAGCTTTGATTTTTGGAAGAAGAGGGTCATTTGGTTGGTTTTGGGTTTTATTTTAAAGGCAGACAGGGCAGAGGAAGCAGATTGGCATGGTAGCCATCACAGTATGCCATAGCAGGAAAGATCTACTTTGCAGGGCCTTCTCTCACCTCTGAGATCGGTGAAGGAATAGCACGGGAAGTTGATTGAGTAATGGTGCATATAGAGCGATTTGGCTCCTGTGATCCAGTACCCTGGGGACACCTACACATCAGAGACATCTAAATGCTTAGTAATGCTACATAAAAAATAATCAATACTTCATGTTTTTATGCCAGTTTTTTCCCCAGAGCCACCAAAATGTTTCATCAGCAGTAGAGCAAAAGATTCTCTCTGGTATAAGTAGTATATATGTGGGGATTATTTTTTTCACCTCAAAACAGTGTTGTCCCTTAGGACAGTGAGTAAGATACACACTACCCTGTTTGAAGTAAAAACTGAAGAGCAATGAAGTGCTGTGAAGCTTTCACTGATTGTGACTTGGGAGCTGGGTTTTGTCTTGTTTGCTGATTGCAGTCACAGCCCCTGCACCATCAGGAATTTGTAGCAAGATACTGGTTCACTGCTTTGAAGCAGTGGTGTTTTGAGTCTGCCAGTCCTTCTGGAGGCTTAAAGAGTTTCTGGTGGCCAGTTTGTAAAGGACTGACTGGCACGGTCCTTACTAATTTGTAAAGCTGAACAGGATTATGCCATAAGGCTTTAGTAGGAGGAAATTTGCCTGCATATTTAGAAATATGATGACATTTTAAACGTTGAACAGTTTGACTAGCACTGTAACAGAATTCCTTAAACAGTAAAAAAAAGTGTCTGTACTGTCTGGAAGCATTTAATTATTGAAAACAGAAGCATCTACTATATAATGAACTGCAGTTATGTTACTAAAATAAATTAATGTTTTGTGTTTACCGATTTTCTTTAGATTAGAGTCAGGACTAGTTGTGTTCGTTTTGCTGTAGATCGGTATTTCAAAGGGAGATTGTTCTTCCTTTTTTCTTGTCTGGAATTTGCTTTATGTATCTCTTAAATTTTTTAATAAGTGAAATATGCCTGAACAGATGATGTGTTCTAGTTAGCCATATATAGCTACACTAAAGATCTGAAAGTTCCCTTGTTAAATGTCTTAAATATTTAATTTCTTTTCTGTATAAGCAATTTTTAAGTTTCGGTTACATGAAGTGTTGCCCATATCCTCTCTTACTATTTTGATTTCTAAAAACTAAATGAGTAAAATAAAGAGGTTCGTTTTCTGGCTGAAGATGTGCGATGATGGGAAATGTACAGCTGCTTAATATGTTTTCAGAAATCAGTCTGGAGAATATAAAAAGTAAATACTGTCAGAAACATGGAAGAAAACATTATCTAAGCCTTTTATGTTCTGGTCAATGCAGATGAAGTCATGTACATTCTTTTACATAATGTGCTCCTTTAATGGTCCTGCTGGAAATAGACTTCTTGGCAGCTGTACAGTGCAGAACAAGATGGATAAAGTTCTGTTCCTGTTTCAAAATGCTGTAAGTGTGAGCATGTCAGAATTGTACTAAGACAAATTCAGTCTTTTTTCCTTTTCAGTTTCATCCATTTGATGTTAGTTAAACGAACTGTTAAATTAATGAGAGCACATCTTAAAGAAACCATCATTTGTCAGTACTTTTTGGAGTGAAATTTTCTTTCTCCTCTGAATCCTGACCCTTCTGGGGAGATGGAAGGGTGTAGTGCTGAGAGTGATGGGTCCATGATGAAAAACTGCGTTTAACTCCCTTATTTCTTTGTGAAAGCCATGCTGGGTCTTCGGATCACATGGCATTCTGCAAAAACCTTAATCACATGGGTTTCTTGGGTACTGGAAACGGGTGTACTTGTAGCCGTGGGATCAATTGCTGTCTTTGGGGTTCTGTTTTAGCAAAGATGTAAGTGTGCATCATTTCCTTCCGGTTAAGCAAAGCGTTAAAATCTATGGTATGTGTGGATACTCATAAATTCACAGTGGTTTTGTAGTTACAGGTGTTCTGAAGTGGTCTACTGTAACTGCACTGCAGTCCCTAATGCAAATCCCCTGTGCTTCAAATTCCCAATATGAGCTGACAGCTGGTTACAAGTCAGTTATCGTGTGCTGTGATTTGTCTCTTATACCCTCAAAGATTCAAAAGCACTGAATGTTTGCAACAGTAGCAAGCCAGAACAGTGCACACCTCCATATGTGGTATGACAAAATGACTGAATAGCTTGTTTTTTCATCTTAAAGCTTTGCAGATTTATAGCTACCACAACTTTAACGATGAATAAGAGCTACCCACGCAAAGAAAGAGATCTAATGGTGACTGAAGACAAGAGAAATTGAATATGTGCTCCTTATAAGGCAGTGTGTGGGAGACACATTTGTAACATACTGAGTATCTGAGCAAAACCATGTGTCATGTTTCCTTAGGTTCTCAACAGGAGATGTGTAGAAGCAGCAGTGATGACAGGCCTGGCACTCAACTGCAGCATAAACAAGAAGTCCTTGTTTGACAGAAAACACTACTTCTATGCAGATCTGCCTGTAAGTATGCAGTATGGCTGGTCCCTCCCGGGCTGGAGGAAGGACAAGTCTGGAGTACGGATGGCAGCAGGGGAGGGAGGAGTGAAGAGTTGCTTTTTCTGTTTTCAGTCAGTGCTCTGCTCTCCTCAACAGGATGCTGCACTGTGCCCTGATGGAATAGGCAGCTGTATCCTGGTGCTCACTGATTGAATAGGATTGCTCTGATTGCTGACTCCTTGCTTAGCTGCACAATTCCAGTAGCCTAATATAATTGGATGGGGAGCTGGAGCTGCTTTGTCCCTTAAGTTGTCCATGCCTGGTGTTTTGTACCAATCGTCTGTTAGGGTAAAAGCAGTCTGGTAATAGTCCTTCATTTAAAGTGAATGTATAACAAACACAGGTTCCAGTGGAATAAACACAGCAGTGTCTCTTTTGTGTGCGCTTAGGGACCTAAAAATATTTGATTTCCCTTCAAAACTTTCTCAGTTATAGTTCTAATAAATGAAAAAAACAAAACAACTGAGAAATCGAGTCTTTGCAATATGGTTCGTTGGTGGATTTCATACTGGGTAGGAAGTGCCACTGGAAGTCAAATGCATTTTGCTGCACTTGATATGGATGTAGAAATACTTGAAATTATTTAAGAACATGACTTCTGTCCTTACAGCAGGATGCACCAGTGTTTGAGCCTCTTTTCTTTCTAATGACATTAATTTTTAATGTATTTTTGCATCAGCTTATTTTACTGAATGTTCAATTTAACACTAATCTGTCAAAGGGAGGAAGCTATTTTTAGTTTCTGTGGTTTTAGGGGTAATTCAACAGAATTATTTGGGTTTATTTTATTTTTATTAAGCATGTTAGCTTATCCTCTCTGTGGGTGAGGAGTTTCAGACATCCAGAGAAGCAGAGTGGGAGACCTCTCAGATCCCAGATGAATCCGTAGAGGTGCTGCATTATTAACCAAATCACTTCATTTCCCACTCTTGTTCAGACATTGAAAATACTTTGAAGTTACACAAAACATTTTCCAATACAATTGCTTCCCACCTTAGAAAGAGAATTATATTATAGTTGTCCAATGGAGACCTGGATCTCAGAAGAGATTTCTGTTTTCTTCTGTCTTCTAGGTTGGGAACTTGTGGCTCTTTTGTGAAGTTGCTATAATTTTGATTTAGTTTCTGGGGATAACTTTGCAAATATTTGCAAGCCATTAAGAGGCCCTTCTATTGGGAGCTCTGTAGTGACCTGCTGGGAATGTGAAAAGCAAACTTAGGAGTTTGAATTGCCAGTACTTTTTCTTAAACTTGTAGAACTATCTTAAAGCCCATTTCAAGACCTGAAGGGGAAAAGGTGAAATAGCAGGAAATAAATATGACTTTCGAAATTCCTTTTCATGAAGAAACATCAAAAACATCACAGACTTTTTTGCAAATTACCTTTGTTGCTTACTCTATTGAATTGAAAGCACTCTCATACTCTTCTGTTGCCTGCTGCTATCAGTCTACTGCATAGCAGCTATATGGATGAATGTTGTCATGAGAAAGAATCCACATCTGTGTGTTCAGGAGAACAGTAGAGGTGAAAGAAACTGTGGGACTCTACAGACACAAGTTACAGGATCCTCTGGTCACATAAGCATGGAAATTTGGTCAGGGAGATGCTGACGCATTTTATTAGCTTGAAACGTGTCATTCTGGCTTTTTGCTGACTGACTTTTGCAGTTTAAGCATTGACAATAAACTGCCTGACCTGCGTTGCATAGTGAACAGTCTAGTCAGGAACCCTGTAATAAGATGCAGAGTTTAGGCTAATGAGCTGAATAGAACAGATTAATCAGCTCTTAGGGTCATTTGACAATGGGATTATTGTTACTCCTGAAAATGGGGCTTTGGATGGGAAATGGGATTCATATTATTTATTGTCACTCAATATTTCAGGCTTTTAAAAAATCATTTTAATGCAAAGTTTCAGGAGATGAGAAGAGCTGTGCGATTAGCATAGGCTGCAGAGAGTCAGTTATTTTATTTTTCTTATAGTGATTATGTCTAGAAGGTCATGCACTTCACTGCATATATAAATTGGGGTGTTGACAGGGCCAGACCATTGTTCTCCATTCCAGTGCCCTGGAATTCACCATCTCTACATTTCTGAGTAAGCTCATTGTCCCTGCCAAATATGCAGATACTCCTCCCAAATCATTTGCATCTGGCAGATGTTTTTTTTAATTTTCACCACGAGAGCCTAGGCAGGTGAGGAAGGGGGAAACAAAGGGGATCCCACCTCAGCTGTCATTGATTCGCTTCTGTATTTTTACATCATTGCAGTTATTCCAATACCTTGTCACTGGCAGCCACTTTTTTGGCCAGCAGTTTCCCCTTTGAGTGGAGTCCCAGGTGTGAGGTGGCATTTATCAGCTGTGTGCCTTACGTGGGGTTGCAGTGTCTTATCTTTTAAATTGCTGCATTAATGAAATGGAGTTTTCTCATTTTTTTTGATTTCCACACTTCCACCCGTTCCCTCTCCTCCCCTCTAATGAGTTTGGAACAGACAGAGGGATATCCAGCCTGTTGGGAGGATGAGGGATAGCCCCAGCTTGGGAATGGAAGTACAGTAACTGGCTTTAAACAAGATCTAACATGATCATGGAACCACAGGCATGGAAGAACCTCCTCCAGTCCATATCCTGCACCAGGGCAGTATCAGAGAAGTTTGTAATCCTTGGTAAGAGATTGTGCAGTCGATTACTGATAATTTCAGCATTAGTATGGTATCGTATATTTGTCTGTATTGAGGAGTCCTCGTATTTTTTCCAGACTTCCAGCTTCTTACAGTTATGTTGAATTCTAGGCTTATCTTCTAGCTTGCTTTCTCTCCATCTAAGCAAAATAACTTTTGAATTTACATGTGTATGTATTCTCTCCTCTTATATAGGTCACTATGAAAAATGTTGCATTTTCAGTTTTGTTCTTAGCCAATTATATTTGCACTTGGTCTGCTTTCTGAAAAGTGAATTTTTCATTTGAGTATAAAGCTGATTTTGTTGACAGGCTGGCTATCAAATCACTCAGCAAAGAGTTCCTATTGCAGTGAATGGAAGTCTGTCGTACAGTCTCTGCATAGACAACAAGATGAGCCAGATCGTCACCAAAACTGTGAGGATTAAACAAATTCAGTTGGAGCAAGACAGTGGAAAAAGTCTCCATGATGACACAAGGAGCCAGACTCTTGTGGACTTGAATAGGGCTGGTAGGCTTGGATTATCTTCCTATTTTTCTCTTCCTTTTGGGGTAAGATGAGTCTTTAAAGGTAAAAGGGTGACAGGAGACAGGCAAAAAATAAAACCAGCTTTATGTCTCTCTCCTTGAAAAAATAATTCATAAAAAAGACTGCTACACTTGAAACAGATGAATACTTGATTTTTTTTAATGGCCAGTAAACCTTTCCCATTGCTGTTGGCTAATGGCAATTGGCAGTAGCAGGTTAGAAATCTCTTGGCTCCAGTTTGCTCAAAACTGTGTCAATCACATTGAGCCACTCAGCTATTTAAGCTCTGCACTGTATGTGTTGTTAAAAAAAGTAAAATGTAGCAGACCTAATGAATCAACTTTGTGTATAGAAGGAGCAGCTGTTGGAATTTGTTGATACATGAGTCAGACATTTCTTTTAATTATTAGCTTTGAAGAAATGTAGATTTTCTCTTTTAACTTGGAAATTGTAAATGGGGTGGTCCAAAGGAGCACACAACATGGGCAGCAACCTGGTTGGCCTAGCATAACTGGGACAAAGTGCTCTGGTGTCCATTGAAGCTGAGGGCTGTAGCTGCTCTGATTCTTTGAAAGCTAAGTCCTGAAGCTAAAAACTAGACTACATCCGTTTACAATTCTGCCTGCTCCAAAATTAGTTTTAAATAAATAAATTTATGTGGAACCCAATTGGCTTTAAGTTAGAGCTCTCAGAGGAGTGGGTCCTTCTGATCTGCAAGTCATCAAAGGGTGGAGGGCTGTCTGCAGTTTGTCTGTTACTTTAAAAAAACAGAAGGAAAAGTTTTTATAGCAGTCCTCAGCTAGGCCCATTGTGACAGTTACTAAATAATACATGGGGGTTTATGTATTTTTATTATTTTTTTTTACAAAAGCCCAGGTTCTTTCATGTGTTTAGCCAGTTGCACTCTGATATTCCAAGATCAAAAGCTATTGAAAATCTCCTGTCTCTTTCCCTGCTAGGAGTCGGTCTCATGGAGGTTGTCATGGAGCCTGATATGTGCTGTGGGGAAGAAGCAGCTGCAGCAGTCAGAGAGCTTCAGCTCATTCTGCAAACACTTGGGAGCAGCCAGGCAGTCATGGCAGGTACTGAGGGGAGAAAGGCATGTTCCTTTGTCACCAGTAATTCTCTGCATTTGCAGGAGTTTTGCAGCTTCTGGTTATTTTGCTCAGCAGTTGTTTATGATGTATAGCCTTTTCTAGCTGTTGTTTTCACAGTCCTCAGAGTCTGTCCTAGTGTCTGCCATGTCATAGGCCTGCCTTTGTCTGCAGAGCTTTGCCATGCTAGATGTTACGTTTCCTCACACAGTAATTTTATGGGGTAAAGCTAGGCAGGAAGAAATGTCCCCAGGGCTCTTGTGGTGCTTCTCCCTGTCTCTTTTCATATTGCTTGCCACAGCAGTGCAGCACAGAAGATCTGTAGTTACGATTAATTGTAGAGTATGGAAGGGATAAAGTAGTGTGAGCAAGGATCATCTTCTAAGTGTCAGGTCTCATCTAAATTGATAAAGAAATTGATGGAGGCAGTAAACTTGTGCTGTTGCATCCGTGGATGAGATGGAGTAAACAACAGCATGTACAGAAATGGGTGGTGGGGTTAATTTTAGCCAAGATTACCTATCTTTTTGAGACCACTTCCTCTTGTAGGAAGCATTGCTTCTGGCACCAGCTCATCTTTCTGTAATTTTAAGGCCCCAAATTTCATAATAGGTGATGTGCAGAAGCATAAGCCTGCATTCAGGCAGATGATTCTGTCTCATTTATTGGAAGATTCAGGTCATGCCATTTTTTCTCAGTCTTATTGTTACCAAAATTTACAACCAGCCCATGGTTACAGGTAGCATATAGCAGACACCTGCCTAAGAATTCAAAAGTGGTTCATCCCCTCCACACATACCCACAATTAGCAGCTGCTTATTCGTGTTCACAGTGTAAGCTATATTTTTGCCTGTGACAGTTGGCCTCACTGTCTGGCAACAAATTCAGTCCATTATACAAGTGGATGTCTCCTAAAAAACTGAGTCAGAGTGGTCCATGTATCGCACAATGAATGGGATCCAACAAATGTTGGCTACTGATCCAATTAATGTAGTGGGAAATAATAATAGGTAGACACCGTCTATTTCCCTGAGTCTTTTCTCACACAAATGCCCCACATGTCAAATAAGGCACAGTTGTCAGTATTAAGCAGCCAGTTTGGATGCTTCTTCAAGGGCCTTCGTGGGCATACATGTATACAATCATTTTTAACTACTGAATTTGGCCCTAAGATTGCCATTGGAATTGTGTTATGATACCTTTTATTGCAGGGAGATTTCTGGCTTTATAGGAGAATCCCCATATTGGAAATATTTTTCTTCCAGGATAGTTAGTTATAAAAGTATTTGGACTGGGTTTTTTTTCTTTCTAAGTGAAGGTTTTAGGGGCTTTTGCATGTACAATGAAGACAAGTGCCCAGTTTTATCAGGTGTTATTTCATTACCAACAAACAAATGAAAAGATGATTTCATTGTAAAGGAAAAAAAAGTAAGCTGATCTTAAAGAAAGAAAGTGTTTTGGGTTTTTTTTTTAAGATAATTTTCAGCCTGGGTCTCCTTTTGCTTATGCCTGATTAAATTCATTGTCTGGTCACACTGACACCTACATCCAAGTAGAAACAGGTCACGTCTCAGATGAAGCAAGGGCAGGACAAGACTGTTCCTCCTTTGGAACAAGTACAAGGTTCACCCCAAAGAGGGAGCACATGCAAAACACTTCCCTTGAAAGAGATGTTGGGTCATTCCAGCATCTTTGTCTCATTTGCATGTCTGGCAGGGCTCTATGAAAGCAGAGGAAATTAGTGTGCTGTCATCCAGCCTGCTTTTACAAATTGTACCAAGGCCTTGCTGGTCAATTTAAATCTATTGACCGGAATGGCTTCTGAAGCTGCAGCATCTTCATAGTTTTAACTGAGAGCTATTTTGCACTCTCAGCTTTAATGCTGCTGTGTCCAATCAGTAGGCATTTGTTTCTTTTTATCTGTACTTGAAATTTAAAAATGAATTTTAAAAAAAAACCCACAGGGAAAGGCTACAGATGTTCACTGCATAATATGGGGAAAATAATGTTTCTTAACATTCCATTCCAGGATGTAATACAACCTCTCCTGTTTGTCTATTCCCAGCAGTTGATAACTGTGGCAAGCCTTTTCTTCTCAGAAGAGATGTCTTTAGAGGGGCAATACTTAGAAAGATACAATTATGATTTCCTTATGGTTGAGTCATTAAAAATTTTTAAGGACAGTGGTTCATTTTGGACTGAGAGTGCATGATGCTTTTATATAAAACTTTGTACAGTTTTTGGCAGCCAGGGACATTTTGGGGGGTAAGATTGCAATTTCCCGAAGGAGAAGAAAAAAATCACAAAAAAATCCATTGCTTCTCACATTTTGTCCTTGAGCTGTAAATTTCCAAGAACACCTTAGTAAATCTGTTCAACGTAACCTTAAGTTCTTGTGTTCCATGCTAGGGTAGTATATATCCATCAAATTGTAATTTCAAAAGGTATTTTTGTGCTGCTTTGAGAGGAATGGAAGCTCACAATCTACCACTTTGCTTGTCTAATTCTGCCCTTTATTTAAGAGCTGTGAATCAGAAGCTCTTTTCACTGTATGGCTTAGAGGATCTGTGCTGCAGTGCACCGTGCAGTTTTCTGAGAGGAATTAGGAACAATGATTTAAAACTATTTTGAATGATACAAGGCAGTGCCTTGAGACAGAATGACAAACAGAAAGCTGTGAAGAAGTGGTTGTTACTCTGTTCTGAACATAGAGAAGTCTGCTATTAATGCTCTGCACATAACATGCAGTTTATTAATGCATGCCAAGGTTTTTAACTCTACTGTTCAGGGCAGACTGTTCTGCTAATGAAATTTCCTTTTCCAGAGGGTCAGCTGAGAGTGGATGCCAATGTTTCTGTGCATCACCCTGGAGAGCCTTATGGAGTGAGGACTGAAGTGAAGAATATCAATAGTATACGATTTCTGGCAAAAGCAGTAGGTAAATGGTGGTTGCCTTATTACAAGAGCATTGTAGATATTTTATGTGGTCTGAGATTAAATATGTCAGGCTTCTGAGTGCAGTAATTGACTTTAAATGCCTTGACTAGCTTTGCCTGGGTGCCTCTTCCATGTGCCTTGCCTGTGGGTACAGGAGTCCATTTAGGCTCAGGCTTGGGCCTTCAGACCTTGACTGAGTTGCTGTGTCACAGGTGTGCCAGTTTCCAGTCCTGTCTCCTGAAGGACCTTGGGCCTGTTCTGTAGTCTTGTTCCCAGTCCTGTCTCAGGACTTAGCTCCTTTTGCTTCTCCCTGAGCTCCTTGAATGGACTCTCATAGTAGCATTTGCCCCTGCTCTTGGTGTCCAGACTAGTAAAATCTCTACCTACAAGAATGAAGCAGGCAGTTCAGTGCCTAGCATGTACTGAAATATGGTAGCAATGGTTTTGTGTCCTCCAGTGGAGATGATTGCTTTCCACTGAGTATGGTACCTGATGTGTGTGAAGTTCAGATGCAGCTTGGGTATGAGCAAAAAAAGCTGATTGTTACATCTCCAAAAGAAAACTGAACTGGGTGACTGCAAGGTCACCAGGAACGTATGACTTGACTGCAGTGCCTGGGGAAAAAATGTTTCCATTTAAAGGAAATGAAAGAAGATGAGGAAAACACGCAAAGAAAGAAATTGTGCTGGACAGAGAGACAGTGACTGATAATTCTGTCCATAACTACTGCTGTTGATTTCATTAAGGTTAAAACAACAAAGTCTTCCATTATTGCATAGCAGTGAAAAATGAAATAGTGGAGTGCACTAAAGCTAATAGTGTAGTCTAACAAGCTTACTCTTTTTTGCTTTTATTACTGTCAGACTATGAAATACAGAGGCAAATTGAAGAACTTGAAAATGGAGGGACAATTTTGAATGAAACAAGAGCCTTTGATTCCAAGCTTGGGTGAGTTTTTATTTTGGAGGAACATAGAATAGCCACTTTAGAGTGCCCCTATATACCTAATGACATGATCAGGAGATGCAATACAGTACTGCTCAACTTGTGTTCCCTAGAGCTAATGTTCACAAGTGTAGTCTCCTCATAGGGAGTAATTTAAGGCTGAGGCTTTTTCACAGCAGATTGCGTGCTGCATCAAGGAGTGTCTGTGTGAAAATGACTGCCCTCTTACATGCCCTTATTCTTTGAAGTGGTTTTAAGAGGCTCTCCTAATCTTCATGAGGCAGAGGTTTTGGTTTGTGTTTTTGCCATAAAACTAATTCTGTGGTGTACCTCTTATGATATCTTGTTTTGTTTTTATTTTAGGTGCACAGTACCAATGAGAGACAAAGAAGGAAAACAGGATTACCGGTATTTTTTTAATAGACTTCAACATTTCACAAACTGAGAATTTATTAAATTTCTGAAGTGTTGCCAGTGTAATAAGGATGTAAAGTTAGTCAGTGCAGTGAGTATGTGTTGGAAGTTTACCTTCCACTGGAAGGGCCAGAGACCTATCAAAATCAGTGCTAGCCTGAGCAGTTCAGATCTGGATTTGTCTCTTTTCTGGTAAAACCCCTGGAGCTTTCCCAGAGACTAGGCTGGGAGTGTACTTCAGCTAAAAGTGGGAAGGTCAAAGGTTTACTGTATGGCCAGTATAAATGTATTCTAAAGAATGCCTGATATAAAACATGAGAATATTCTGAGCTCAACATTGCTCCTGCTTTAAGTAAATACAGAGGGAAATGGTTTTCAGCTAGCAGGCCCTGCCCCTCCATGCTTAGATTCTCTGATCACAGATCACAAACACTGTTTGAAAATCCTAACTGCTATTGAAAGGTGTCAGCATTCATGGGCAGGTTTCTACCTTGAAGTTCCTTGTAGGCCTAATTGAAGGTGTTACCTTGCTAAGTACTTTGCCTTCCCTAAGTGTGAGATGACAGCCACTGAACCATAAAGTCACCCAGGGAGAATTTAGCTGTGGGGCTGAGGGGACAAGGCACGAGTCCTGCTGGAAAGCAGTGCTGCTGGGAACGAGTTCTGGAACGGCTGCTTAGGGCCATCTTAGTGCTGATCCTCCTAATACTTCCCTAGCTTTGCATCCCAGAGAGAGCTTCCTGTTACTCCCAGAGTTCACTTTTCAGTGGGAAAACTGTAATTCTGCAGGAGAACTTTCAGAGCCTCTTAACTTTGTCAGCTGTGTTCCTGTTAGATCTTGTATTCTAGCACCGATCTTGCTACAGCAGAGCAACAATTTTGAAAACATCCCACAAACTTTGAATTTAAATCTGCTTTTTGGATTATGTTTTTGTAGAAATGCAGCAGTGGTCATTTTGTGAATTCCTTGTTATGGTAGGGGCAGGCATGAGGCTTATTTAAAAAGACTAATTTCAAAAACTGCAAAAGAAAATTCATGAAAAGCTAGACAAAACTGATGAGTCTAAGATATTTCATGTAAAGACCATAAAAATATTACTAGTACTAATATTATTAACAGTATTGAACTGTAAACTATGTTTTTTAGGGTTTTGTGTAACTTAATGCTGCACATTATATATTAAACTTAAAATCTGTGTTTAGGCAGATGTTAAATAGAATTCATTATAGCCCAAAGCCCTTTATTCTGGTGGTTTTGAACCCCTCATTTGATCATGTAAGAGTGAAGTTTCTGCTTCAATCGCAGTTATTTGAGTAGTTTGAATTGGCCTTCTCTTTAAGGGAGCCTTTTGTTCTGTGATGGCACCCTGCTGAGCACAGTAACTTTGCTTTTAGCACAGCATGAGATTTCATCAAGATTCTTGAAGTTTGTCTGGAAAAGGTTACAACCTGCCCAGATCACTCCTGGCAGCTGGCTGTCAATCCGAGTTCTTCCCTGCCATCCCACGCCCATTTTTGTCCAGGTCTGTAATTCATGCTTGATGCCAAAAAGAGTGGGCTGCTTCCATATCTTCTATTACTGGTGCTATTGGGACTTTTTATTATTATTATTGGTGCAGAAGTGTTTGAATTACCCCTTTTGTATTATGAACTCTTTGACAATTGGTGGAAAATGCCTGAAGAAAAAAAATAGAGGCTTTGCTACAGTTTGGGGCCTGGTCTCTTTCTACTTAGCAGTGACATACCAAGTAATTAATTTTTAATATTTTGTTTGGTTGAAAGGGTGATACAACTTTCAGGAAGTATAATATTGTGATATAAATTTTATTCCTTGTTGTTTAGCTTTTAAAGGGAAAATAATTATAAAGGAGTTTTCCTTTGTTTTTACTAGGTTCATGCCAGAGCCAAACCTTCCCCCATTGATTCTGTACGATGCAAAATCTTTGCCAGCTAATATGAACCACCAGCAAGTGATAAATATTGATTGGATTCAGGAGAGACTTCCTGACCTCCCCAGTGTGAAGAGAGAAAAGCTTGTTGAACAGTATGGGATTCTTCCTGAACACAGCTTCACCTTATTGGTAGGTCTATTGATCAAGTGCTAAAATAAGCCTAGAAACTTCAAAGTTGCACCGTTCTTGAAAAGATTTACAAATGTCATATTAACCAGCTGTCAGTCCTTATGAATATTCTCATTTGGAAGTGTGTCCAGTGCATACTTTGTACCACGGAGCCGTACACACAGAATGGTGGGGAAAATGACCTCAGCGCGCCAAGAAGTGTTTCTCACGCAAAGTGCAGTCAAATAACTGCTATTTAATATTGATCTTGTCTGTCTGCACATTGATGCACCCGTGTCTGACTGCAACAGATGTACAGCTTCTGGATACAGACCCTTGTCTGCAAGTGTCTGCTCTTCAGCTTTGGGCCTGCTGCAAGGCTGGGCACATTGACCGTATTTAATGCACACGAACCAAAATCCAAAGTCTAAAAGTTTCAGCTTCATGTGCTCTTTGACCTACCTTCCACATAATTGGAAGCAACCCCCCTCCAACCCCTTTACTCTTAGGGAAATATACCACATGGTTGCACAGTATCAACTTTGACCTCCCAGTGCAGTTTACCAGGGGTAGGTTCAGGAGATGAGAAGGGAAAAGATGTGGCAAATACAGTTATAAATAAGCAAAACTCATAACTCTCAAAATTATTTTAGAGGACTTTGAGCTTCTTAAATGCAATCTATCATCTCTCTTTGCCAGTGGTGACTCTGGGGAGGGAGTTAGTGTACTCACCCTAGATTAGACATTTCACATACCCAGCTAATCTAGGAAAATGTCCTACTTTGGTTACCACTGTCATTAGTGGAGACAGAAGGAAAAGGACTTTTTCAGAGTGAGATTTGGAGCAGAACTGTAAGTACTTTAAATTGTCCTCTGGAGAAGATCCTTTCCCTTGACTATAAATGAAGGGAAGGTAGTGCACATAACTACCTCATATCCCTTCTTTGTATGTCTGTAATTTAATAGACTTGTATAGAGGCTGATTCTGCAAGAAGAAAGTGACTCTGTGTTCTGAGGAAAGCTATTAGGAAAACTGCTTTTGTGCTGCTGTGCCATTTTAGTGAGTTGCAGACTGTTTGGTGGGCAGGTGAGTCATAAGTCTCATCAAAGTCATAAGACTGCAGTCATATTATTAGGAGGTGTCAGCAGTTCTTACCTTTCTATTTCATTGTATAAGCTACAAAATATGATTTTGCAGCCAGTATTCTTGTTCATGCATGCATTTTTTCACATTAACATATTTCTCACATATTAAAATAAACACAGGAGTAGAAAGAGTAGATAGGTCCTGCCTCTTTTTCCTCTGAATTTTTTTTTCTACTTCTTCCTCTCTGTGGTGGGTTGGCCCTGCCAGCTGCTAAGTACCACAACTGCTTGCTCATTTTTGGTGTCTAGTACAGGGAAGAGATTAGGAAAAGCAAAAGTAAGATTCACGGTTTGAGAGAAACACTTCAGTGAAGGAATGGAGTAGGGGAAAACCTAAAAAGGATGCAAATACAATCACTCACCACTCCCACAAGTAGACTGATGTGCTGCCAGTCTGCAGCCAGTGACACTGACTACATCCCCCAAAATCCCCTTCCCTCGGTTTTCCTTGTTGAGCAGGGTGTGGAATATAACCAGTTTGGGTTTTGTGCTGGACTGTGTCCCTGCTAAGTTTTGTACACATCCTTGGCCTATTTGCTGTGGGGAACAGAGTGGAGAAAGAAAGTTCCAAAGTAGATAAAACACCTGTGTGTTGTCAGCGTTGCTGTGGTCACAAATCCAAAACACAGCACCCTCTTTAGAACATGAACTCCATGGCAGCCACACCCAGGGCACCTACTCCTTTCACTTGGCATCAGCCCACCTTCTGTGCGTATCAAGTTGCTGGTATGGGTGGCTTCTGTCATCTCTGCCAACTAACCCTATATATTTGCCTCATCAACTGCCCTTTCTTTCAGCTGTTCTCTGAAATCCTTTATTGCCTTTGCTTTTCCCCTTTTTGCTTTTTTTTTCCCCTTGTTGCAGTGTGCAAGACAATTAATGAGCTCCAGGCTGAAATGTGGGATCGGCTTGTAATCAGCTAATGCATCCATTTGAATGCAGGCAGCGAGCGAGCGCGTTCTTGGCTGCGCGTCTCCCTTTATGGTGCGTTGGAACGCGGGCCCGTGCGCTCCCCGCCACAGCCGCCTGCGCGGACACTGGGAGACCCGGCAACCTTCACTCATCAGGCAGCGCCGTGCCCGCCGCTGCCTTCAGCTTGCACCAGGAGCTGCACAGCATTGCTGACGGGGCCAGATGCACACATCTAATGAGCGTTCTTTCAGGTTAGAGCGCCCAGGAGTGCTCATTAAATAAATGGCAGTTGTAGAGGGATGGCTCTAAAATGTAAAGTCTGTTCTGCACCAACATGTTCGAGAAAGCATTTTGTGCCAAAGTTACAATAGAACATACTTCTGAGCTTGCTTCCAGAGCTTTGTCCTCGGAACAGGACCTGTCTGTACATACTGTGGTGCTGAGAAACTGAGATTCCTGCTGTACCTAATGACAGGATGTATTGAAAGGGAAGGAGTACCCTATTAATATCTTTGTAACTGAAATTCCTTTATGAAATTCCTTTAAGTGTAAACAGCTACATTTTGGCAGTTCTATATAAATTGCATAAATAAATGATGTTTCTGATTTTTCTTCATGCAGAACTATTCTGACTCATAAGGATATAATTCTTTGAGCCATGTAGACTCCATGGTATTCGGGTACACAACTTCTGCATGCAATTTCTACTTTGCTCTGTAAACTGATAATCTTGCACATACATCAGTCAGGAAGGGTCTCTGACAACTTTTCCAGTTATGGTATTATAGTATTTTCATCTTGCTATCTATCGAGTAAAAAAATAAGATATACTGGCATAGATGTGAATGTATTAATGTGTTAATATGACATTTTGTTTTCAAAATGTGTGCTGAAGTCCAGGGAGGTCCAGCCAGAAAATGCATCAATTGTCACAGTAGAGCACGAGAAAAAAACCAGTCTGATCACTTCCTTTGTCATGTGAATTCCAAGTCTTCCTGTGCATCTACTGTTCCTTTGCTTACTGAGATAAAAGTGGCTGTTCCACTTGGGCTGGTTGCCTTGGTGGAACAAACACATTGGTGACTCCTTCAAACAGTCAGAAGTGGGTCTCTGGAGAAATTGGGTTTTACCATTTTGTTTTATGCCATGCCATTCTCAAGACATGTTAGTGTGCAGGTGAACTTATGCTTATTTTTAGAATTCAGATCATTTTATAAGAAGCTTTAGGAAAAAGTTTGAACTTTCTTTGACTGGTCTGCTTGTCTCCTGGATGTTTTGAGGTTTTTTTCCCCTGACAATCTTAAACATTTTTGCAGCAGTTGTTACCTCACAGTTGGTTATTGTAGGAACTGTGATGGCGAAAATGGAAATAACAAAGCAGCAAATGACATTTATTTGTGAACATTGAAGTAGTTTCCTTCTTTGGTTCTTTGGGAAACATTACTGGTCTTTAAAAGAATAAGTTTTCATTACAGTCCCAGTGTCCCTAAAGATTGTGCCCATGGTGTTCTGTAAAATAAAGTATTGTTTTAAACTTGTTTAAAAGGTACCTGAAATCACTACACCACGAGGGTTTTTTACAACTCAGGGCTGTGAAATGATCATTTTAAACTATGTTTAAGAAAGAAATTTGCATCTGATTGAAATGTTACTATGTCAGGTTTCATGCCAGTGAGACTCACATAAATAAATCACAGCATATTTGGTGTCTAATGGGAGCACTGAGTGGCCTGGATCACAAACATGGTGCTGCTATTCCAGATTTCTGGTTTTCTGTCAATGAAGTTTAGAATAGAGTATTCAGAATGAAGAGAGAACAGGCAGTCAGCATTCCTGTAAATCCAGCATGTTGGAGCGTGCAGTGGTTTTAAGCTCAGATTTGCCGCAAGGGACAGGTCTGTGAGTGTGTTGGTAGTTGGAGTGAATTTGGCAGGGAGAAAGTTTACCAAAAAGTAAACCAAATTAAAGTCAAGTAATGCAGTGTCTAGAAATTGAAGTTAATCAAGTTATGCCTACATTTTTTTTAATATGACAAGAAAATAAGGAAAATGTTTCATTTCTGTCAGTCATTCTGATGTTTTGACATTCTGCCTTACTCATTTCAGTCTAGCATTACTGGGTTTTCTTCTCTTTGGCTACAAAAAATGACAGTCACTTTAAAAAGCCCAAAACGAAATGCAAGGGAATTTTGGGGAATGTGTCTGGTTATGAGTGTGCAAGTAGTGAGTATGGGGTTCAGAGAGCTGCATATGTAAGTCTGTCTCCCTGAGTTTTCCTGGGCTTTTCTGCACTTGCTGCTTGGAAATCATCTGATTAAAATGCGAAGGCTGCGTATGTTTGTCCTTGATTTTTCAAAGGTCTGGCAGCAGTCTCAGAACTGCAACTCCAGCCAGGCTGTAAGTATCCAGAAATCTGGATGTGCCCACTGCTAGGGATACGCTCTGTAGCCTACACAGGATGGAAGCACTGAATGTGCTGTGTCTGAGCAGTGTAGCTGCATTCAGACATGTGGCATCTGCAGACATTATTTGCCTGTGCATAATGTTGTAGCTAGACCTGCTCTGCCTGCAGTGTTCGTAAAACCTTCTGCAGCATGTGTAAAGAAACCAGCATTCAGGCACACTCGCTTTTCCCTACTAGAATGGGCAATTGTTTCTGGTTAAATAATGAGTGTTTGTTTGTGCTGTTGAATCCTGAGGTGAATTAGAAAGAGTACAGTACTTGGCAGTGCATCGTTCTAGGAATTCTGCTTAACACACACAGTTTTTAAGCAAGTTTACTGTGCTTTGGTAATCATGTAATTCCTTTACTGGTTTTTTAAGTTAAATTTGTTCCTCTAGTCATTTAACCTTAGTTTTGCATAATTTGATTAGAGAGTAACTGCTAGTTAAATTAGAACACTGGAGAAGAAGAGAGTTATGTCTGTGTATGAGATACGTAGCTAATGGGAGTTAGAAGGTTTACCTTGCTTCACAAAAGACCTCAGTGGTTTCCTAGGATGAGAACTTGATTTCTTTGGTCATGGTCTCAAGGTGAAGGGGATGGGTCTGAGTTTTGTCACACCAGTTTTACAGCACATCAGACATTAATCTAGGTACATTTTGTTCTGTTTCACAGAACAGAGATCAGTATTTTGCAGTCTTCTCAAAAGCCATACATCATTACCAATGAAAAATGTGGTATCCAGAGCTTTTGGAAGTTTGCATTATAAAAGTTTGGAGAAGGGAAGTCTAAAATTCTGTATTGCTATGGCAGTAAATGGCCTTTAGAAACAAGGGCAAATGAGATTGTATTGATGGAATGTGAGTGGAGAACATAGGCTTTGTTTTTTGGTTACCCTGCACTCTTTTTGCTCATAACTGTTCAGAGGTCTGGCTGCAGTCAGTATGTGTTTGAGAAATGTTTTTTGCTGTGATGACTATATACTTAGAATAGCTCCTTGGCTATCTCTAAGCTGTTATCTCCTGACTTTTGAGAGCTGGCTCATCCTCCTGTGTGTTTATGCCACATACTGCAGAAGCCCAGTGGCATGCTGGTTTTGAATTCCTCCTTGAAAAGGCAGGAGCTGCCACTTCATACCTCTTCAGCCGTCAGTAAACCTAATGAGTTCTCTGCTGCATTTAAAGGTCCATCAATGCCTTGATGACAAACACCACAGCATTCAACAGACTGTGCAGTATCTGTTCTAAAAACAATCTCAGATTTCACTTAGGCTATAAATTGAATCCCCCACTGTGGTATATTCTGAGCATTTAGTATGCTGTGTAAAAGCTTACCATAGCTTCTCTGAAAAAAACTGGAAAAATAAAACCCTGCTTCTTACATATGACCTTTCCATATCACTGAAGGGGTAAATGCAAACTAAACTTATTCATTCAATCCAAAATAAATAGAAGTGATTGCAAGATCAAGTGAAGTATCTGTAGACAGTTTCAGGGAAAGGCTTTTCTTGGTAAAAGGTAGCATGACAGCCTGTGAGATGGCAACATTGTATTTTCTAGCATTCTACATAAAACACTTGCAAAGATGAGAAAGCTTCTCTCCAAATACTAATTTTAGGGAGGCATTAAGAGAAAAATGATGGCTCATTTGCTGGAAGTTCCACTGAAACAGACAAGCTGGCAGATAAACTGTATGTTCCTGTTCTAGGCATAAGATTGTTTGCTGTTATGTTAATAAAATTACTCCAAAGTCTTGGGATTTTGCAGTGAATTCACAACGGAAGTTTACTTTAGGACTGAGCATTTATATGCTGAGTGTAATTGTATAATTAATTGCAACCTGTAACCTTTGTCAACTGCTCCAGGTGACCCTGCCTTGGCAGAGGGGTTGGACTGGATGATCTTCAGAGGTCCCTTCCAACCCTGATGATCCTGTGATTCTGTAATCATGTTTGCACTCCAGTATCCCTTTGACACATTTAACTTTTCTTAAACAGAATGAAGATGGACTGGCAGAATTCTTTGAAAGTGTGGTAAAACAGACCCAAATGAAGCCAAAGAAAGTGATCGGCTGGATTCTAAATGACCTGCTCAGCTACTTGAAACAATATTCCCTTACAGTAAAGGAAAGGTCAGTCTTCTTCATTGCTACAGTGGTGAGACAAAGTGATTTTCTCATAAATGGTACAGTGTCACTCCATTGCTTGTGCCTGCTTTAGTTGCTACCTGTGAAGTTTGTTACTCCAGGCAGTCATGCACAGGCCTTGCCTCTGTCCTGCTGAAGCCTTTTCCTGGTCTTAAGAATCAAACATGGTTAGAAGAGAAAAAGGGATTTTACCTCAGTATTTATTTTAAGGATCCTTAGGTGCACCACAACTAAGTCCAGGTGGAAAGTGCTGAAATGCACAACACAATGCACACCCACAGTAGATTGGGTATAAGATTATAGGTCTTACTAATTAGCATATCTATCAAAGATTCCCCTGTAAGGGGCTCAAGTGAGCCCTCCTCCCTGAGGAACCTTCCCCTGGATGGTTCTATCTCAGTTTTCAAAATGTGTTCTGGAGAGTTCTTGGGGTCTGGGGCACACTGATCCCTAACTACAAGGCTTCTAAGATGTTTAGTCTCTTAGCTTGACAAAGAAGTCTAAGAATGTAGGCTAAAAAACACTAAGAGGACAAAAGCTATAAAAAGGTATATGAAAGGGGTATAAAAGAAAAGGCAAAAAATCATCATGGTATCACTGGAATGGAATTAGACAAATACGTGGCAGAGAAGATGATCATGCAGTTAAGAGTAGCAACCAGCCTTCAGTCTTTAGAGTGTGATGATGGTAAGGCATAGTCAGGCCATTAGTACCAAACATGAGGAAAAACAGCTTGTCATCCTGAACTGTGTGATCTTTAGGCAAGTAGCAGTAGCATAGATACATTACATCACCTTATTCTCTGAGGTAACTTCTGCCCACTTTTTCCCTTAGCCCTGTCAGTTCTTTTCTCCTGGCTGACCTCTTAAACCTTCTAGAAAAAAAAGAAATTTCTTCTACAGCAGCAAAGCAGGTAAGTACCTTTCTGATTTTGCTGTACTCTGAATGTGTGGCTGCTTACTTTGGTTGTGTAGCAATTTTATTATCATTGTGTACCAGTACAATGGTTACTTTAAAGGGAAATTACTTAGAATGTTGATAAAGGATAACTTCTGTATCTATACTAGATACATATAGTAGATGCAAATGCTTTATGTGTGTATGTAATCTTAGAGATATATCTGCATATTCACTGTTAGAAGGGAGCAGAAGCCAAATAGCAGACTTAAAAAATGTGAACTGAACTCAAATAAATCCTGCTTCTGAACAGAGCAGACAGTAGATCTCAATTTCACCATTCCAGTCAGGCCTGCATGAAAGGTCAGTAGGAGCTAATCCATGGCTTGCTGTTAGGATGAGAGTATCAGTTACTACATTCTTAGGGACAGTAAGGTCTACATTCCCAAGCATTAGCACATGCGAAAGGATAGAATTCATCCAAGTGTAGTCACAAAGAGTTCTGCTTTGGTGTACCTGAGTCAAAAGTGGGAAAGGTTTGGCCTTTCTTTTATCCTTGCTTCTTTGAGCAAGTGCTGTCATGAAGCTCTCAAGCAAGTAAAGCTGGGTTTTTTTGAAATATCATCTTGCTTAGGACAGTCTGAAAAATCAGCTCTTGATGAGTTATATCTAAAATTGTGAACTGATTATGATGGGTACAGTACTGCTGTGTCTGTGGACAAAATTTAGAGGCTTTTTTGAGATGGGCCATAATCAGTCATTCACCTTAAATTACTTCAAGCTCATTTATATGGAATGATTTGTCTTTTCAGATTAATTATTATACTCTAGATAAGTTCATTAGGTGACTGTTTCAGTGTTTATCAGTGAAACTGTTAATGAACTGTGAATGAACTTTCTGGTTTTGTTTTTTCTTTGGAGATACTTGTGGTTCTTAATTAAGTTGGTCTGTGTCTGGACAGCCAGCTGCATAAGACAGACGTCATAAATAGGGATTTAAGTGCCTGGCTTCAGGCATGTGTGTTTGGAAATTTTGTATTGGAAAAGTAAAAGCTTCAAAAAGGAGATAAAGTATTAATAGGAAAAGCAACTGGAATGCAGAGCAGTTCTGTGCCTGCGGCGTTGTGGCACACCCATCAGTTTGGTGTCTGCATTTGAAAGGGAAGCTTCAGAACTCCCTCTGAGAAGAGTCTTAAGTCTCTTCCTTGTGGAGGTATGGACAGGGTACTAATGCTCATCTACGGGATTTTCTGCTTTGTGATATTTGTGTGCCAGGCACTTCTGACACAGTTCTGGTTGTGAAATGTCAAGAATTTCAGAAATGCATTTGTTGTTTAATTACCAATTGCTTGTAATGTGCATGTTGTCCTCAGTGTTCTGAAACTGGACCCAGAAATGACCATACTGTTTGCCCTCACCGAGTGATGATGCTATCAAACTGCAGAAACCTTGCCACATTTAGAAAAGTATTTTGGTTGCCTGGATGTCAGAAGAGTAACAAATGTTTATAACAATCCTCAGCAGTAGGCAGAGACACTGGATGGCCCAAGGGCAGAAAGGGCTATATATACACACCAGCAGATGAATTGTAGCTCTTGGGGAGGAGAGCATGATCTGCAGTGGCAGACACGGATCCAGTGGGAAGGGATGGAAGGCTTCGATGGCATGAGCACGCAGACATATGTACACATACATGCTCACTGCAGGAAGCTGCTAACCACTTAAATTATTGAAAAGGTTTTGTGTTCAGGCTCTGCAGTCTAAGGCAGTAAAACAGGCAGATAAAAGCCATGAGCACTGGCTGTACACACAGGGCATTGTGTGGTGGGATGCAGTGCCAAGCTAAGGGCACTGAGTGCTCACGTAGTTACCATGTAGGTAATTACAGAGCTCATGCCCAATGTGCCATCAAACACAGCGTCCCACTCCAGAGATGGTGTGCCTGTGCAAAGGGGGGAGCAGCTTCCAGCTGTGCTGGTGTGTGTGGCTGTGGGTGAGCATGTCCTGGATCGGATGGATACACGCTGCTTGTGGCCCGGCCCAGCGGCACCATTTTGAAGCCCACAGTGGGAGATGTCAGTGCTGCTCACACAGGGCTGAAACCAGCCTGATGGGGAGTGTGTCTGTGGTGGGGCCTTGCTCCTCGAGTTGCCAGGCTGGGAGCAGATCCACGTCTGGCATAACAGACCTGCCTGTGAGTTACGGCACTGTGGGAGGAGGCTGGTTCCTGGGCCAGGGAAGTGGAAACTTGTCCCTGCTGCCAAGAGCCATGCTGGAGCAAACTCTATGGACACCCTTGTCACTGGTTCATGGGGGATCCATGCCCAGCAGGCCATGAAGCAGAGCAGACCTTGGGCTTTGCTGGGTTCTGCAGTTGCACAGGTCACCCACATAGGAGTAACTTCAAAAGACCTGCTTGGTACCCCTACTTTAAAGCAGATAGCAGGGAAATAAGTACAGTACACATATCTAAACAGAACCATCTGCTTTGACAATTATGACTACACCATCTGGAGGACTGGACCCAACCTGCTCCCCGATTCTCTTGAGAGGCTGAGGGACACCTGCCAGACATGAAGGCTTCCGTCACTGGAAAGGAGAGGTGCCCACAGGACTTGCTGGAATGGTGCTGCCTGCTGCTTTCCTCCCACCCTTGGCAGCAAATCACTGCAGATAGGGTTTCCAGTTGGAGCATTCTTAGGCACAGCAGTCAGCTGGCACGGCCACCAGTTGCAAAATGTTTGATATGATGCCCATGGCAGCCAGACGTGTAAGCCCTGATTAATTCATCTTGACCAGTGCTGCTATGCCTGCATAGATGGAAACCACAGAACATCATTAAAATCTAATCACACCCAGGCAAGAATCAATAGAAGAAGCTACTGAGATTTCAGTAATGGAAATGAGGCCTGAGATTCAGGTTTTGGCTCTGGAGACTTCATAATTTGATCCTCCTGTGCTGGTGCAGGCAGTTTGTGTAAATGAGTTGAAATCGTTTTTTAAACTGCTTTCTTTAGATTTGTACTCCTTGCCAAGTGGAGAAACACATTTTTAAAGAGTGCATCTTTTGACAGGTCTTGGCCACATCTCTTTCTGCTTTCCTACATACCTGTAAACAAGCAAGGGCCTTGATAACATTGTTGCTCTACTAACCAAGTGGAGATGCTTGTTACCAAATGGGAAGGGACAGATGATGCAGCTGTCACAGGGAGAATCTGGTGCCTTCAAGGTTTCTAATGGGCAAGCTTTCCTCAGTGCCAGGAAATATTTGGCATAGGCATAACAGGGAATCGGAGCTGGATCTCTGACTGTCAAGCTGTCCTGCCCCTGATCTAAGTCAGCCTGATATACAAGTTGCTCCTGCGTGACTCTGCCATGATTGGCTGTGTGGATTTTGTTCATTGCAGATTTCCCCTTCCTGCAGCCCATGGCATCCTGCTTGACTACATACCAGTCCTAACAATCCCATCTGCCTTCTTCCAGGATAGTGAAAGGGCTTATTCATTGCCCACCCTGATTTGTGCAGCACTTTAGACTCTCCAGGGTGTTTTGCTAGAGGCTGTGCTGTGCAGCAAGGACAGGGCTCATTCTGAGAGGTGACATACAGTATGGGTGCCTTGGGAGGCCTCCAGGACAGAAACCTTCCTGCTTCATCCCTCAGGGAAGAAGCAGTAGGGCTGCCTGGGGTGTAGCAATGGAGTACAGCAACAACAACAAACCCCCAAAAAACAAAAAAACACCATCACAAAAAAAGGCAAGCAGCTGCAGACAGGCTGAATCTCTGTTGGATATGATATATTTATTTCTAGGGGTATTCCAGGTAGCACTGGCATAATGCTTTTTAAATTTCACCCTAGAAGTAAGATCTTGTAGAAGACATCATATATAGCACTGATTTATTCAGTATAAAGATATGAAAGCTTTACCTATAGCTGTTGTAACTCTGGCTGCTTATCAGTAACTTCAATATTGTGATCTGCCTTTGGCCTTCTCACAAGGAAAAATTAAGATGTAGCTGCCACAATACAGTTGTATATCATTACCCTCTCACAAGGTCTCTAGAAGTGTGATAAGATCCCATAAAAAGCTTCAAAGTGCCACTAGCAAACAAATATCCTATTGCAGCAATTGTATGAATGCATGGTTCTTAAGTCCTTGTTGTGGATATAGAACTCTTTAACCAAAGGTCTTCTGTACCCAGAAATTTGTCATGCTGAAAAAAACTGCAGGGGTAGTTAAGATAGCATCCCCTGTGCTTCATTTTACCCGAATTCTCTTGCTGCCCTGTGAATCATTCAACATGCAGTTTGAATGCCCCTTCTTGTCTCCTCATCCTGGCCTCTTCTTCATCCTACAGGGAATATTCAATTCTGAAATTTTGACATGACATTAATTTCTATATTGGGACATAGCAATGGCCCAAACCTACAATTATATCTTCAGCTCAGGATGGAGTACGATGAGCTGTTTTAATAAGGGTTTTCTTACTCTCCTCCCCCAGCCCTGAAATAAAAGCAAAGGGAATACAGAAAATGACTGCCCAAGGAAATTGGTTTTTTATAAATGTTCTCTCCTCTCAAGTGTATTCCAGAGCAATAGCCCTGCTGCAGTGTAGGAAAACACTAGCATTAACAAGTGATTATTCCACAGGCCTGGGTTTGCCCAGCAGTCCAGTACTTGGAGATGATGCATAGGTGGGCTGGAGCTGCTCCATTCATTCTGCTTGGCACCATTTTTCTTCTGCTTTGTCATACATATCCTCATTACAGCCTGCTGGCAAGGACTGGTAATGGGATGAGTTACCTGGGATTGGACTTGGTACAATAGTCAGCTAATCGTCAGTTCCCGGGCAAAGCCATTGCTCATGGAGATGCATTTCCCTGCTGCTTCCAGGCACTTCTGTGAATGATGTGAGAAGAGCAGGGATACTGGCAGTGAGCAGCCTTGCAGCCCTGCCATCCCTGCTGTGGTGGCTCCTCTCCATGCATGAGGAACAGGGGGCTGTGCTCAGCAAACCCCTCTGGAGAGACGCTGGCACTGGGGGCAGTGGGCAGGGCCCGGGCTTCGGAGGCTGAACAGCCCCAGCTGTGAACCATTAACCTGGACTGGAAGGAAGTGGCAATGCTTTGTCTCAGCCCAGGGGGCAGAAAAGGAGGGAGGTACAAGGGCTCTGTCAGAGAGGCACATGATTAAATCTTGGGCTTGTTCACATTTAGACAATCAGCTCTTAGCAAAAACAGGGCTTCTTGGATCCGTAACCAAAATACTGCATGTAAACAATGTTGGTAAGTCAAGCCACTGACATTTGCTGCTTTTATTGTCATTTTCAGGTGCTTGCAGAATTGTGGAAGGGAGAAGGGAAGACTCCTCTTGAAATTGTTAAAGAACAGAAACTTGGACTGTTACAGGATCAAAAAGAGCTTGAACAGATCTGCCAGGCAGTGATTGATGGACAAGAAAATGAGGTGATTATGATGGTGCCAGGAACCTTCTGCACCGTGGCAGTCTGTGGCACTGAAAGGGGGTTAAAATAGCCTTTCTTTTTTTTCCCTTTTGATGGCATTTGAGCTCTAGAGCCAGAGCAGTAAAGCTGCTGCCAAGATATTATCAGGCTTTTCTTCTCCTTTCTTATTTTACTAAGTGCATTTTTTGAAACTGAAGCTTACACAAAATGATCAGCAAAAGAAATTACCAGTCTGGCTAATGTGCTAAGTCATTCTGAGAGCCCATAAAACTTTAATGCAGGAAACCAAACTGCAGGGCCCTGTCCCTCTCCAGCTGTACTGCCATTAACCTGACCCTGCCACCCGGCCACATAACTCTGATTTTTATGTCATCTGTTGCGATATTGGAGCAACACTGTAAACTGTTCTGAAGCTGGAGATTGAAATTAGCAGCCAGCAAGCCACATATTAGTTATGGAATTAGAGACTGTTTCAGAGCTGGCAAGGCAAAAATTTTACTTGAATCTGACTTTTTGCCATGTCCCTGTCTCCGTCCACTGCCAAAGAGAGGATCCTAGCTGGCTCTCTGCTGACAGTGGTTTTGGGATAGGGAGGAGCCAGAGCCCTGTGGCAGCAGCAGCAGCAGTGACTCCAGAGCTGCTGCCCACTCTGCTGTTCTGCTGCGCCGTGGCAGCAACACAAATGCTCCCCTGTGGGGGATGATTGGCTCTTCCCCATCTCCTTGGAAAGACACACAGCAACCAGTGTGGCTCAGTCTAACAAGGTCTGAGCTGGAAAAAAGGGAAAAAACCCTTGTTGATCATGAAGGGGAGGAGTGGGAAGGGATCTTGACAGAGTCTATATAATCTGCTTTATAAAAAGCAAAAAGAAAACAAGTGCTTATATGTTCTCTGGAGCAAAAATGTAAAAAGCAGAAGTGAATAGCTTACTTCTAATATAAACAATGTCTAGCTACATTTGCCATTTGGAAAAAAAACATTAATATCTTTTGAGAACAATACCACCCACTCTCGATCTCACTGGGGGATGCTAACAGCTCTGCAAGAGCTTTTGATAAAATGAGCTTGCAGTAGGTCGGCATGACCTCCATCCAACTTGACTCATTTGCAGAGCCAGATAAAAGTGCTGCTGTGTTTCTAGGCTGGTATGAAAGTACAGGCTGGGAGGGAGAGAACATTAGAACTGACTGGGAAGTGCAGGAGCTGAAGGTCCATAACCACACTCCCATTTCAATGTGTTTTGAGAGTAACTTTTTCCAGAATGAAATAGCTTCTGAACAGCTGCTCAAACCAGTACCGAGCACTTTATGACAGTGAAAGATCAGGACTGTAATGCACTCTGCCCCACATATGTAATTTCTAGTAGATCCAGAGTAATGAGTCCTTTCCACAGTGCAACTTAGAGAAGATTTTAGACTGACAATAATTCAGATACTGTAATGAAAAGCAGTATTTGTATCTGCGTTTGGTATTGGCACAGCACATGGCTCCTATGTTTGCAACCCATCCCTATATGCAAATATATCGTCCCATTTCTTTGCAGCAATTTTGTTATGCCTAGGAGCTCTGACAAATGTAGAGAATGCCTTCCCTGCCACACAGACAGCAGGAAGGCCAGATGCTTGTCTTTCAGCAGTAGCATCTCCTTTAGGAAGGCACAAAGGTGAAGTTTCTGACCTTTTCAGCTTTTAAATACAGCCCTTGTGATGTACCAGGTGATTGTGCATCAAAGGCTGGCTGACAGGAGGTCATATTTGACCAGTTAATTGTCACGTTGCAAAGCATTATGTGCTTGAAGGAAATAAAAAACAGCTATGTCTGTGCTTGAAGGACCTCACCACTATTATCAAACAGATTTTGATTTGATGCAAATTACTTGTTGTAACAGGACATTATATTCAGTAAAGTGGTAGATCCTATTAGCAAGGAAAGTCCATCTCTGGTTCTTTTCCAGGAAGTTGCTATTCAAGTTGCAAACACTGTTAAAATCCAAAAGTTTTGTGACTCTTTCAATAAGAGGAGCTCTTTGTATTAGTTGTAAGGTCTTGCTGCTGTAGAGACTTGCTGTTCTCTCATGGGAGCAGAGCAGGAGCTTATTGCAAGGCTGAAGGTAGTTTTTATAAATAACGCCTTAGCCCAAAATGCAGTCTTACAGACAAAGATATTCATACTTTGGTTTGGAATAACTGAAGATGTTCACTTTTCTTGTAACAATGGTGTCTGTTTAATTTTTTTTTCTTTAAAGGTTATGGCGATAAAGGCAGGAAATCATAAAGTTCTAAATAGGTTAATTGGTCTGGTACAGAGGAAGACAAAAGGACGGTCCAATCCTGTTCTGGTGAAGCAGTTACTAGAGAAGAAGCTATCAGAGTAGCCACAAGAGAAAAAGCACACAAGAACTACAGAAACATGTGCTTCATTCTGTCTGCAAATGAACTTTGGTGTCTCCTTGTGCAGCATCAAGCTTGTTGGTTGTACTTCAATCAGCCTGACGTCCCAGCCTTCCCTAGATGTGTCAGCCAAAAGCAGATGGACCAGAGAAAGGCAGGATACAGCCATTTGCATCTCCCTTGCTTTGATGTGGCACTTGGAAATGTGATTTCCACACAGCCCTGGGAAACAAGCTCCCAGAGGTGTCTGTGAGTATGCAGAGAGCTGAAACTGCATGGGTTAGTTTTGTAATAAAGCAGGTACAAATTCAGCTTTTCTTGGCCGTGTGTTTGTGAGAAGGGAGATTCACAATCTCAAATACTCAGTCTGGTTATGCACACTGTAGCTTCACTGTCAGTGTGAGCACAACAGTGACAATGACTAAAACACCCAGCAGTAATTGAGGAGACCACATGTGCCTCAGTGCCTAACAGAAGGGAAAAGAAGTTCACTGCTATCATTGTTCCTGGTTTCTGAGGAAAGGGGAAAGGATGAAGTCACGAGCTGCTTAAGTGTGTGCCTGAGGGTAGTGCCATAGACAGAAGTGCCAGCATCTTGCCATGTCATAATGTTTGCTCCTTCTCCCAGTTATGCACCCACATACCTGCTTTGCCTGCTCTCAGTTCTGAGGAGTGCCTGAGGGATGTGTGCCTGAGCCCTTCTGAGGGTCACATCCCATTTTGGCCTCAGAAGCAGATGTGCTTCTGCCAACCCTGCACAATCTACAGCAGAACAAGTAAAATCATAGAATAGCTGGAGTTGGAAGGGACCCACAAGGATCACTGGTGTCCAGCCCCTGCACAGAACACACCATGGAATCAGCCCAGGAATCATACCATGTGCCTGAGAAAGTGGTGTCTTTTTCTAATGCAGTAGCTCAGTAAAGGGACCCCTTGCTCCAGTTTGGTTTTTTTCCTATGCAGGCAAGAACTTGGCCCTGTGTTACAAACACCCAGGGCTGCTGCTTCTCTGGCACGTGGTTTTGTGCTGTCACCTGGAACTGCACTGCTTTGGGGAAGGAATGGAACATGCAGTTGGCTTACCGAAACTGAGCTGGATTCAGGGATTCAGCTGGGGTCCAGTCCTGCTCCACTACTTAATTCGAAGAGGTGTTTTATGCTGGTGGCTTTTATTTTGGGTTTCTTATATCTTTTGTTTTTCAGTTCCTGGCTTTCAGTACTCACTAAAATGCAGGGATCTGGAATAAACTTCCTCATCCCAACCAACTTTAGCTGATCAAGCCATTAATAGCAAATGCAACAAGAAGAAGCCTGTCAAATTTACATGTAGTAGGGAGATAAATCCCATTTAGTACCAGATGCTTGAAGTTCTTAAATCCCTCCTGGAGACTGCTAAGCCATACTTTTTAAAGATCACATATACCTCAGGCCTCATAGCTGCTTCTTCAGAATTGTTCTTTAGGATGTGCCTGCAGGGCAGACATTGTCACAGGAGTGCAGCAGGTGTGGCCCTGGGACTTGAGTCACCTTTGGCAAATGTGATGCTTGCAGCACTGGTTCAAAGTAGGTTGATGGCAGTTCCTCCTCCTGAGTTGCAGTGCTGATGTTATGTCTTGCGGAGAACATTGCTGTACAAACTGGCTGAGGTTCAAGTGCAAACTCTTTCATTAGAAGGGAAAAACCCTCTGGTTTTCAATACATTTAATGAATCAAATATATGCCCATTATTCACAAAATGTACCTTTACAATTCAAGCATCAACATACACCTTACAAAAAGCAGTAACATGACTGCAGTCAAAAACTGTGACCCTTCAAATACCAACTGACCAAACAAAAAGCCTAAACCTCCGAAAACTCCCCCCAAATCACACCATGCCCGGGATTTTCATGTAATTTGACCTTCACACTAAGACTTCTACTATCACTATTCACATCATGAGCAAAAAATACTATTTTTACTTAAGAGTGATGTGAATTTTCAGGTAAGTGTCCAATCAATAGAGGTTTAGATTATACAAGAAACTAAGTATTGGAGTTCTGTTCAACTCTTGCCATGGCAGAAAGAAACAAGAAGGCACAAGGGTTTCTGCATGAAGTCTTTAATATTAGAGACACTCCCTCAGTTTAGAAAAACACAGCTGTTTCCCAGAGGTGGTCCTCCAAGGTTAGTGCTTATTGTGGCACAGCTGGATGCTGCTGTGCTGAGTTCCCCACTGCTATAGTTTCTTTTAAAAAAGAGAAATCAAAACAACAATGTATTTGGGAGAGTGATAGATAAGCTGATTTAGAAGGAAGGATCTCAGCAAATGTAGCAAGGCTACTGCTGATAATTCTCTCTCTGGGCTACTTCTTAGCCACTCTTTTACTGTAGAGTTATACTTGCTAATACAATGCAAAACCTGTTAAAAATCATCAGCCAGCTTCTCCCTGAGTAGAGTCTGTGTCAGTACATCATGCAGCTGTCCATGTGCAAAGCACTTGACACTGTCCTGCATGGCATCCTTATCTCTAAACTGGAAAGACATGGATTTGATGGGTGGAACACTCAGGGGATAAGGAACTGGCTGTCTGGTTGCACTCAAAGAGCTGTGGTCAGTATCTTGATGTCCAGGTGGAGGCCAGTGATGAGTGGAGTCATCCAGGGGTCGTTGCTGGGCCTGGCCCTGTTTAACATCTGTGCTGGTGACACAGACAGTGAGACTGAGTACTCCTGCATCAGCACGCTCTCTGATGACACCAAGCTGACACACTGGTGTGCTTGACACACTGGAGGACAGGGATACCATCCAGAGGGATCTGGACAGGCTTGAAAAGTGGGGCTGTGCAAAGAAGTGGGACTTGGGGATGCTGGGGGATGACAAACTCAACATGACCTGGCCACGTGCTCTCGCAGCCCAGAAAGCCAGAAAGTCCTAGACTGCATCCCAGGCCCTGTGGGCAGCAGGGCAAAGGAGGGGATTCTGTCCCTCTTGCACTCTAGTGGAACCCTACCTGCAGTGCTGCATCCAGCTCTGGGGAAGGACATGGACCTGTTGGAGTGAATCCAGAGGAGGCCATGAAGGTGAGCAGAGGGCTGGAACATCTCACCTGTGAGGAGAGGCTGAGACAATTGGGCCTGTTTAGCAGCGAGAGGAGAAGGCTCTGGAGAGACCTTACAGCACCTTCCAGTACCTAAAGGGGGCCAAGAGAGCTGGAGAAGGACAAGGGCATGTAGTGACAGGATGAGGGGGAATGGCTTTAAGATGGGAGAGGGCAGGTTTAGATTGGATCTTAGGAAAAAGGTCTCTACCTGAAGCACTGGAACACGTTGCCCATAAAAGCTGAAGATGCTTCGTCACTAGAAGTGTTCGAGGCCAGGTTAGATGGGGCTTTGGGCATGCTGTGGACAGGTAGAAGGTGTCCCTACCCATGGTGGGGGGGCTCTAAAACTAGATTAAGGTCCCTTCCAACCCAAGCCATTCTGTGATTTACTGTAAGTCTCAAACTATTTTCACCTCCACCTGCCAGACACAATGGATAACAAGAAAGATTAAAAAGGGATAATTGTAATATTCTTCCCTTCCAGGGAAGGGAAAGAGCAGCCATAGTCTATAAATTTTGCACTGTATTATGAAACAGTCACTTCTGAAATTTTTAAGGACTCTTTTGCAGACACACACAAAATGTAAATTTCTTTTTGATAGGAAAAAAAGTGGTTTGAGTCAACTGAGATCAAGATAATTAAGCTTTTTAATGTTTGTGGAGATACCAGCTATCAACTTCAAAGCAGTGGTAGCTGGCAGTGCTCAGACCTAGTGATGGGAAGGCTCAGTAGGGTCAGCTCACATTGCTCCTACTATCCCGGCCTGCATTAAGGGGCTCATCAGTCACTTCACACCCTTTTGACTGAACCAATACAACCAAAACATGGGATCCTTTTTGGCTGCCAAGGGCCTGATACAGCAGACTAAATACAACCACCACCTTCCCATTCCCCTAAATGAAGCTCAGGGCAAATTCTAAATACTCAACAAGTGAACACTGTACTGAGCAAAACAAACAGCTTTGGTTTATATCTGCTTAGCAGTAGTTCATGAGCACATAAAAAAAAGCAGAAGCAACAGCCTCAAGGAATTTAGTGTCTATTACTGTAAAGACAAATAACCCTACAGGACAGGTGGGTCTGCAGGATGGAAGGCAGAGCCTGACTGTGAAGTGTTGGATGTAGAACATTCTGCAGACCAGGAGGCTGCTCCAAGTGTCATTGTATCAAGGCTGGAACTCCGGAATGAAGATTGAGGCTTTGACCCCAACTTGGAAGTCTCATTTAGCTACTCCAGTGCTCTCTGATCTAATGATTGCAGACGCCATCTGTGCAACAGCATCAGGCAGGGTGAATTAAGGACAGTTCCATGCAGATTTTCAGCAGTAACCATCCACGAACAGAGGACCAAGGAAAATGCTCACAAATTAAAAGCTGACACCAGACACTGTCACGACCATCTCATCTACTCATTGCTGGAAGTCTTTTAGGAGGTCAGGCCTGAGGGTGGAGAGCTGATACTATCCCCTATAGCTGAAGTATCCTATATCTGAGGCTGCAGAAGAGGAGAAGAAAGTTGTCTAAAAAGATGCTGGCAATGCTGTAAGTAGTGAAGAAAGAATTTTGAGCACTCAGCCTTGGCTGCAGAGTTTAATTTTAACTGTGTTAAAAATAGAAGCATACAAGAGGAACCTTAACAAAAAAATTATAGCAGAGCATTCAGCTGGGATTTTGGTGCAGCCCCTTTCCACCCCGCTTCGTGGTGTGGCATTGGGGTTCTGGGATGCTCTTGCTTCTCTTCTGAGCATCCTCTCTCTCCCTACACTTTCACAACCACTGACCTCAGCAGTACCTTCCCAGGGATTTAGGGCCTTGAGTGCATGCTCAACATGGAGAGCGTTTGTTTCTTCACACATGAAAAAAAACCAAATTGGGTTTTCAGTCAGCTCTCTTTTCTCAAACTGTATGAAGGACAAGAAGGAATAGCACACTGCTGGTCGGTTTGCCCTCATTTCCAGCATCTTCCTTAAAATGCTATTTACAAATACTCAAACACATTGGGTTCTGAATCAGGCAGTGGCCACTTAAAACCAAGTTACAGCAGACAGGAGGTCTATATTTATCAACGCAAAGGCTCAGAAGCTTCCCTGCACTGGGTTGGCTTCAAGTGCAAGTTGTCTTCTGTCCCCTCAGAAGCCGCAAACATGCAGGTGCTACACAGACAGAGAGGATTCTATTGCTAAATAGTGTGAGGAATGCAATAAAATACAAACTCCTAAGTTGTTGTGACCTGTAATTTGCTGTGCCTTTTTCTGCCCATTGTGATGGCAAATTTAGACTCCATCTTCAAGAGCCCCTGGGTCAAGCCACATCAGTAACTGGGGATGACTGTAGTGGGAACACAAAACCATCAGGAATGCTCCTCCTCTCCTGACTGTACTCCAGCACACATCCCACATTTAGGCTGTACAGCCTGGATCTTAACTGCAGTAAAGCAAACTGCAGAAAAGCTCAGGTGCCACCACAAGGGAGCAAAGCTGCAGAGGGAAGGTAGTTTAGTGAGCAACGCAGCTGTGCATGGTCCAAGTGGAACTGAGCCTTCTCTCTAGGACCATCCTAGTCCCAGATCCTTAAGATCTCCTGTAGGGTGTGCAGGCATTTCACAATTGTCTGCAGCATTTGCTGACCAGCTGCAGATTTAAGTGGTCAGGGACCCTGACCTTTGGTTCCTCCCCTTTATCCTTGTGGGGGAAGGTCCAATTCATGACCCTGTGAATGATTCCCATCTTGCCTGCTGGCTTTTCCCAAGAAAAAGAGTGCTGAGAGTTGTGCCAGACCCCATGTTATCCCACCTCATACACAGGCAGCAAAGTAATCCATGCAACCTTCCCTGCCTTGTCATTGCAGCCACTGGAAAAAGGCCTCTGATCATCTGAGTCCAATACTTGGAGCTGTGGAGTTGTACTGCCATGATCCTCACAAGAGCCAACAGCTTCACTGTAGGGAATGGTCCTTTCATGCACAGCCATTTTGTGTAAGCATAAAGCAAAAGCTCTCCCAACATGTGGTTGCATCGGCCACAGCTGTAATTGTCTAACCCAGTAAGCAGGCATAACCATCAGTAAGTCGTATTTTAGCTGCTCAAGAGGGCACACTTGCAGGCTGATCTTAGAGGCTGCTAGATTTTTTCATATTGAAGCTCACGAACCAGTGTTACGACCCTGGAGATTTACAAAAGACACTGATCAGTGTTTCTAAACACCGAGCTGTGCCTGGACACCAGGAGACACGAGTCGTTGGCTCAAGCTGCAGCAAGGGACGCTGAGACCCAGAGCCACTCCCTCTCCTTTGAGGACGAGCTGGCATTTCTTCTGAGCTCTGGCCAAACTGACACAGCAGCACAGTTTAGTTGTCTTGGATTTGACTCATCGATGTTATTTTTTGGTCTAAATCCAAGCTAGTTATTTTTAAAGTAGATTGCAATAAAACACAGCTGCTGTGGAATTGGCTTCATCAGAGACGTAGGTTTGCAGGTATTTAGTCCACAGTACATAATTGTATGCAGGCAGTCTGCTGAAATGCCAAAGTTGAGAAATGCAGCCTTTGCACAAAAGTTCCATCAGGGCTTTTAGCCCAGAGACTTCAGTCTTAATTTAATCCAGCTGCCACACAAGAACCATTATAATCAATGAACAAAAAGAAGATTTGCACAGTCAGCAACAAAATGCCACTTTAAGCACCTACATATTTGAGAATCCAAGTAATGCTCCTTTTCATAAATAAGAGGCTTCCAACTGAGCATGTAACAAATGAAGTACATTGATGCTGGGCCACAACATGTTTAGAAAAGCTGGGGGCCACTAAAAAATAAAGTGCATTTATCCAGAGCAGGGCTTTGACCGCCAACAAAGTCACAGAAGTAGCGTTGCATTCTGTGGCTGTCTGCAGTCAGACAGCTGGCACCACCATCATCCAAGTACCTATTTATGCAAGTCTGACACCACCTTCAAAAGGTGCAATTTTTACCCTCCTTTGCACATTCCTGTCCCAAAACATCACATAGCAGTGCTATCCACTTGGACGGGTACTGTAGGACATGGTCATATTCACTTTTCAAGTTTGAGCTTTTTCTTTCTGATCCCTGAAAAATCAGTGCAACACAAATGTAAATTCTGCATTTCACACAGAGGGAAGTGCTCCCTGCTAATGTGGCATTTTACCTTTGGTTTGCTCATTAATGTAAGCAGCCCAGGTGCCATGTACCCTCCATTTCTGCTGATAATGCTCAAAGAGTGCAAGAAGGAACATATTCTAATTATCTGAATCAAATCTGGACACAGCAGCATCGTTGCTGTACAGTGCCAGAGCTATCTGAGTTAAAGAGGAAAATCCCAGTATTCTACTCATAAATACAGATGCAATTTAAATGTTAAAAATGTAATGGGAGCTGTCATAAGAACTGCAGGCATGACATAGCAATTTCAGTAAATACAGCAGAGTAAATTGCTTATTAAATCGGCATCCTCAAACAGGAACTGTGGCTACAAATTCAAATTATACAATGACATCATTTAGCTGCAACAAATCACTGCCCCCATCCTTTTCTTTCTAACCCTGAGATTTTAGAGCATCTTAAGGGAGCTAAAAAACCTTTCTGAAGCACAAAACCTTCTGAGAGGCTTAAGCAGAGTGCACAAAAGGGTAGTGAGTGTGTACATGCTGTGCTGGATGGTGAACTTCTCTTCGTAAACACAACTTAACCTGTTGAACTTAAAACCTTGGACTCTGCAGGATGCCACGAGTTTGTTTGCAAATGTTTTTCTCTGAAGGACTGAACGGACCACTTGGGCTTTGTGCACGGGCCAAAGAGCAGCCATCAGTGGCAGGAAGACTGCTCAGGCTTATTGTCTATCCAGTCCTGCTCCCATTCCAAAGCATAGCCCCCTGCTGATGTCCAACGTCCACCTCACTCACACTTTGTTTTCTCCCATTCTAGGAAATTTACCAATCTTACTAAAAATACGAAATCACACCTGAAAGGCAAACGCTCTGGTGTCTGGCATAACACCACTGAATTCAGACTTTTTACAAAGTGACAAGAAAGAGGAAGCAAGTAATTTATGAACTGGATGCTGGGAAGGATGTACCTGGGCATGCTGGTGGGAAGGACAGTCCGTGCTTGATACTGGAATTTTCTCTTGTCTACAGAATATAGCTTTAAACAGAAGTTCTCATTTCTGTTCTTCCAAACTAAGGTCAGAAGTTACCAGGACAAAAAAAGACAATACATTTTTCATACCCAGAACTGCAACACCAACAACTTGATCTCATTTGAAATATCATATTCTTTAGGGTACACATGAAAAAGATCAAATTAAAGAAAAATGCCTAGAATACAATAATAAAGGTAGTAAGCACAGCCAGCAAGACAACACATGAACTGCACCTGACTGTACATGTCCAAAGATCAGCACAAGCATGAATGAAATTGCTGAGTGCTTTAGTCCAATGAATACAAACCATGTGTTTGTTTACTGAGACTAACTCAAAAAGCATCCAAAAATGGCCAAAGGTAAATGAGTATACAACTTTTTGAAGACAAAGTGCTCACTTTATAGGTAGATTGCAAAAACAAAACAAACAAAAACCAAATCAGAAACACACACACACAAAAAAAGCAGGTTGAAATTGCTGGAAAGATTCCTTGCTATAGCAGAGCAGCTTAAAAACACACTCCAAGGCTACACCATTGGAAATGTGGCATTCATAGTTTGAAACACCTAGTAGGAGACTGGAAATTCACTTTGGTATCACTGAGCCACTACCTGCAGTCTTTGGAATAGATCTGCCAAGGCACTTCATGTGGGACTGATGCTGAGTCAGTGTGCCAGAGGGACTGCTCCAGTCACACACCCACATGAGTGTGGGGAAAACCAAATCACAGAGCACTTCCTTGTTCTTGGAAAGAACAGCATAAGGCTGTTGTCCTCCAGGGACCTACAGGCTGGACCAGAGGCACAGGTTTTTATTGGGGAAGGATGTGTCATTGGTGAGAGACAGGATAACACATTATCTAACAGGAGGGAAGAAGCTCACTAAACAAGCATTTGGCTGAAGAGCTTATGCACACATCTGTATGTGATTCATCTCAAAAGATCAACATTTTCAAACTAAATCACAGGTTCTGCATTTTGAAGGCAGGAAGAGGCAATTCCCACCAATAGTTTTTGTGCTGGCTGCCAGACATCATGCTGCTATCACAACTGAGATCCAGTTGCAAGTCTGACTCCACTCAGAAACCAAGCAATGCAAAGGTGCATGTATGTATGATCTCCATTTTTACATTCTAGGACAGGGTCACTGCACTCATCCACCTCTTCCTTTTGGGGAGCTGACAAACATTTCCTGTTTGTGAGGGGACACTGTGCACCAACACAGTTCTGACCTTTCAATAAGAAGCCTTCTGCACAACTCCAGATTTCAAAGGCTGACTTTATCCTACTGGATATAGAGCATAAGCTCTACTACAATTTATGAGGAAAATTCTCTCCTCCCTCAAATTCAGAGATGCTTTTTTGAGCAGTCCACATTTCAAAATACTCATGTAGTTTAACAGACCTGCTGGGATGAAACTGCAGTGATTTTGTGTATTTGTTGAAAACACCAGTTAAATTTAACAATCTCAAAAAAAATCCCTTCTACCCAGAAAATAATGATTCTTAGTTAAGAACACAAACAAAGGAAGGGAGTTTTCAGGTAGGAACTTACTGCCTTAAGCACTGGTCTGCAGAGTTCTTTATTTTTAAATAAGTGAAATAATTCTTCACAATTTTTTTAAGAAGTCCTTCAAAAAAAGCTCTCTTCAGCATGGATAACTTAAAACTTAAGAAAAAACCCACAGCTTTGGCTTCAGCTTCCAAGAAAGCTTGAAGTGAAAGAAGGCCATGTGGAGATCAGTAGGTGGTTTACAGAATGGTGATGCAGTGACACCTAAAAAACCAAAGAGGTTTTAAGTGAAAGCAAACCAGAGAGGGTCAGCTAGGAAGCAACATGACCCCCAGCCATCATGGAAGTGAAGACCGTGCAGCAAAAAGTAAAGATGGACCCAGAGAAGTTCTGGAAGTGATTTTTTTGGAGGTAGACTTTGACCTTTTTTTACCTTGGAATAGCCTACAGCAGGTTGACACAATGAATGCAGACACTTTAATCTGTACCTTGTAGATTAAAGGCAGAACTTTTCAGAACTATCTAAAGGATTTAGGAGCTTAAACTGCACTGCACATTCCTGAGGAATTTGACGTGCAATTAATTAGACTCTTCTGGAATGCCTTTGTTTTTAAAAAGTTTTTTTCCTTGAAATCTCTGAGAAACTGTGTTTCAAAACCAGTATGTGATTAACTGGAATTCCACATTATGGAATTACAATGAGCAGAACTAATGTATGCAACTCTTTTTTCTGAATTATGTTTCTTCACATTTTTTGGAGTTACTCTTAGTTTGTATCCTGGACAAAAGGGTTTATGGCTTTCTTAAACTAAGCCCCTCCTTTATGTAGCCATCTACAACACCCTGGAAGCGCAATTATGCGGCTAAGATAAGACAAAATGCAGTGGTGATGCACCAATTCATCATGTTTGGGTTCTCCTAATGAAGCCCATTACTCACAGAAGAGAATTTTCTCAAGTAGTTAGTCACCAGCAGACAGCTTTCCCCATTACTCCTTCCTTTTCTGCAGCTGGTGAATATCCTGGTCCTCCCCTCACCATCCCAGAAGTGCAATATTAGGAAAAGTCACCTAAAACACCTAAATTAAAAGTAAACAAACAGTACTTAACTTTCCCTTGCCAAAAGAAATTACCAATAAAACAGTACACTTTTCATGAGCAAGCAAACCTTTTTCATTTAATAAAAAAAGACAAAAAAAAGACAAAAACAGCCTGCTGTCCATTTAACACTACGGAAAGATACTGAGTATCTTTCTTTAGCTTATTAAAACAAGCATACAAATAAACTAGACAGTAATAACAGCTTGCATAGAAACATTTTGTTTTGTACTTTGTGCAAATCTTACTAAATAAGGCATGCTCTCGGGCTTAGGTAGCAATGCAGGAGTTAGCAAGGAATGCCAAGAAACCGCAAGGAAAATTCCAGGCAGTCTGCAATCCACATCCACTTACACAGTTCATTGGACTTCAAAGCCCAACAGCTGATAGCTGCAGATCTGTCTGCAGCATAAGGCAATATGGTATGTGTAGGGCCCAGCACCTGCTTTCAGCTACTCATGGGTTTACTACACATAAGATCACTTGAATTCAGAAAACCTGAGCCAGCTAAAAAAGGGGTTTCAGATGTGGATTGGTAAGAATGCAGCTTCAGGGTGAAGCAAGGGAAGAGGCAAAGAGGACAATGACACCAAGATGCACCAAGAAGCCCTTCACATAAAGGGGTTTTGTGCAGATTTTGCATGTCTTTTTATACTGTGAACTTTCCTCAAGGGACAATGTTTTTTCAAGCAAACTTGTCTCCTAACAACTTATCCAGAAGAATATTTCTGGGACAGAAAAAGCTAACATGTTTGTATCTCTTAGCCAGCCTACAAGCATCTATTGCAGAAATTCAACAGGAATTACTGACACTAAAGAAGGGTGGCTCTGTAAAGAGGAAGGGATGAAGAAGGAAGTTACAGTAAGAGCAGCATCAGAAATCTCACATAAGTTATATAGCACAAAGGGAAATTATAAGGCCTAACTGGAACAATATTTTGCCTCCTTCTTCGTCCTCCAAATCAAGTATTTTCAGGAAATATTGAAGTACAACCTTCTTTTGAAAGCAGCTTTGCATTAAAAATCTGTTTAAACTCCAAAAGCTTTTTAAAAACACATTTTAAAAACCCACTAATAATAATCTTCAAAATCCCCCAGTATTTTGTAACATAAAATGGAATGTTCCTGGGCCAGAGCTGCCAGCTCCTTCAGGAACTCTGGGAAAAGGGCCGCTGCAAGTACGGCGTTCCTCACGTGCGCAGGAAGGCTGGGATGAGCCAGGCCTTTCTTTCCTTTCTGTCCCAGGAAAGGCTGCAGTACAGCCGGGTAAGCTTCGGAAAGGTTCCTTCCTTTCCCTGCGTTGCTGATGTGCTGGACATTACCTAAAGACAGGAGGAGAGGGAGAGGAAAGAAAAAAGACTCTGTATATTAAGCACACAGAGTATGTGTACAGTGTCCAAACCCAGTTTACAAGGATTGTGTTCAGCGCTGTGATTCACAGTACCCAGATTGTACAGAGAGATACTTCACTAACCCAGCGTTCTGAAGTTCTACGTGTCCTGGTTCTATTGCATTTTTTATTACCTATCTTTCCTCAGGTTATATATTATTCAGTTCCAGCTCTGATGAGAGAAATATGTGGGCAGAAGAGTCAAGGGACAGAGTAGTATGGATTTACCTTCTGAAACAGCAGATAATATCTACCCATCTAGAGGCAGCATGGTTGTCTCCATTTCAACAATATTGTGCTCCATCCCTCCCCCAGATCACACTGTTGTTTTGATTTTACTTCGCTTTCTCTATCCTCTCCCTGTGAATCACCATGTCAATGGGTTTGAGGCTGAGCTGTCACATCACCACATGAGTTTGAAGCAGGCTAGAAACTAAGGGGACAGAAACATTTAAAAATTGGATTTTTCTGCAGCTATAGGCCCCACTAACTATACTTACTTCCCTGTAAAGCAAGTACACCTTAAAAAGAGAGCAAGTGAAAGCCACTGTGTGCTCTGCTATATGATCTCTGCTGCCAGAGTTCAAAGGATCATAGCTCAAGTATCAGAATGCATGGAATTACAGTGACAGCAGCACTTAAATTTCAATCAAATCAATTGCTCCTTGTTTCAACCTGAAGCAGAACTGTCCTTTAATTAGATGGTAATTAATTTAGTGAAACTAAAAAGGTGACAAAACTTAACGCTGATGGAAATAAATACTCTACAAAGAAAAAATAACCCATAGAACTCACTGCTACAAGACAGAACTCACTGCTATAAGGTATCATTGAGGCCAACAGCGGAGACAGATCCTGTCTATAACTTACAAGTGGATGTTCTCCTGAGATGTATAAGTAAATCATTAAAAAGAAATAAAAGGACTGTTATGTTAACTTACATACTGCTTACATACTGCAGACAAGCCCAACACTGCCCTGCTGCCTTCAGAAGGGGTTTCCCTTAAAGTGCACACAGTTTATGTTTAAGTAAGTCCCAAGTGACACCAGCCTTGCTCTGAAACCTCTCCAAGCAGCAAACAGGGGGGAGCCGTAGATGAAGGCCTCACTCATGCTGCACAGCAATCCCACCGTTCAACAGCTCTGCACTTTTGTTCCTTGCCTGTACTTCACCCAAGGCACTGTGGAATTACTCTCCTCTTCCAAACAATTGAAAAAAAAATTCATCTTAATCATTTAACAGACTCGTACTTTTCTTGAGTTTAAAACACCTTTCCAACTCCAGACTTATCAATCATTCATGTTGTTATTCTACAAATTTCTATCTACTAGAGACAGAGTACAGGAATTTCAATTCTGTGGGAAAATCTGACTGTGGGAGGAAAAACAACCTAAATTATAGATTACAATGAAAAGATAAAGTTTTAAGCTTCCCCTGAAGATTTTTTTCCAGATTTTCTAATGTCAAAACATTTCATAATTAAAATTTTAAGTTTTTTAAATAGTTTAGGCAATATAACCAGAATGCTAGTCTACTGTCAAGGCTTTGCTTTTGTTTTTACTCTTCCTTTTAAAAAGCCTCAAAATTGATACATTTCTAAAAATAACTTTTGTTTAGATTCAACTGCTTGTTTGGAAAAAAAACCAAAACACCAGAAAAGCACAGAAAGCTGATATAGGAACTAGAAATTTGGGTTTTTTTCTTTGATCAAGATTGTTCACTTCTTTCTAGGGTCAGGATGCACACTGAGTCATACAACTGAAAACTGAGCAAATGAGTACTCTGAAGATTGTTACCAACACACTGAAAGAGGGGCAGCTTGTACATGGGATCCACATTGTGACAGCTCTACATGTGTAACCAGAACCCCAGCTGCTGTGGAAGGAAACCACATGCTACTGCAAGCAAAAAAGAACAAACTGTACCATTTCTGCTCAAAAACCCTCAGAGATCATCCCCGTATCGAGAAAGGAAATGCTCTAGAATGTTTTGGTTTTACTTTTGTCTTCCCCACTATCTCTGGCTTCAGGTTTTCATATGTGAATTCTGTAGGAGACCAGCTATGCTCAGAACTGCAGAGAACACTGGGCTCACTGAATTTCTGTTCAGGGGAAAAATTGCTCAGAGATCAACCAGTCTGTGTGACAGCTGGAGGTGGTGTTCAGGCTAATGCAAAGACTTCCATGGGGAGTTCCTAATTTGTTGTTTGGTTTTGGGCTTTTTTTTCATTTACTGTTATTGTAGCAGTTCTTACCTTGCACTTCTTAATCAATATAATGAACTACTGGTTGATGGGCTACTGAGCCAACTCTCCCCCAGGATTACAGTTTGATGACTTGCATCACCAGTCCCGTAGGGAACCAAGTCTGCAGTTATCCACACATTAATTTACCCTCCACTTATTTGTCAAGAGAAGCCTTCTTTGCAGGAGTTGCCACTATACAGAAGAAAGTGTACTAACGGGGTGACTAAGCAGCCTTGATCCAAATTCCTAAATAATGACCAGCATGAGTCAACCTGGCAAATTCTGAAGTCCATGGAAGAAAACCAACATAAAACAGGAAGTATAAATAAATGTCATCAGCAGTGCATTATGTAAAAGTTCTTATTGCCAGCACCTGAGAAAAAATAGGATTCTGAATGTTGCCTCCTAATCTCATCTCCCACATGCTAGCTACAATACCTCTAATTGTGAGGCTTTCTAATCTATGGCACCAGAATGCAGAGCCTAAAACACTACTGACACTTGCAGTACACAGCTTTTTTACAGCAGGCACCTTCCACAGACTAATTCTCTGAGAAGCAGCCTTAGCAAGATCATAATTTTACAGACCAGATGTACTGCAAACCTTAGAAACACATGCTATGCTGACTAGAAACTAAGTAGATTATTCTTCAGAGACTTGAAAAATGAAAACACAATTAAAATGGTACATAAAGAATCCTGATTTCCACACCTCTGGAAATCCAAGAAAAGAATCAATATCTCCACAGAAGTGTGGGCAGAGTGGGTGATTATTAATGACTCCCAATGATGAGTAAGCACACATCTGTAAATGCAGCCTCTCTTGAATCCTCTTGAGGAGTCAGCTCTTAATGACTCACCAAATTTGACACATTCCCATCACGTGGGAAGCTGGCTTTTAAGGGAAGTCTGCATCCAACACTGCCCACTCAGCAGCAAGCTGAGAGCAAGCACATCCTCACAGCAGGGCTTCAACTCTACCCATTGCCTGGCTGTGTCTGAAAGGTTCTTAGTTAGCAGCTATGACTTCCTTTTTATTTTTATTAGCTTGCCCCATAGTGGTATAAATAAATACAGGTAACTGTAAAGATAGGTGCAGTATGCACTGTGCTTGCGAAGCAGCAGATGTTACAGAGCCCCCTGCAAAGCTGGCTTGGTGGGCTGATATCTGTCTAATTCCCCACTGCTCTTAGACACACAGCTTTTGGGTTCTTCTGTTTGCTTTGTTTTGTCATACAAGAAAGATACTAGCCAGAAAACTTTCAGTGTCTTACCTCCCTCAGTGGTAGCCCAAACTATGATACCAAGCCTTATTCAATTGTTGCAGAAACCAATTAATCCTGGACTTCTCTCCTCTCTAACATTTATCAGAGAAGAACCAATGACTAGCTGAAGGTCAAGCTAAAAATAAAATGAAATCCTGCACATATGCCACCTCACCTCATGCTTTGAAAGTGAGTTTGTTTACTGACAGCAAGCCAAGAACTGATTTTGTTACTTCTTTAAACAGACATTTTATACAAGTAAAAGCTTCTAAAAAGCAAAGTATCCAAATAGACCCATACACTGTGGTCTACTGGGCATCAGTTTAAAGTCAAAAGGATACATCTGGCTGATAATATTCACAACACACCACAACTTCTTTCAATCATCTGAAGAAAAGGAGAGGGGTAGCTGGTAAGTCATTCCAACACTTACCTTTGGTGAGCAATTCTTCTGCAGCATCAGACATGTCCACACGAAACAGCAGGTACTGTTGGGCCTCCAAGAGAAGACCTGGAAAGTCTTTTTCAACAGAAGCAAAATGTTCAATCTTATTTTTCACAGATGCCAGCACCTGCCAAAACAACAGTAACAATTACTTCTTCCTCCTTTGCTCCCAGTACAGCCACAGACTGAATATTCAGGCTTTCTCTACCTGCATTAAAATAGAGCTCTGACAAAAGCTATGGTCATACAGTTTCCAGTTCTTTGCACAAATGTAATTAAAACATGGAAATGAAATAAAAAGCTCTTGGACAGGTGGGGAAGCTACATGAGAAACTGAAAGGAGCTAATGTAAGGTTTAAGGAGACACTAAAGACACTGCTCCAGTAGGCATGGCTAACATCTGTGGTAAATACCTGATAGAGTGAGCGCACGCTAGGCTGAAACACCATGTTGGTGTTGAGCAGAAAGGAGCGAAGAAGTGGCTGTGGATAACTTGCCAGCTGAGTAATAATCCCAATAAGCAGCAGATTTACATGCAAGGAATTTTCCAGCATGTTCTCCAACTTCGACAACACCACACTGATGAATGGTCCTGCAAGAAAATAAGAAGCAACCAATGCTTTTGTTTCCACAGAAGGAAAACCCTAAGATCCAGGAAAAAGGCATTTAAAGGGAATTTTGGCCATCACAACCAACCAAATTATCCCTCCCACACACTAATTAAAGACAACAGGGAGAAAACTCAAACTGTAGCTGAACAGAAAAGCAGACTCAACAGGTGTTAAAAGCTTTTGTGGTAAGCAGCACATTTGCTACCCAGCCAATCAGTTTACATTAACAGCATATTTAACATGCGTTACTATTCCACTTTGCATGTGCCAATAAGGATTTAGCCAAAGACATTACAGTCTACTGCTCTATTCCCCTTGAATAAATTGGAATCGCACTACTAGCTCTAATGCAAATAGAATCTGCTCTTTTTACTCTTCCTGTGCCTTATTTCTATGTAAGGACTGGGCAAAGTAAATTATCACTAGCTTTCTAGTCTTATCAAAAAACTGGTGGTATAAAGAAAATAGGAAAACGTTATTCTAAACATAAAAACCAAGCTGTGATAGTTCCCATCACAAGAAAAGGCATTTTCAGTACAGCAACAGTCACAAAAAAAAGCAGGGGAGACATTAAAATAGATTTATAAGCATAATTGCTGGTAGACACAGGCGTTATCATATAAATGTCCCCAATAAATAATAGCTTTAGTTTGTGTATTCATGCTGAAGGACAGCCACTGAAATACACAAGCATTTACCATGAAGTACATAAACACTTAGTGCTCCAGCTTACGAAACCTTTGCAAGGCTGAGAACAAGTTCACCCAAATATTAGGCTGTTAAACCACACAGCTTGGGAGATTCTTGAGGCAGCCAGTATGAGTGACCTATCACAAGTAAAGTCTGAGAAATGTCCCATGTCCCACCCACAGTCCTACCACACTATTCCAGTTCCCAAAGAGCTAGGAAAACCATGCAGAAGAACCCCTGGACGATTAGCACTGCTAACTTTGAATATCCCACTCTCGAACCTGGCGAAAGATGCATGCCACAGGCATTTCTAAGATCAAGTAATCCAACCCCATTCCAGCTCCCCTCAGCTTGCACACGGCTACCATCCAAGTTGGCTGGGCATGGCGCAGCCCAGTGCTTGCTGGAAACTGCAGCCAGAGGCTAAGGCAGTTATGGGCCAGTGCAAAAGGAAGGATCAAATGAGGAGTGCCCCTGTTGCCATTCCACTTAACAGAGCTCCACTAAAGGTTGGAATCTGTCATGCTTTACAGCACCTGTGCACAAAGCACAGCACTCCTTCCAGACTCATCTCTCAGGGCTGATGCTGGCACAGCTCCACTCACAAGAGGAAAGGTGGGAGGGCCAGTGTTGACAAGGCTTTATGTGGCTGCTGCCTTTCAACCACCACAACAGCCATCGGAGCCCAGGTATCCAGTGGAGCAGCCCCAAACTCTTTTGTTGACATACAGTTTCTTCTGTCCCAGTGTAACCTATCCTGTTCAGGGTGACATTTTCACACACCTCCTGAGGGGAGCCCTACTGTATCAAAACGGATGGCAGAAGGAGCTGAGATGTGTCAGTGTTTCTCTTCTCTAGGTAAAACTTCAAAGCTGAGTAAGTAAAGCTCAAGTTAGGTACTTGTAACAAATGCTGCTTGCCACTACAAGAGAGGTTACCAAATACATTTAAAAAATTCTCAATGATAGCATGACTTTTACCCCCAAGAATTTATTGAAATGAGAATCAGAGGATGTAAGCAGACTTTAGAAGCCTTGTAAGAAACAGGGTAACTAGATGAAAAGTCAAAAAATTACTCCTTTCGTGGCCATGAAGTCAAGCACTGATACATGGAGAGGGAGGGAGTAAAATATAATTTCCTGTTCCTGAATACCACAGGTGAAAATAGGGAGGAGATTGTTTAATGCTTTTACAGTGGATATAAGAAAGTGAGAGGACATTTTCTTCACAGATCCCTAGGCCTGAAGAGAGCATCTTTGCATTGCTGACACTTACTGGCTGTAGGAAACTTCTGTCAGGTTATTTGATTCTGCAGAGAGAGACCCCATCCCAAAACAGGAAAAGGAACCTACAAACTTTATTAAAGACATCTACAAATATAATAGAGCATCCCAAATTAGATAAAAAATCGTAGAACGGTGTGGGTTGGAAGGGACCTCAAAGACCATCTAGTTCCAAGCTCCCTGCCCTGGGCAGGAACACCTTCCAATAGACCAGGTTGCTGTCTTTGAAAGAGCCTGCAATTTCAACATTTCCAAGGTGTTATGACAAGTACCTCCTTACGTGCAATCACTAAGATCTCCATTAAAGCAAGGTAAGGAGTCTAAGAGTAAAACATACTATAGATGGGTAGCAAACATTGAGGCTTATTGTGTTTAGCATTTTGTCTTAATTTTCCTCAGCTTTGGGGGTTTTGTGGGTTTGGGTAAGGGTTAGGTTTTAGAAAAGGAACAAATTGAGAGAGGGACCAGATGAAGAATGAGAGACAGAGAGAACATTTTTGAACTACATTTGACAGCAAATAATGGGAAACAGAGATTTGGATGCAATTAGCTTCTGGTACAAGGAAATTGCCACCACAGCAAAAATAGCAAATCAGTTGAAAAACAGAGTGGATTTTTCAATTAAGGAACAGTGCCAAGCATTTTGGCCACAGCTGACCAGAAAGGGCTGCTTTTCAGTGAACACACATGTTCTCCCTCTCCAAATGAATGAGAAGCCATCTTATAGAGGTTTTGTGTTGGGTGAGGAAACCTAGTACACGACTATTTTTTATTATTTGCATTACTCCGGTATCTAGGAGACCTAATTAAAGACCAGGAGCCTGCAGTGCAAGGAGCTGTACAAATACAGATCAAAAGCCCACTCTGACCTCCAGTACTAATGTCATTCCTGAATAGCTTGGACAGTCAGCAGAGACCAATCTTAAATTGCTGCCTGGCACCAGACAGAAAAGCATGCCAACAGCAAGGGCAGACCTGACACTGGAGAACAGGATGCCAGGGCAGAGCATGGAGACAGGCACGTACAGACACGGCACCAGTGCTGACACCTCGTGCCACAATGTGGAATAGCAGAGAGAGGAAAAATGGCACCGTGATGTTGCATTCATCCCATCAGAGATGAAAGTCGCCAGAAAAACAAATTATTTACCTGGCTCTGTATATTACAACAGCTACTCTGAACACTTTTCAACTGCAAAAGCTTCCTCTAGAGTGACAGAGCTCTCACGTACGAACAACTTAACCCCTGCTCAATGTTTTAAACAATTACCAATAAAAAGCAGCCAGAAATAAACCCCTGAAACACTACCATTTATTTTCACCACACTGATGACTGTTGTATTTTCACATTGGATCTCTCATTCTGCTTGGAGTGCTTTCAGCTATTTGGCCTATACCCTGTTTAGTGCCAGGACTCTTCCTTGCTCTATGCTTGTGTTGTGTGCCACACAGTGTGATCTCATTTGGCCACCTTTAATCCCCGTGCCTTCCTGTATTTGTTATGTATGTAATTAACAGGACATTCCACCTGTAAATGGAGCGCTCTGGCTCCTTGGAGAGTGCTTGAGAGAGACATCCTCCTTTAGTCCAAAGGGAGATGATATGCTCTCTGCAGAAGGGGTATCTGCTGAGAAATTCTCAAAGTCCTCCTCTTCTTCTGCTGGAGAGACAGGGTCAGGAGTATCCAACTTCTGCTCCTCCAAGCTTGCACTGTTTGGATCCAGTTCCTTAATAATTCTGTCATACTGTGCAATGAAATCTTCACCATCTGTGCTCAGCAGTTTTACACTTAAGTTACAATCTGCCTCCTGAGAAGAAGTCTTCAACTCTAAGTCTGGCTGTGGATCAATCTCAGTCATTTTCTGGTTTATTTGTTCTCTCATTACACCTTTAGTTGAGCTTGAATTTCTCTTACTGTGCTCATCCGAGTCCATTTCCAGCTGGGTCTTTGCAAGAGACCCATTGACTACTGTCTGGCTTTGGACCTTGTGTTCTCTGGCTACATTTAAAGCTTTCTCCTTGGAGCTGTCATCATCTTGAGTATCCTTCTGGGCACATAACCTGTAAACCATAACATCATCCTGAAAGTCTGACTCCTCTATGTAAGAGCCTTTGATGAGCATAATGGCATTTTTTTTCATTTCTTGAATGTGTTTTGGTGGCTCTGCAGGTGGCTGCATTTCCGTGCTTCCCAGATCATCATACGGCTGTGGTGAGCTCACATTAGAACCAGGAGAAATCCCTGTGTCATAGCTATCATCCCATTCTAGCTCCAGCTGCATCTTCTCACTGAATGGAGTTGCTTGAACAGAGCTACATGTGCTAGGTGTCCTTTGCTGGAGCTGAAACATGGGGTGTTCCACATCTGTACTGTTCTCCTCTGCAAGCGTCTGGATAAAGGTGTCTGGATCAGGATTTACTCCATCATACAAGGCAGACCAAACCTTACAATCTTTCAAACACTGGATGATGGCTTCTTGAGCTTCCCCCAGGTACTGCAAGTAGCTGATGTCCACAGCCCTTCCATATTCCACAATGCAAGCAGATTCAGAAGAGCGCCTACCAGGATCTGGAAGTAAAGAAGACGACTCGTATCATGAGCAGTATACCAAATTTTCTCCAGCAAGGCATCCACTAAGACAGTGCAGGTAGAGCCTTTAACCCTAACCAGACAATAAGGCAAGAAGACCAAAGCATAATGATTGAGATTTGCTCATAAATACATGATTTCTTCCTATTGCAAAGACAAAGCTGTAACTCCAGATTTCTAAGAGAGCAGTCTGCATTCAAACCTCAATGCAGCAACCACTCTGAAGCAGGCAGAGCTGCTGCCATGTATCTGTACACTATTTTCACGAATGTATATTCAAGCTGGATAGCTGTTAAAATAAGGTTTTGATAGACCTGGATATATGGAGGGAATTAAACAAACTTTCTAGTCCAAATTTGCCCAGTTTATTGTTGCCCACCACCTTTCCTTCCCCTCCCATTCTTTCCCCGTTCCTCCAACAGGGTGCTACCAGCTCAAACTCAGTTAATGATTTGGTCTTCCCCTGAGCACCAATTACCTTTAGTTTGTGCTGTTTTTGTCCAGAGAATATAATCTTTTCCTTGGCTTTCAAGTGTCAAAGTGATTCCAGTGGAGCAGCAGAGAGGTGTCAGGGCCAGCAGTTTTGCTGCAGACACAGAGTAACAGTCTCTCTCTTTCACTGCACGTCGCTGGCTCAGCATCATGTGGTTGCAAGGGATCAGATACCTGAAACAGCAGTGCCCAGCATTACTGATCATCCTTTCATGTCAAAGAAAGCAACAACATACAGAAGTCCCTTCCCACCTTCCTGCCTTCTCAAATGAAAAGAAACAGCAATAATAATATTTACAGTGATCCATTTTCTAAACCTCTCAAGAGCATGAAACCATGACTCTATATTGTGATGCTTGATTTGATGAGGAGCTGTCAAGACAAGTAGAGATAGGAGAGCAGTTGTATCAGAACAGGGAATCCTTTGCAGGTCAGAGTAGGCTTTTTGTAAGAAAGTATGGAGGGAGTGTGGGATGGGCAGATGTCAAAGGCCAGCAGAACAGTTTGGTCCAACTATGAATGCATTCTGTCTCAGAATCCTCAATTTATTTGTTTTCCTGGGAAATCCAGAGACAGGTAGTTTGTCATGCCAGCAGCCAGAAAAAAGAAAGAGGGAAGGGTCATCCAAGTGTTTTACTGCAGTAGATCAAGACTGAGCTCTTAGGCAGAGGAGGGAAGAAGCTAGAGGAAGCTAAGGAACAGAGAAAGCACAGTCTCATGTTGAACTTCTTTAGAGAACTTTTGTTTTACTTTTTAAAAGCACTTTTGTGAGAGCCCCAGTGTTAACTGGACCAATGGTTTGCCATTTAAAATGCAAATAAATTCTAAAGGATTCCCTAAACAAACAAAAAGAGCATCCACAGCACTCTAATGCTAGAGTGGTGATGTAGTCCTAGCAGTATTTCCAGGCACAACTACCAGATCTATAGAGAATTTCACCTCAATGCCTGTGTGTGCAGAGACAGACAGTATCTGGAACATTCATGTGATCATCAACACTAAACACCCAAGTCACTTACACCATTTCCAAACAAATAACCAGTTTTCATCTAATAAACACACCCAAATTCTAAGTATTTTGAGGCAACGTATAGAATCACAAGTTAAAACAAAAATAAACACTGCATTTAGTACATCCCTTAACAATCTACCTAAAATAGTTCAGGAACCTGAAGTATTCTCTTTGAGAGAGGAATCAAAGAGGTGGAAAACAACAAGAAGGGTGGAAGCCGCAAATAGTATATAGGCCTGTATCACAGTGCATAATACACTAGAGAAAACATGCAGGAGAGAAAAATTACGCACTTAGAAGCAGGGAATAAGGAATTTGGAGGTGATAAATATATTCTTAGCTTCTCTCACTTTTATAGAAATAAATCACAAGAAAAATCTCTTGCTCTGGAGATCTCAGGATGTAAATCAAACTTCGTCAAGTCTGGTAGACTTTTGTCAGGACCGTAAATACTGTCAATCTCTGTAGTTACTTGGATTTCCGCTCTCTTGGAGAACTCCCACCCAGCTCTGCATCCACAGACAGACCATACGTCCCAGGGTTAGGATGAAGAATGGGAAAAGGAGTTTGGGCTTTACCTTAAAACTAGCTGCAACATCACATCTTCACAATGCAAGCCAATAAGCGTTCTGAACAATGCCAAGGAGACCACACAGAGCTGGAAAATGATAAACAGTCAGCATTTGATCCAGAAATTGTATCTTTCCAATCTTCCCTGCATCCTAAATTACAAAATGGCTCTGCCAGAACATTATGATTTACAAGACACTCTTAGAATGATATTTCATTTCGTCAGTACCCCATGAGATTGTTTTTTCAAGTTGTCTAGAGCTATACATGTAATATGTTATATTTTAACAAAATACAATCCAGAATTTTCCTTCAAATAAGCTATTAAAAAAAAAGACTTAAATACTATTCAAATTTATTAAGTTGACTTAGCATCAAATGAAACTTGTAACTTCCAATACAGTGTTTTAGTTTTCACCTCTGACAAAGAATTTGAACCAACTAAAGGTCTTTTCTGGAAGGAAAGTTATAAATCACCTCAGGTTTCTGTTTAGGGATAAGGAATTATTAGTGTTCTGCACTTTAAGAAGCTGAATGGTGGAAGAGCTTCATAACAAGCCTTTGGAAGAAGCCAGATTCTTGCATGAAAGGTGTGTTTCAACTGGGTGAGAGATATAGGAGAAAAACAGGAAATCTCCTTTCCTCTGTGAAATTTACAGGGAGTCAAATACAACTTTTCTTCATGCCATGGAAGTTCAAAAACACCTGCTGCTGCTTCAAATTATGCTGTATTTAAGAAATTTCAGTTTACAGGAAAACAGTAATCATTAGTCTTTGCAACCATTTGCAAATCTGCAATCTTCTGAACAAATAAATCGAAGTCTATTTTTGTATTTTGTAAAAAGATAAGATTTAAAATAGGTTCAAGAAACAAAGGGGACAGTATTTCTACAAGTCCTTTTGGGCACCTGTCTGTAAATAAGTTTAACTCTGTGAATTATTAATCAGTATTTTCATCAATAGTAATGTACACAGCTTTTGTGCTATGTTTGCACTTGGCTGAGCTATACTGCAGAAAACTCCTTTAGCATCACAGAACATTTTGGCTGAGATCCTGAGTTGCTCAGGGCTGCAGAATTCTTTACAATTCCCATCTCGTTTGCCTATGGAACGGTAATTAATGATTAGCAGAGACAACAGCATTTGCATTTTTGTTCACAGAACTGTTTCAGTTTTCACAGTTAATCCATTTTAGAGATGCACTAACAGCAGCATACATCAATACTTGCATGCACTTACATTTCAAAACAATTTTCAGATGAAGCTGCTGTCCCTAATACACAAATTTAATGCATATGCTGTTGTTCTGGCTTCTCTAAAACATTACTGCACATTCTAAACATTCACTTGCACTAAAATAGTGTTCTCAATTTCATCCATGAAGCTGTGCATTACCCAGGAGTCAGCCAAGGCTGCCAGTCAAGGCTCAGAAGAGTAGTCCAGTGCAACAAGTAGTCATTTTCTCATGCAGAAGATCCAAATGCTGACAAAGGTAACTACTGTCTCTGGCAGGCAGCTCTCCAGCCACTGTGGCGGACTGTGCCTAGGCTGAGAAGGGGCTCAGCACAGATCTGAGATAAACCCTACTGCACAAGGGAGTGAAGGCAAAGAGAAGGAAGCAGCAGCCTCATCATTTGAGCAAGAAAGTGTGTTCTTTTAATCAAATAACGCAGGCAACGTCATAGTTAAGTAAGCATGCTACAGGAATACAGACTATAGATTCCTGAGAAATACATCAGCAAAATCACAATTAACGACTGGGATCCATGTGGAGACATCCCTAGAGGGCTTCCATTGTTTCCCCAGATGGACTATTTGAAAATGCTTGTTGCTTGGCAAAAGATCAAAAATGCTCCTCACCACAAGTATATTTTATAAGTCCCGGGGACAGTTATCTATGATAGCACTAATCCAGCACTGCTCAGAATAGAAGTGCTTCCAAATTTACCTGTTATCTTCTAACAGGATTCAGACTTCCAGAAGCTCTCATTACCTCTATCCCATTTCCTACATGTGTGAAACCACCTCACAGGTTTATCAGCTTTGTATAGTGGTTGCTAAATGTCATAGCACACACACAAAAAATTATGAGGGTGGAGAAATCACACCATTGGGCGGAAGGGAGAAAATTCCTAGTTATACAGGTACCCAACTGTAATATATGAAACCTCCCATTAAAATATTGAACCTACTGAACTGAACTTCCTTTCTGCTTATCTTACCCGGAATGGTGTGTTGATCCTGCTTGTAAGTGTATCCAGGATATGCACATTCTCATGGCGGTGCAGCAAAATAAAGCGGAGGAAAATCTTGAGAAGGGCTGGTTCCGAAACGCTGCGCAAGAAGAGATCCAGGTATGCAGTAGTAGTCATCACTTCCTCAACAGTCACCTGTAAGCAAAAGTAATGGAAATGCAAACATCCTGCATGCACAAAATATCCATCCATCCATCTTCTGTGTATCTGGCAAAGCTCTCCATCAGTAACACTGCCACAAAAACACTGAGTCTTCACTGTTAAATTTGCCTTGCAAGCATTTTGAACCCGTTTCTTACCTGGCTTGCAACCCCAGGAAAAAACATCCTCCCTCAAACTGACACCCCAGATCTCACACATAGCGAAAATCAAAGTACCAAATCATGCTAGAAGATCCCCACCACCTTTCTGCCCATGGCAGCTCCTTTGCATCACACATCTGCTGTCCCTTAGAAGCATTTTCAGATGTTGTGAATGCCTGCATCTACCACTTAATTAAAAATAAATGTCAGAGCAGAATCAAAGCACAGTACCAAGTCATGAAGCTTTAAAGAGAAAATTCTCATAGGTGTCCAGAATTCTGTCATAATTTTCCTTCTTTTTAATTTGCCACAGCACAATTTCTCATTTTAAAAGGCTCATATACACAAATATATTTAAACTTAAAGCCCAACCCAGAGTCTTCACTACCGACTATTAGTAGATCAAAATAGAATTCCTGATCCATGTGACATTTGCATACCATAACCCATGCTTCTCTGCTTATTGCAATCCCTTGGAGATTATCTATTCACAGAATACACTGGCAAAGCAGAGAAAATTCCAAAGCCCACCTCTGCACCATGTATTGCTCTTGCAAATTCAGCATTTTTAAATTAGTTACCCAGGAATCTAATAAGCTTAGGTGCACAAAGATAAACCCTTAAATACAAGAATCTGCCTATATGAAAGGAAGTATTAAACATCTTTTGTTTACCAAACTTAGCTGGATAAATGAAAAGACTGATTTTATTAAAAAAAAAAAAAATCAATGCTGTCACTTAAGACCTAAGAGGATTTAGAAAATACTCAGAAGGGCAACATTTACGTAACATGCTGTAAATATTAAAATCCCTGTTCCATTATGCTGCACATTAGCCATGTACACAGCAATGTCATGATGCAAACATTCTCTTTAAAGCATTTAGGATCACAAGCTGCTTCTGGGTGGTTACACAGAACATAGGAATGGGGTATGCAGCCTGCAGACCTTATGGAGAGAGAAGCTCTAAAGCTAAGGTCATTGAATCACTCTCAGTCTGAGGCTTTATTCTAATACTCAGCTACACCATCATTAATACAGTGGGATACTAACTCATTTTGGCATTAGAAACAAAGCACCAGCTAAGTAGCAACAGTCAATTTTTTCATCAGGAAATAGAAGTAGCTCAGCTCCAAGCAGAAACTTCTTTTTTGCTTGCAATAGGTTTGTGGACTTGTGTAAACAGGAATAGCTTTCTGATTAAAGTTAGTGTCTGTTGTCCTAAGAGCTGGCTTTTCTTGCCCTTTTTTGCCTTTTTTTTGCCTTTTTTTTTTTTTTTTTTTTTTTTTTATAGCAGTGAGTGGTAAAAAGCAAAGCCCAAGAAATCCATCATGTGACATCATTATGACACCATACAGTTCATGGACAAGTTTAAACTCTCTGCCAAGGAAAGGCCAGACAGAAGTAATACATCATTATGTCTTCACGTCACTTCTTCATTCTTCATGGGGTAAAGGAAGAACATACTTGGCTGCGAGTTTCACCAATGTTTGCTGACACAATATACTTGTATCAGATACTGCAGCTGTACATGAAAGCAAGAAAAGCCAGCAGATTCAAAAGGGCAGTGACCCTTTTCTAAAACCCACACTCTCTGGCCAACTCATCCTGCATTTCTATCAGTGAGAAAAACCCACATGCTTTTCAAAGTGTGTATCATGAATGAAACAAAGAGCAGCAGCAGAAGAAAGCCAGATGGAGAGCAGTTTAGAAAAGAAATATTACATTTTGAGAGTGTGTGCAGTGCTCCTAACAGCTTGGGCACTAGACAAAAACAAAATCATGTTTAATAGCCAACTCTTTACTGATACCACTAAGCAGAGCTAGAAGAAGCAACCAATGATTAATGAAGCCCTAACAGTTGACAAAGGAGTTACTTATAATCTTGTTAAATCTTAATTTTTTTGAAATGAGGGGGTTTTGTGAAGGGTATCACATTATTACTTAATTTTTATTTCTTCTTGGGAAAAAATTTGGTGAATCTGAGTAACCATTTTCCAAGAAAGAGACAAGATGATTAAGTTTTGTCAAGATGTAAATGGATTTGTCAGAATCTTTTTCAATTTTCAGTGAAAACGCACTGCCTTATCCACAACACTCCTTCAAATTTCCTCAATAAAGGAAGCTAGGATCTATTTTGCAGGGTCACTGTGCAACACTCAAAGCAGACAAGTTAAAGTTGCTCAAGCAGCTTTAATGCTGTAGTGTTCTAGAAGTTCTAGTTTCTCAGAGTTCTAGTTTTCTCAGAGTGCCTTTGTGTGCAACTTGTCCCTACAAACCAGCAAGGAGACCAACCTTCTGCTTCCTTGCCAGAGCAAAACAAACAAAAATATTGCTTTGGGGCACTTAAATGGCAGGTATGCAGCTTAGGAAAAAGATCTACTAACCTGGCAAGCAGATGTCTGTGCTTTTACAATTATATCTTATTTTGTCACCTTGCATTCTGGGTTTACTTCTCCCTTTTAGCACATTTGACGGTGAGCGTAATTTCTGAAGATTCAAGGCACTGAGAGAAGTATTCAAGAAAGCCAATTTTAACTCCACGAGGCTAATCTTCTTTTTACTCCATGGGATACATTAGTCTGCTCTGATTGAGCCTCTGGAGAACTGACTCTTTTTGCAATTAACTAGAGAAGGACGCTGGAGAAATCAGTTACATGAGGTTAAACCCAGCCCTGGCAAAAATCCTTTTAACTCTGCACACCTTCTCTACAGACTGCATCATACATAAAACATGGAGTGTTGAAAGTGAGACTGGTTCAATTTGTGCAGTTATTATTGAAGAGCTCTGTTTTCTATGATACCAAAGCCATGCCATTAAGCTTCATTCAGACTACCTGCTGGCTGTCTCTTCTTAAACAAATGTCTCGTGAGACAGATTTGGGGGAAGAGGGAAATCATTTCTAATAAATTCAAATCAGTACTCAGATAAACAACAAAAGAACAAACGTTCCCAGTGAACTAAACAGGTACTACTCATGTCAAGAATGTCCACTACAGTCAAATCCTGAGGCAGTTTTACAAAAACTGTTATTGTAAACATTGATTACAATATCATTTGTCCAAGTAAGCTTTTAGCTACTAGTCCTCAGAACCAAACATCTTTGAAAAGATGATAAATAGTAAGCCAAAACTTACACAAATCTGGTATTTCAGATGTCAAGAAAAACACCAAAACAAAGGGAGATTATTAAAATCAAGACATGGTAGTTTTCTAGAAAAGGCCTCTGCTAAGTAATTAAATTTCAAGCTATGTTATGATAATACCTTTTCGATAAAGGTACTTCAGCAATACTAAAATCCACCACTTCCCCAACAGCACAAATAGAAACCCACCAGTAGCATTCCTTGCATTAGAACCTTTCTGCTAATGGCAGAGAACAGAGTTATCTCTGTTGTTAAAATAAAATTATATGATTAAAAAAAAAAAAAAATCATGTCCACTGCATTTATCAGACCACTACTCTATCATTTTTGACTACCCACAAACATAAGAATTAGAAGCTGCTGGATTTTTTTTTCAATATACATATGAAGTGTCTGTCTAAAAATACCATTAAAAAAGCCTCATCCACATATTTTCATACAAATAATCAGCTGCTACAGATCTCTTTTGAGACATAAACGACAACAAAAAGGACTAGCTGAGAGTCTTCATAGCCAGACCGATACTTGACTGGAGATTATTGAAAAGAGAAAGCCACTTTTAGCCATGTAATACCCTTCTATAATTATGTAATAATTTTTAGCAAATCTTTTCTCGCCTCCTCTGATGAGTGATTGGATGCTGAGGCAGAAGACTGTAAAGAGATCCAGCTTTTACAAGTTACTCTGCCAAGTAATAGCAAAGAGCTAGAAATTACTGCCATTGCAACTTCAGTTTAATATATTACACTCACTGTGTTAGACCAATTGCATGGATTCTTTACTACTGGCCATTTTCCCTTGGGAGTCACACAATGTATTTTCTAATTTACAGCTTCATTTCCACTTACAGGAATATGCCTACATGATTCCTCCTTTCCATCACATATCCCTTCTTACAAGGACTTCAGATTGCCCCCAAAAAGACCACAAATGTTCTTCTTTGAATTTATCCTCTAGATCCATCCACAAGCAGCTTTAACCTGAATAAACCTCACTGATAAAAAAAATTCCAACTATTTCCAGTGTCTTCTATTAATTTTCAACTTCTTGCCTCCTGCTTATACAGGCAGAAGGGTTCATGCCTCACATTGGTGCACAATGACTTGGATCAGGAAATTGATTCAGATTAAAACTATCCATAAGTAAAGGTGAGTTTTAACCTCAATCAGTTTCAAGTATGAACAGCTGTCCTGGCAAAAGAGAGGGACAAGCAGGACCAGGGATTGAGGACATTTGTCCACTGGGGGAACCAGAAAACCCAAACTGTTTCAGCTTCCTTCAACTTACATTTATAAACTGCCTCCATTTATATCAGGTTAAAATTCAATTGAACATCATATCTGAAGCAAGAGGTGAAAGGCATCTTTACATATATCCACACCATAGCTGGTAAAATTAAATTTTGTAGCTATTAATGGATTTCTGCAAAGCACAAGACTGTTCAAAGTTTTCCAGTGACACTTGGTTTACACATTTTTACAGCAGCTGTCCAAACACTTTTCAGCAAGGTGAAGGATGGTATTATCCTAAATGGGAACTGACAGTCTTGTAGGATATTTATAAAGATGCTCCTTCTAATGTGTAGAGTATAATTTACAGGTCATTTCCCCCTAGCTGAGCTGTGTAATCATCAAGCAAGTATTATTGAATTATCACAGTAGCACACCATGTCAGAGGCTTTTGTTTGGATGGGTTAGTGTGCAGTAGACTTGAGGTCCATTTGACAGAGCTTATTTGACAGGACCATGCCAGCACCTCTGCAGAGCAATTCTGTTCACTTGGCCAACAGCAATGTTTTACACTAAAAAGCTGGTACAATTTTCCATTATTCAGACTAAACCAATCCTATTGAGATTAAAACAAGCCTTCCAAGTATAAAAATAATTAGATCATAGTTAGCAATTAAATGCCATGTAGTAGAGCAGCAAATGCTGACATTAAAATTTTGCTTTTATCATATAATTTGTCAAATTTTAGTGCTTTCTTCAATAAATTGAAGTACCACAAATTACAAAAACATTCAAGATGTTCTGAATAGCTGCCTTTGTCAACCAAATTCTCTGAATACCAAACTAAAATGAAATCACATGCCTTGACAGTGGAAAGGCATATATAACCAATCTGAATTGTATCAAAAAAACCATATTTATAAATACCACAGTGTGGCTCCTAATTATCTACTACATGGGTTTGACTGCAAAATATATACATTTTCAAGACCTTCTGAAAAGCATTTTACTTCTGTTTCTACAGAACTGCTGTAGCCACCCAAAAAATAAGGTAAATAAACACAGTCTAATAACAAATAGATAAAGACCAAAATAAGGCAATACAGCAGAACCAGTAAAAATGACTTCAATAGGTTTATTCTGGATTCACTCTGGGATTTCAATTAGGTTTCAACTGAGGAGAAAATTAGCCTTATTCGATTACTTAGACCCTTGTATAATCTGGCCCCAGAAGACCTTGTATTTTACTGATAGAGCTCAATGTTAGTTTTGAAAGTGCAGCAGGAAATAGCCAATGAAATATGTCACAGAATTTAATGGTACCATTCTCTGAACAGAATTACTCCTTCTCACAAGTATGTTTTTCCTAAGTATCAAAATATAGGGAAGAATATACAGAGCTGCATAATTTCAAGTTGTAACTGAAATGCCATCAAAAGTTAATTTAAGAACAGTTTCTGTCAGATAGTCTTAATTTTTCCAAATCCCAGACACACCAGAAAGAATAAAAGACAGTTAGGGCAAAAATTTAAATAATGGAGAAAACCTACCAAATTAACATTTTTTTTAGCTCTTTACAGACAAACTCTTTTACACCCTGTTTTCAAATGAATTTGTGACCTTGCACAAAGACATGCCTTCCTCCCCCCTCCACAAACAATTTCATTGAATCACTTTTTTTGATGTCTCAAGCAACTCGTATGTCAGAAGTAAGGGAGGTAACTCTTCTGTAAAATGTACAGTAACATCCAAACAACCAAAGGACAAGTCAGGGCTCTCCAGCACAGCCAGCTAATGCATATCCCCAGCTACATAATACAAATCTGGGCTCTGACTACCCATTCAGCAATGTGCAGCTTTGGAGATAGGAACATACTTGTCAATTGCTCATTACATGTGTAGGTGGGATAACCCACACAAAGTGACAAGACTAGGACAGACAAGGTATAAATTAGGCTACAAGAACATGCTATATTTAGGATACTTATCTTTGAGAAATGAAGTTAGGGAGTCATAAGCTTCAGAATGTTTGGGTTATTTAAGCACATCACAGTTAATCTGCTACATAAATAACCTTTGCAGAACTCACTGTGAAAAACAGGTTATTTCAAGCTAGCTAGCTTGCCCAATCAATTTGAAACTTCCTTAACTGGAAAAAACCTGAACTAGAGAACTCTTATTTTCAACTCCGTACTAGCTTCCCGAGATAAAACCAGAAAAATCACACCAAGAAAAATATATTGGTCTCCCCACCCCCTGACTTTTTCATAGAAACACATCTCCATTCTCAACCATCTTGTACTGTTTCATTCACACAATGATCTGTGTACATAGGAAGTATTTATAGGGAGACAATCTGCAAAAATTTTTAAAAGGCAGAGCTTACTACATGGCTCCATAAATGTTACAAACATTTCAAGATCACACATAAGCATATCTCAAAGTTTTGAACCACATACTGAAACTCTGAAGTAATTTTAATGAAATTCTACTTACTGAAATTTTTATGCTACTTTTACCAAAAGTCTTGTTTGATAGTCAGATGTTTTTAGGCTGGGAGAAGGAAATCAAGGAAAGGAGATAAGAGGTCTGTGTGGATGAATTAGGAGCTCCTAAAAAGTCTGAAACATGAAGAGACATGAGCACGTGACGAGGGAAGGTGTCCCAAGAGGAATATGGGAAAAGTGCCTGAGTATGCAGAGAAAAGATTAGGGAAGCCAAAGCCCAGTTGGAACTGAAGAAGAGCTTCAACAGCACAAGATCATGAAAAATGCATGCTCACTGCTGAATGGGGATGGGGAGCTGGTGACAAAATTGATTAAAAATGTCACAGTACTCAGTCACAGAATCACAGAACAGCTAGGGTTGGAAGGAACCTCTGGAGATACCTAGTCCAGCCCCATTCTTGACTGAAACTGTCTTTGCAAAAACAATTAATGTGAGTTGTGTCTTGCTGCAGAGCAATTTTTTTTCCTCAGATCATACTTCTTGAAGAAAAACTAGAATATAGTACAGAAAGATCAGGTTTGTAGCAGTCTGCCTACTCAAGCCATTCAAGAGCAGAGCCAGAAGCTCATTTCCCTTCCAATTTTTACATTAAGATTGAAGCATGAGTGCCAGATTGAATATGGGATAAGACCTTTATGCCCCACGAGGTCTAGACTGACTTGCATCCTTCCTCACTTTCTTCTTTCTTTCCTTCCCTTGTTTCCCTCTCTATCACCAAGAATTATCAGAAGCAGCTGTTCCACACCAGTTAAATTCTAGAAATAAGATGAATAGAAATACCTTAGGAAGATTTACTAGTAATTATCACCTTCTCTTCTTATCACCCTTTAACCTTTGACCGATCTGTCTTCCTAATTAGGTATTTATACCATGCTCCATTACACACTGTATTTGAACACAAGCCAAAATGAATCAGAACAATCCAAACTGAATGACTGAATCAAAACTAAAATCTTCAGCCACAAGCACACTTTATGACACCAAACCAACTTCAGTGAGTTTAAAAGAAAAAAAATCAAAACCCATTTAGTATTATGTTAAATGAAAGAACTTCTGTTTTAAAAACTGTCAGTATGTGTCTGGCCTCTCATTTTGGCCCTTTCCAATTTTTTATTAACCTCAAGGTTAATTACAACATTAAGTCCCCAAATGGGAGATACAGTTTTCAAAGCCCACTCCTCCACATAGCATTAATGTTTTCAATAACAACTCAAAATTATTTTAATGTATGAAAGAGCTGTTGCATCATAATTATCATAGTGCACAGACATCTGTCCCAAAAGCAAGAAGGTAAAATATTTATTTTCTTTTAAATTTACATGGAGCACAGGACAGAAAGACTGAAGAGGTCAAATGTCCCTCGACTTATGTAATTCCTTTTGTTATGGAGTTTTGGTCTCACAGATGTGAGAGCCTTGTATCAGATCCACTAGATGGTGCAATCCATCTTCTCCAGTAAAAGCATTTGAAGTTTATACACAAGAAGTTAATTTTTAATGAGGAAGAAGCCAATTTTAATGCTAATCAAGGAAAGGTTTATAATTGGAAGAACAAGGCACAAAACAGAATTTGAGGGTTTGAGAATGATCTAGGCTTTCAAAGTCACCTATGGTAGCAGCCAACATCCCCATTTTCAAGAGAAATATGATTTCACCCAATTTCAGAGTACACAAACAGAATTTTCATCAAAGGAAAAAAGGAATCAGAACAGCAATCTTTAAATTAAGTAACATCAACAGGGAAGTAATCAACCCAATAGCAGGTTAGCAGATTTACTGACCACCACGAATGGCTTTCAGAGGCATGGTTGGATTCACAACAATCTAAGATTAGTCTTGAATACTTCAGAGATAAAATCGTACTCACTAAGACTAGAATCCATTCTAATATATCCCCTGTTGTCCATAACCTTGACCTAAAACTGGCTAGGCTTTTCACTTCTAATTCCCAGTCTTGGTAAGGGATTAAGTCCAGATACAGAAATAGAAAAAATTACTGCCAGGTAAGGAGGTGAACTACCTCAGGATAGACTACAGCCTTGATCTGGACCACAGCCAAATTTTACTTCAACTCTCACCCAATTCCCAAGCGTTTGAGGTCGGCCAAATCATTAAAAAAGACTTTACATTGCTTATGACTTTCTTGGTGACTATTTACCATGAAGAATTGTGTTTACTGCTGAAACAAGGGTATGGTGTTTCACTATCCTCTCAGAAAATGGAACAGCTGCAATGTTTTCCGCTTGGTAGGCTTAGTGAAAATTAGGAGACCTTACAAAAGTAATTTATTAGTTCTCTTCTGGAAGTTTTTTGTTAATTTTTACCCTCAGCAGTTCCTACATTTATATGATTAAAGAGGTATTCTTTCACAGAGCAATGAACACTTTTAATTCATAGAATCACAGAACCAAACAATGACCTGGGTTGGAAGGGACCTTAAAGATAATATATTTCCAACTCCACTGCCAACGGCAGGGACACTTTCCACTACACCAGGTTGCTCAAAATCCCATCCAACCTGGCCTTGTTTCAGGGATGGGGAATTGACAAAATTGACATATTTTGCAACAGTTGGAAATGTAGATTCTTGTAGCCTAACAAAAAAAAAAAGTAAAGAAATAATTCACTAATATTGGTGACATATTTTTAAAGGATACACCCTAAAATTCAAATAAAAATTGATTTTTTTTATTCAAAGTAACATAAATTGCACACTAATATATTATAAAACTGATACCAAACTCTACTTTAAGAAAATAGCTCTACAATAGCTCCTTACCATTTAAAATATAGTAAGGAACTACAGAACAATAGCAACTTTGCTAAGACTAGCATATTTTTGACTAAACATTTTCCTTGTGAGTATCTTCCTTTAGAAAAATATTCATTTAGAAAAAAATGCCCACAGAAACATGTCTGCCATGATGAAATGTCTAAAATGTCACTGTTTTTTGACAATATGTGAGTATAGAACAACACAAATATTTTGGTTCTTCATTACACTTAAGCATTTTAAACATTTTCAGAAATACCTGTATGTTGCTTAAGAAAGTATACAGAATGAAAAACTGTAACTTAGTCTAGAAACTTACTGTACAGCATGGAAGGCTCTAATGACAGTACATTTGATAGTATCTTTACATAGAGATCTTCCATAATACTTTTGCCCATTATTATTTTGTGCCACGCCTGCATACGTCACTGACCTTATGGAGTGCAGGAGCCATTACTGGCACCAAAAATCCATTGTAAATGTAATTCACAAGCTGGTTACGGATCAAGGGATGTGCCACCTAAGAGGGAGGAGGAGAGAAAGACACAGAACAGTTCAGTGAGATTTAAAACAAGACAGGACATAGAATGCTATTATGCATTATGCATTATTATGCATTATTATGCTATGCTATGCCAAAACCCCTTCCCATTTAATAAGACACATTAGTTTGTCCTTCTCACCAGCATTTGATACGATTCAGGTTCTTAACAACTGTTCCTTCTACAAAGAAATACACACAGCATGTTTAATTACAGTAAGTCTGCCAAACTCAAGAGAAATGGCATTGCAATCTTCCTGCATGCTGACAAAGATGAATGGATGGACAGAAAAGCGTGTATAGCCATGTATCAAAGCAAGAGCTGAAATTCTAAATTTAGCTCCACAACCTTGCCAGGGTCACTTGAAGGTGGGTTTGCCATTGTTAACTTGTCCTCCTACAATACAGAAAAGCAGAACAGCCGCTTCCCTTTACTTCAAGAGTAGGTAAACCAAAGCACTCTCTAGCTATGCAGTAAGAACATACTGTTCACATGCCCTTCTCCCAGCCACTGTAAAACAAACAAAAATCACAACAAAGCCTACATCACTCACTCAATGGGATGGCTAAGAGCTTTAAAAAACAAACAAACAAAACCCCCCAAACTGTTACTAGAAACCAAAAATTTTATAATGAAGCATACATTTTGTCTTTGCACTGAAATCATATCAATTAATGTAAATAAAAGCAAAATAGAATTCCATTCAGAAGCTTTCAAAGCCAATATATTGTATTTGAAGTTCACTGAGACTGGAGTGTCACAGCCTACCTGTGGCCTCAAATAGAGTCTCCAATTTGCAGTTCTTACCAGACTTCCTCTAACTTGTAACCCTTAATTTGGTAAGAGGAAGAAAAAGGGTGGGTGGCCCTTCCTATGCTGTGGTCCAGCGAAAAAGTAGTAAATGGCAAAAAGTCTTGGCTACACAGCTCCTTTTTAATCTCTGGCCAAAGTTTTTGGGTCAACACAGACCAGTCCATGCACAGAGCAAAAATTCCTACAGTAACTGAGCTTTCAAGTCAGCTAAAGACTATACAGACACAATCAAGCAGCAGTCAGAAACTGCTCTTTCTGCATGTCAGCTGAAATCCTTAACCATTTTGCATCTATTTGAACAGGGGTTTTAAAATAATTAATTCTTTAACTTTTCTGCAGTACCCTTTATATAATTTTTTAAAATAAAGGTATAAATTATGATCTCCTGCAGATCTGTAGAATAACTCTGGTTAGACACCAAAATGAATATTGTCTCCTCTTCATGTTTAAAAATGCATGCTAAAAATTTTGTATAGTGCATTTGAACAATGACAGCTACTATTATTTTTGCTTATTCAATGCTTTAATAGTCAGTCAGTTCCTTTACTGTACTTTGCACACACTGAATTAAAACTTATCTTTTATTTAACAATAAATGTGACTAAATTTTCAATCCTATCCAGCATATTTATTCAAATAACACAAATCCCCAGTTTCTATAGAATTTTTATCATGTTTTAATGAAATACTGGATTTGGGTCTATAGAGTATTCAAGCCTTAAAAACAATATGTAAAGACAAAAAAAATAATTTTACATTTAAATTGGAAAGAAGTAGTAAGGGAGCAAAGCACTGAAAAAAAAAACCCTGGAAGAACAAAATAGATTCAAAACAGGCCAATCTAAAGTGAATTCATATTTTTAGGAGAAGACCTAAATAATTTTGCTTGGAAGGCTTTCTTTATATTGTACTCACCAACAGGAAAAACAATCTATTTTCACTATTTTCTTTTGCACACCATTATGAGAGCTTGAACAAACACAGATATAAACCCTACATTTTCCCACATGTAAAGGCATTCAATTTACTTCTAGGATCAACAGTGGTATTAAAATGCAATAAACATTTGGTTTTCTTTTAACAAAAAATCCTCCCCATTACATAATATAATATGAAGCTTTCATTTAAAACATTTGACACCTGAAAACCACAAATATGTTAGTTCATTTTTATAACCAGGAGAGACAGCACAAGGCATTCATTTTATAAGCAGATTGTTTTAATCTAACAGTTCGTGTCATTATTAGAAGTAAATAAACTCTGTAACTTAAAAACTTCTGCAGGAGAGATCATTTGCTAAATTACTTCTAAAGAACAGGATAACTCAGTTCAGTTACCTGTATCACAGCATTGCAAAATTCAAGGGAATTCATGAATTGTACAAGGGCTGGTGACAAAAGCCAGTCATCTTTCATCAGACAGTGCCATTCCTCTCCTTTTTCTTCCAGCTTTGTAGGCAAAGATGAATAGAGGCCACTTAGTCCTGTTGCCAGCACCTGTATTGCAGAAACAGAAGAGAAAATAAGTTAACTTTTCACCTGTCCATCTGCTTGAATGGCAGTACCATAAATGGTTTCTTCTATTAGTTTTAGTACCATAAGAAAGTTGTTGAGATTAATTTAATTTCCTTTCAAAAAAGTCCTGTGGCAGAAAGACATAAATATTTTAAAAAGCCTTCCATGAATTATGCTTCTTTCAAAATCTGGTATTTAGGAGAAAGTGACAGAGAAAATCATGTTGTCTTGTCTTCTTTTTTTTTTTTTTATCCAAAGTTATAATTTCTTTTTAAATTGTTCTAAACTTACTTTGCACTTTCCTTCAGTCCCTTTTAGAAACAGCCATATATCTACAGCTTGTCTTTTGTTGGTGATTCAAATGCTACTGCTCACACATGTTTGAAGTCATTTCACTTGGAAACATGAAACATCAGAAATTGAGGGGGGAAAGTGCCCCATCAACAAAAATGAAGTTCAGCCCCATTTAAATCATAGATACATGTTGACTTTGACTGCCAGGCACTTAAAGTCTGCTGAATGCACTTAAAACCCCTAAATTTAACTGTTCAGAATTGGTCTTTTTCCTTTCTCATTTATTTGGAAGAGGGAAGCAAAAAAAAAAAAAAAAGTCTGAAACTAGTTATTATTTAAACAATGTTTCCAGTAATATTAATCCATACAGGTGACTTACGTAGAATGTATCACTTAAGAGAGCATTTTTAGTTATAATTTAAAACGCCTATTTCCAAAAAAGTTTTTAAATCTTGCTGAAAGCATCTGGAATATAGTACGTTCAGATGCAGCTTTTAATTATTAAAGTTATTTGAAGCTGGAAACTTTCTAAATATTACTTAGTATTCTTATCCTTCTGAGATGATTTCATACAACTTCACTATAATTTTTTAAGATGATTCTCATTTTAGTGGGAACATTACAATTTAGCCTGATGGAAATCCTTTTAATTTTCATTCAACAGACTCTGCTAAGACTATTTCCTCTTACAAACGGCTACTTGGCATCTACAGGGCTACATTGACAAAGCTCAGGTGAAACAGAGCTCTTATCTACTAGAAAACACTAGAAAACAAACAGCTGACAATGTCAAGATCAAAGACCAAGAGCTCACACAAGGCGATCAGGTTTTGGTCGTACACATGCACAAGCAATTGTAACTGTTAATCCATACAGTCAGACAAAGGCTGTCTTTCTGAATACTTCTTACTCCTAATTCACATAATTTTGAAGATGGATTTATTCTGGCACAGGTAAGTAAGTCAAATATTAAAGGGGAGGGGAGAATACTGCGGAAATTCACTGCTTTAGGACAGTGACATACACACAGTTCTACATACACACATAGAGAAAGGACAAAGCTGGACATACATAAAAAAACCTAAGAAGCTACAGCTATTGAGCAAAGATTTATTTGTACAGTCCCACTCTTCCGTAACCAGAATCTCTTTGGGTTTTTTTCTTTCTCACAGAAGAAGAGCTCAGAAAAAAGCTCTTATAGAACCACCGAGACATAACCCACACAAGCATTTACTCTCACAAACACAGGCTTCAGACAACGAGAGAATTTGAGATTCATCTTGTGAACTTTTAATTAATGCACACTTGATTTTCCACTGTCTGCTTAAAATTTAATTGCTATTCACAAACACAAATGCACCTTCTCAGTATGCAATCTGATTCTCAAAGCTGTGTCCCATCCACGTTTCTCCTTCATATGGGTATCAGCCCTTAAGCACAAGAAGCTAACCTTGAACAAAACATACTACTCTCCACTAAAAGGAGCAGTGAACTCACAATCAATCAATGTCTTGAATTCTTTCGTTTTTCAGACTTACTGAAGTAAGAAGTGATAGATGTAGCTGGTAAAATCTGTAAGGTTTAGGAAGCTCTTATTTTTGCTATGAAGTACAACACAAATGGCTCTATAAAATTATGTTTCTTAAGCACTGAGTCAGAGAGTAGCCACTGGAAGCAATTTCATCTCTTTAGATAAAAAATATTTTAAAATGTTCACGGAAGTATATGGTATAAATAGGGTTAGCATTTGAAATTACCAACAGAACAGAGTTTTAATCAGTAATGAAACATTAATGAAAAAAATCTGAAAGGGAAGGAAATGAATGCATTCACATCCTGAAAAAGCAAGATTATTTTATTTTCTTGTTTTATGAAGCGTCCTTTTAAATTCTTCCAACATTTGTCATCTCAGCCCTACATGCCCTACTTTTACAAGCATCTCCAGCAGTTTCTTTCTCACCATTGAATCATGAGTCTCTCTACAATCCAGTTTCCTTGATTTATTTACTTTCTCTTGACTCACAGAAGACACTGACTACATGATTTGTAATCCCAGGCCCATTATGTGATCATAATGTGTTGTTAATGCATAATCAATTGCAACCTGGACAATTATTTCCTTTTAATAATTCTCTTTCCTCCCACATCCATAGTCTTTCTATATGCAGCCTCGACTTTTCAAGGGCATTGCAGAGCCATCCCTCCTTCCTAAGCTGCAAGGTATTTACAAAGTTTTGGGAGGGACTTTGAGATGTTATTCTGCTCAAAATTCTTTGGAAACATTTTTTTCTTATTATAATGCTGAACAAATAATATCTTTAATTGTGTCCAGAAAACTTTCAGGTCAAAACATGATAATTATTTGGTGTAAAATCAGAAAACTTTACCCAAAAGTTTGCTCACACATTCCATGCTAAAAACATTTGTTAGTGTTGTATCCCACTGCAACCTGTCTCCTTCCTTCTTTATAGTTTTTGCACCCACAGTTTTGAATAGTGTGGATCTATGGACAATCCGGGTTTTAAAAAGCTCTTAACCAAAGTTATGTCAAAAAACAGTATCAAGAAAACCTTTAGGTTCACTTTGGCACAGATCTAACACTGATCTGGGTACATAAGGCGACAGAGATTTATGTCCAGACCCCATCCCAGGGGATGCCTATATTATGCAATAAGGCCTGGTAAAGAAAACCCCAGATGCCAACCCAACCCCAAGAAACAGAGATAACATCAACACAGTGCCACCCAAATGTCTCTGCTATCAACACAGGACTGCATTAACAGTTTTGCAGAGTACCTTGAGGCAACATTTGCACTGATTTCAGTGATATACAGCAATGTCACTGACACCTACAAAATCCTCCATCAGAACAAAACCTGTTTTTCAGCTCATCACAACTTAAATTCAAAAAAGATATCGTGCTAATAAGCTAAATCTATGACATTACATTAAAGTCTTATTAATAGACTTAGGCCAACCTCATTACTGTTCAGAAAAGACTGATTTTAGCACATTTTGACAAGAAGCCTTCCTAATTGGAATGACTGTCAATCATGGCTTCCTGCTGTTGAAAGCTGGCTTTTATCTTCAGTGTAACAAGGCTGTTTTTTGGGGGTTTTTTAAGATGAATTGGAAAATGTAATTATGGAAGTTATAGCATGGATCCAATAATGGTATCTGTCTTGGGGACAGTTTGAGAATCAATATTATACTCTTTGGCAGTATCTATTAAACAAGGTCAATTGGAGTCTCAAATTGATGATATATTTACAACTGACAAAATAAACCATTTATAAGTTTTGTTGTGGAATTTGTAGGTCTCACCTAGCCTGCCCTACTGCTCGAAACAATCTCAGAACAAATGGAAATCTAAAGCTGGAGCAGCTGTCAAGCAGTGGCTTCTAGAGTTCTCTCTTCTACAGCTCTCTGCTTTAGTAGCTATGTAAGACTCTCCTCCATTTTTCTGGCATTTATTAAATTAAAATGCAAGCCATGCAGAATATAAAAGAATCCATCCAAAAACAGACCCAAAAGAGCAACTTTTTTACAGAATTATGTTTGGGTTTGAACACATCCATTGCAGATCTCAGACTGTGATAAGGCATGAAGAAGCAGGTGTTGTTATTCCAGTCTGCTTTAGCTTTCAAACTGCAGTAGGACAGCTTTGCTAGTCAAATCAGATTACTCACTTAAGAGCAAGGTAAGTAAAGGTTTTCTATTGGTGTAATAAGAGCAATTTGCCAGGTGTAACAATGCAACAGTGTTACTGAGTTTTGTAACATACAACAACATAGCAAGATGGTAGTTAGCTTGAGACAGCCATAGAAACATCCAATTTTGTGACAACGAGAAAAACTACCTTTCATCTTGCAAAAATTATTACACTTCTACAACACTCTCACTATTCTCACACTTCTTGTTTAAACTGTTGAACCGATGTCAGTGTGGGAAGCACAGCCAGCTTAAGATTGTGCTGCCACCAGAAACAAGCACCTCAGGACACCTCATTCCCCTTTCTCACTCCCATCAGCCCCAGAATCTCAAAGATTCCTCACAGTGACACAGAACAGATTTCCCTCCCACTAAGTTCTGCTGTAACTTCCATCGGTTTCCTGATCCAATTCACTGTGTGACTGCAAAAACACTTGTGCTGGCCCAAAAGCATAAGACCCTGGTATGGAAACAAGAAGCAAGATTGTGTTTGGCATTAGGGATGGTTTGAACAGCATTACCATTTGTGAAATAGCTGTTAGCAAAAAAAAAAGTGTTATAACACTTCTTTACCAAAAATGACAGAAAAGGATGAAAGAATGCAGGCAAGACATTTAGCACTTCAGACCATGCAAAACAGAACAACTTACTGGGCAAAAATAGGTGTTTTCTGCTATGTGGTTTGCAACAAGGTTGTTTTCTGCAGACAGAGACATTATGAAAAGCAGCGCATCCCGGGCCTGTTGGCCTACTGTTCCTTCTCGATGGATGAAGGGGATGAGCAGGGAAAATATGAGGAAATTGGCAGCTCCTTGGTCCTCACTAGTGTGGAAAAACAGTTCTAAAATGGAGGGATCTTTGGCTATTATAGAGCAGAGCTGGTTCAAGAGGACAACCAACTCTGTTTCCACTGTTGGAGTGGTTGTTCCTGAGCAGGAACTCAGCAACATCATCAAAGGCTTCAAAATGGGCTTGTGATGCAGCAAAGGCTGATGAGACTGGGTTACGAGCATTTCATACATTTTGAGTTGCTCAATTTTTGTCTCATCGGTGAACTCTCGCCGTAGGCTCCAAAGGAAAAGCTTCTCCATGATGTTCTCTGAGACCACAAACTCCAGAATAGGCCCCATTGAGGCATCCTTTGCTTGCTCCTCAATTAATAAGAAGAGCATGTGCTCCACATAATTCTGGACAGTGCTGGCCTCATCAGGGGAGATTGCCCCATACTTTGCCTGAGTGTTTTTCAAAGGATCATGCTTTTCTAAGATTTTCAGAACCTAAAGAGAAACAAAGGCAGATCAGTTTCAATGCACTTGAATGCATCATAAAAAGCATGCACTTACTACTACAAGGAAAAACAGTAATCAAAATTCCTTAACACAGAAAGCATTAAGTCTTTTTATGTTTTCAAACTTATAAAGTTTGACAGACAAAACCTGAAAGTTTCACATTTGGCATGTACAAGGCAAAATTGTAATGCTTTTGTTCACTTTTTTTAATAAGCACCTAAATTTGTCTTTTACCATATTCCTGAAAACCAAGGATTCTCTGAAATAGGGATAAACCAGGTTTCCTTAATTGTTCAGAAATTGAATTTCAATTATGTTTGAAACAAGTTTGTCACAGAGGACTGAAATTAAAGGGCCTGCTCTCCAGCCAGAGTAACTGTGCCCAGGAGTATCAATATCATGAGATGATTTGCAGCTGTTCGAGTAATAGCAGCACGCAGTGCTGCTCTTTGCTTGACACCTTTCATATGATACCAAATGGCCACTGATGCCCACATACTCTTGCAACTTTCAATAAAGTAGTGATAGTCATCCCAGCACTTCTAACCCTGAATTACATTCTGTTGTGCATGCAAACAATAAAGCTCATTGTCTGCAAAAAACCCATTGTCTTTAGCCTTTCTGTGGAGGACAATTGCCACAAAACCGTAAAGGATCAGTGGCTCCCCTAACATGACAGCACCACTAGTTAGGTGAGAAAAGGTGACTCTTGAACAACAGCTCCTCTGACTCTGGAAATGTCTCAGGAACACCACCATTTGTCTGGCTGGTTTCTTGGGATAGCCAAAGAACAACAAAAACAGCAGCACAGAAATCAATTTTATCTAAATTGCTATTCATATTATTGCAGCAAATAAGACCTTATACTATGGTGCTCAGAGCAGAACACCTTTGCCTAAAAGCAATTACAATCCTAACGACAAGCAAACAATTTTTAGAATATGCTGAAGTGTATAATCTACATCTATCCATAATAAACAAGAATGCATACAGCTTTGCACTGTGCATCTAATTTACTTTACAAAGGATAGGCAAGACTTACCCAGCACAAGGAAAAGAAGCACAGAAGTTTGCAACAGAGTGCAAGTCGAAATGAATCAATAGGAGAGCCAGTAAGAAGATCTAGGCCTCCAAAAAGATATTACCATGTCCTACCACTTCCCATTTAGATGCAAATCTGGAGTTCGAAGTGTGATTAGCAAAGGCTAACCACACCTTGAAAGGTCAATTACCTTTGCATTTTAAAAATAGTTCAGTGTCATGTACTACATTCTGCATGAAAGACATTTCATGAGCAATTCACGATTATCCCAAAAGAAAGAACAAAGCAAATTTGTATTAATGCAGCTTACTTCAATCAATAAAACTAATTAACATTACCTGTGCCCAGTGTGTTCTAAACACTATCATGCATGTTTCTGGGTCAACACCCTGCAGGCTGGGAGCCTGCCTATTTCTGCTGATACTTGTTCCAGAGGACATTATAAAATTTCCAAAGGTCAAGCCAACTAGGCCATGCTGAATTTCTTTTTTAAATCCTCCAGTGAGCTACAGATGTTGAAGAATCATGATGAGATTGATACTGTGTCCTGAGCTTTGGTGCCCACAGAAATCTGTTAAAAAGAAAACAAAACAAAAAAAAACCACACATGTACCAGTGCACATCAAAATATAGTGTCTAACAAAAAAGAACATATTTATAGAAAACACAAACTTTTCTTCTTTTAATTCAGTTTGAGGATAGAATTTTTTAAAGCATGTTATACGGGACCATCTCAGACTTTTGCTTGTGATAATGGCTTATCATGCTCAAACTTTTGAGATCAGCAACTGAAATAAGATGATACTGAAATAAACAAGCACAACAGAAGCTTATGCAATAAACATTTTGTGTATGTCACTGCATCACTGTCGTGATGACATTTTTGCCATCTGACCATGTCTCTTCAGAGTTGCTTAGTAACTAATGTTGCATAGACTGAACAGGTTAAAAAAAAGTACAGGTTATTTCTCTAATTTTTTTTTTGAAGTATCTTCCAATAAGAGATATAATTACAAGTAATTAGAAATGTTCTGCCAGAAACCATATCATAAACAGTTGAAAACATCTGTAGTGCACCATATTCACACAGAAGGGTGCATCTGTATCAATACCAAAGTAAACAAAACCAAACAACATAAAAGATAAAACCTTTGTGAATCCAAAGACAAATAAATTGAGATGTCATATTAAAGGACTATGAGAATAGGATCAAACATTGAAACATTCCTTTCATCCATTATTTAATATCCTAGATATCTGAGTATCATACTAGTTGCAGACCTGCAGGGTAAAGTTAAAATGAAACAGAGATTAATATCTTGCAGATTTTTGAGAGGTTTAGGAGAACATATTATTCCCTCATGCACCAATACCTAAGTCACACAGCTCTCCCTCACCCCCCTCCTTTTTTTATTTTATAAAGTTTACATTTGTGTTCTCCTTTTTGCAAACCAACTAGGCATTTATTTCAGTTTGGGACCACAGCAAAAAAAGCTCAACCAAAAGCGCCCAACAACAAACAGAATTTTTTTGTACCATAAGCTGCCAAATCCTATACAGCAATTCTTTGCCAGTATAGAAGGGATTTCTCTATGTATATTTTAAAAGATGAAAATCTTTTTTCTGTAGTGGACATCCCTGTTCCCTGTGTGTGGGCTCTGTTTATATTCTTGAAACTTCTACCACAAAAAACATCCAGCCTGTCTCAAAAGTAGCAGCAACTTTTGCCATTTTAAAAGAGTTCAAAAACATACAGGGGACAAGTTTTATGATTTCTGAGGCAAGCAAAGAGCAAAAACTGGTTATGCACTCCCCTGCGTATATATACGCATATATTCATATGCTCAACATTCAATTGCATGATCAGCCTCCCTCTCCATCCTAATCCTGCTTCTTTCAGCATTTACAAGGCATTTCCTGTGCATTTGCTAAGCACTCTCACGCAATACAATTAGCACAATCTACCCCATCCTTTTTGCAGATAACACATTCCATGAGTGGAGAAGACAGCATAACCAGCAAAAATCCTGTACAGAATTTATCTGTTTGGGTAACCCCACTTCCAGAATGAAGCTGGCACTCCATACTAACTACTCTCCAGATTATAAACTTCCTGGAACCAGATCCACCGGAGAGGATTCTGCACAACCAGTAAGAATTAGCTCATAACAATCAGCCAATGCTGAAAATAGAGGGAATCACTTAGAAAATATCAAAGTCTATACTCCTTGTCCCCCTGCTCCAACCACACTTCTATCTCCACCATGCTTACACTTCCAAGCATTCTCCTTCCCAACGGCTTGTTTCATGTGTGCATTTACTTGAGGGCACCTACCAGTACATTGTTACTTCTTAAACATCCCTGTGAATGTGAATTGTACAACTTCTACATTACTGATGTTCCTGCATAGGAAAAAAAAAAACAAAACAAAACCAAAAACAAACCAAAACAAAAACCCACAAGCCACACAAAGCTCTAAGCACTTTGTCTAATACCATGGCTAATAATCCAAGCAATATTTAACTGACGTATACTTCAGATCACCTGCCCACTTCCTGCCAGTGTCCTCTTTGCCAGCGCTGCCCTTCAAACAAAAATCTTTCCATGTCGGTAGAAGTCCAGCAGACTCCTGTGGGCAAAAGTGTCCTTCACTTTACAGCCCTAATTCAATGTTTTAGCAGATCTGTCCTGTGCACGAAACAAGCAGCTTTGGAAAAACTAATATGATCATGTAATTAAAGATAGTATCAGAAGGTGAAGCAAGAGAACTCAATTAACAAAGCAGAGGCAAGCTTCATTCTGGAATTTATGAGTTCTTCCACTTGACAACTTAGAGGTTGTTCCAATGTAGCCTTTGCATATTGTTTAAGAATTTCAATAAAATAAACCGATATTACACATACAGCTATCACCTGACAAATTCTGTTAGCAGTATAGAATCAGAAACTTCAGATCAGTCTCCAGTACTTAAGATAATAAACAACAATAAGGGAGACTATGGCTTTCTTCACAAAATGATAAAAAATCAGCAATGTAAGACTCTCCAGATGCACACAAAGCTCTAGGATGTCACCACACACAGGCAACCCAAACCTATTTAACCCACTACCCTCCCTTCTCTTCTAATCTGTTTTAATTCTCTGTCCTCCTTAGCCTTTGCAATTTTCTGTCTTCATCTTTTTTCTTTTTTCCTTCATGCATCTTTCCTATCCCGGCCTCAGATGCTACTCCACAAACATCAAGACAGGATTCTTTCCCTCACTGCCAGACAGACCCTACCCTATCTTTTAGCTCCCTAAACAGACTGCTTGGGGATAGAAGTTCCATGCTGGAGTTCATATTCCTGAAATATTGTCTGCTTCTCTGCAGCTAGGAAAAGACCTCAAGTGAACAGAAATGATACATATCTTGCCATCCATTCAACATACACCAAGATGCCGAGAGGTCCAGTGACAGTGCCACTGCTATGTTTCTGTGTCCAGTAGGAAATCTCCCTTTCCACAACAGTGTTATTTAGTTATTGATATTTGAGTAAGAATTTATAACCATCACTATGGCAATGAACATTCAAGTCCTGCCCCTGTTAACAGCTTACTGCCTAGGCAGATGACTGCTGCAGCCTGCACTCGGAGAATGGACATCTTTTCCTACACAAGGATATTCTATACCCAGCCACCACATGCAAAGAACAGATACAGCCCCAGTGAAAGACGCCTTCAAGACAAGCAGGTGTCCCCCTCATCTCCAACGTAATAACCCTTAACATCCTATTTATCCAAGATACTTAAGAGCTTCTTGCTATTTTCAAGTCCCAAACTGGGCACACTCAAATAGCAACACAGTGAATTCTCAGATACACAAGTCATCAAAAACTGCCAGCATTTTAATTCAAATTGCATCTTTTTCAGAGTTAGATCAGAAGAGCAAGGGCTTTCAGTGTTGCCAGCTCTAGACATGTCTATGCTACCAATCACAGGAACCTTTAGGAAGGTCCCCTCAGGCTGATGTTTCATGCATCCTGCCTGATCCACTGGCTGTGTTTGTTATTACAGACACAAACATTACCCCATTGCTTGGCAAAGATCACCAGGAATACGCAATCAACAAACTGTAAAATAGCAAATTCATGTTAGAATTTATGTTCTATAACTAAAACCAGCACCTAGCAGAATACTGCACATACATACAATCCCAACATTAAAGCCGCTTACCTCTTTAATAAGAAATAATCACCAAAAAGATAATTTGTCCTGCGGTGACAAACAATAACATCTCTAATGTTTCATTCTGAATGTTTACTCCTACTTCACAAAAGTCATCATACACAGACTATACAGAGAATCAAATGAAGAATAAAAATAGCAAATTTAAATTACTAGTGGAAAACAACTTGCCTGCAGCAAAAGTTGACAAGGGCTTAGTTCACTTGCCTCTGGCCCAGCTATTGAAATAGCAGATATCTGAGAGCAGTTGAAGAACACAGACATTATCCTCACAGCAGCCCAACTATGGCTTTTTAACCATCTCTAATCTAAAAGTAACAAGACAGCATTGCAGACTGCAATGTACAATAGTATTTCTAAGTTCAAATCAATTCCCCTAAGGAAGCAAATATTTCCAGTTTCAAAATCATCTTGGGATGCTGCGATTTCCTCACTAATACAAAACAGTAATAGACTGTGTAGGCTTCAAAGACTTCAAACCCTGTAATAGTGTTTCAAAAAGCTTTTGACAACTTAAGTGGTCACAGAGTAGATCCTGAAAACAGCATCCATATTACAAAAAAGGTATTTGAATTGGAAGAGAGACTATCTTGTAAGATACATTTCAATCTAACAGCATGCTGTAGTTAATAGCAGTAGCAGACAGACTACATTCATTTTAAGCAGATTTTGTTACTGAATTAGGTTTTCTTGATTTTATTGCAAGGCTAAATGTGCAACACTAACTGTAACATCACATCATTCCCTGTGAATTAAATCTCACTCCAATTAAACAAGACAAATAACCTGACCATAATGAGTCCAAAGGTGACGAAGTAAATTAATTAATAAAACACAAATTCATGGAGGAAAAAGTAGAAGAGAACTCAGGGGCCACTAAGAACAAAAGTAACCATTTATTTTAATCAGTTCATGATTAAAATTTTACAGTAATTTAGCCTTTTGTCTCTGCTAAATCCTGATCAAGTTATTACTCCACCATTTGATAATCCTGACAAGTGTGAATATACCTCTCATGCGGTCCATTCAAAATTCTACTTCCAAAAGTCACTACTCAGTTTAATACTTTGACTCTGCCACACAGTAACAGAATCTTCTTAGCAGGTAAATCTTTCATATCTTATCTATGAGTTGCTTAACCCAATCACAAGGTTAAGTCCACTTACATATGCCTTCTAGAGCTATTTCAGACAGCTTGAGTACAACTCAGCCTATTTCCAGCTGAAGAAAAGCAGCAGTCCAGAACTGCACGGGCTAGCTTTAGGTGAGACTGAGACCCAGTCATTGGACTCACGGGAGGATATCTGCATTCAGTTTTCCTTCAGAAGCCTAGAAACCATCAGCTCTTTTTACACAGCTGATTACAGGGCTGAACACCCCAATCAAATAAAGTACTTATTTTACTGCAAAGTACACTGGAAGAACAGCCTAGCAGAGAATCCCTTGTGCAGTCTTCCCACACTGGAATGTCTCTTCTCAAAAGTTTCACTTTTGAATAAAAAAAAAGAAAAAAAAACAGAGCAGAAGTTGGCAGGATTGGGATTTCCCAGGCAATGTACAACAAAGACAAAATATACACGGCCTAATACAGTAATACAGTAAAGAAGGTATAAAACATGCTGCAAGGCTGTGCAATTTATCAAGGCTGTCTTCTGTTGAGACATTAAGATGCCATGCTCAACAATTCGCAAACACAAGTGAATCCCTGTTATCAGATACTACACACCCAAAGCCTTCCGCCCTGTCAGTTCAGTTACACAAGAGGCAACAGAGAAACCTCAATGGCCATGAAAGTAATAGCATATATCAAAACTTTTTTCATGGATCAGTGTAGCATAAAGGGGCTTGACATTAGACCACTTCAAAGAAGCAGAGGGAAATTATATGGTCTTGCCCTTAGCTATGCAAGTCTCTGATAAGTGGATGAGGGAAGGTAGGAGAAAAATGAGTGGCAAATTTTAGCATGCCTCAACTTAGTTTCAACTTAAAATGGACCTTGTTCAGGTTATGTTTACTTCTGATTGAAAAGAAAGCCTTCTGCATGAATTTGTCAGATTTTCTCTAGGGATTATGATCAGGGAGAGAGTTTAAATCTTATTAACAATACTGTTTCTAAGGAAGACATCAATCCTTTCAAAATAAAAAAAAAGGATTCATAGTACTTGTGGCAAAGTTTTGTTGCAAAAGCAAAGCCTATGAAGAACAGCCACATCCCCACACTTAATGGTCCTATACAATCACCACAAGAGTGCAGAAGGTTGTTCACTGAAGAGCAGGTGGTCTGTTGTAAGCAACTGACAAACTGTCAGTGATTAAAAGTCACTGCATCAAGGAATCATCATTTTCATTAAAGTCCTACTATCCTTCAGAAGATCTACTAGCAAGAAAAGTGAAGCAGACTACTAAAGGAACCAACCATTTAAACTACATGAGCAAGTATCTTCCTTCTTCATTTGTCCTTTGATGTTTCAGTGCTGCAGTCCCAGTTGGTCCTTTCTTTTGTCTGCCTCAAGCAAGCATTTCACATTTAGGCAGCTTTCCTCAATCTAGCTTTTCTACCCAGTATTTGCAAAGATGCTAAGCCTTCCATGTGTAGGTGGGACAAGATATGTTTTACACTGATAAAGCTATCTGCTTAAAAGCCTAACAGAAAACGAGTCACCACAAATTGTAAAGCAATGTAGTTAATCAAAGTATCAATCTGTTCTCATCAAGCACAATTTATTCCAACCTGCTAACATGAAAGTAGGAATGTCTTGTGCCTTGTCCCCACAGAGACTGCATAACGATCTCTCTCATGAGAGCAACTACACACATACATTTTATAATGAGACAAAAATCTTCCTGTCCCATCTACAGTCAGCCTGCTTCAGTTAAAAACCACAATTCATCTTTTATCAAATGTCTGGGGAGCTACACTACTCACATATTTATTGTAGATTCACATTAGCTCAATTGGGCTACCACTAAGCTCTTCATGTGATCTATATAATCCTATGGTATTATACATTATAAGGTCCAGGTTCCAGCATTAAATAACTACATGGTTCTTCAGACCCATGAACAGGCAATTCCCCCACAGCAAGCAAGCAGCAGTGACACCCCAAGGCCCAGCTGACAGCCCCAGCCCAGCAGTACTACATTGGCATCAGTGGGCTTGCTCCAAGGGCAAGCAACAGTATCAACTCCTGCTGGCAGCCTATGCACTGGAACACAGGCTAAGCCACATCCCTCAGAGACTCCTGCTGCGTGGGTCAGCCAAAATGAAAGAACAGAGATGCCACTTAGGTAGTATGGTCCAAAATGCATTGATCAGTTAGGCTAAAATTACACATGGTGTATCTAGGAAGGTAAACAGCTACCCAGTAAAGACAGCTCATCAAAGGTCACGTTACCAAAGTAGAGAAATGGCACTGATTTCTCAAAAAAACAAGAATTAAACAACATAGAATACTTGACAGAGACTGTGACCTGCTCAGGAAAGGCCCGATTTACCTGTTACACCACATGGTATTTTCATCTACCACATCCAATTTCACTGGAACTTGAGATCATACAATTACTGAAGCTATGTTTGCAAAGTCCCAGGAGGAATGAACTACATTTTCATATCCCTAGGTCATAATTCTGAAGCTAGAGAGACAAAAAAATATGTTTGTTATTCTAATGGTATGACTTGATCCTTTTTATGAGAGATAAGGAATATAATAAACCTGTTTCTCTGTTGTATTTTATGTCCTCGCATTTAACCTACTACAGAAAGCCAACAATTCGGTAACAATTAGTGGTTCAAAACACAGATTACATTGGTTAAAACTTAATAATAAAATAGCAGCTAGGGTTCTTAAAATCCAAGATAGATACCTCTCTTTTCCCAATAGCATTCTGGCACAGTATGACTGAGGTGTCTAGTCTGCTACTAGCAGACGGCTGGTGCAAAAAGGATATTAAAACGAAACATTAAAAAAATGCCTTAAAAATAGCAGTTCAGAAAAGTTTTTTTCTACCTACATACTAAAGAATGTGTTTGTCACTGAACTGAAATCAGTTCAAAGGCTTTAGCTTTGCTGGCTCATTCCCACATCACCACCAAAACTGATGACCCCAAAAAAGACTGTTTCCATAGAAAACCAAGTCATAAAAATGTCCAGGGCCCACAGACCAAAGCATTTGGTGTTGTACTGTGTGAGATGGACATTACAAGCACAACAAACCTCACTTTAAAATTTTGAACTGCAAGAGTGTTTTCATACCAAGTTTCAAAGAGAAACAAAACAATCCCAGAGGGCACAGCATGTCACTGAGTGAAAGAAGCTACCTTTCATTATTTCATTTATAGGTGAATTACAAATATCACATGCTAGTAATTATTTGTCATAATTGAAGTGAATTATTGCTAAAAAACAGTTGTTGCCAAAATCCTCATCTTTACTAAAAATCTGTACAGGGTTTATTTCCAAATTCATCACTATCCATGAGTGGGAGGGAGCAACACATCTGAAAGCAGACATTTGACAAAACCTACTTTATGTTCTGATTATGCTAGTGGAAGAAAGAAATCAAAATGACCCATGCATTCTGTGCACCAATTTTGCTTTCCAAGATAATTCTGACACCTTCGTGACACACAAACCTGGCCGCAACATGCTCATAATTTAGAAAAAACACAGTTTTCCTAAAGTTGTGATGCTGGAGCGATGGAACATTTTTTCTTGTTTAGATTGTTTTTGAGAAAGGTAAAACACTTTCTGAAGCTAAAAGTATAAAATAAATTCATAGGAAATTATTAAGTTGCCTTTCTAGAAAGCCTTTCAGACAGGAAGATGAATGAGCCCAGCAAAGCAATAGAAGACTCTATACTCTGAAGATTTAAAACTGTTTTCAGAACTCTAGCATACAGAACAGGAAATACTACCTTCCCAAGAGAAAGATGGTCTAGAAAAATGTTATCAATATACCTGTAATTATCATACGTAGATTACAGAAAACAAGATTAAGCTATATATTTTACTATAATATGTAAGACGATTTTCCAAGGGATTTGCACAAAATGTCAAATTACTCATAATAAGCATAAGAAGTCCAAGAATAATGTTCTCAAGCCTACGAAGTGGCATTAAGGAAGATGTGTGTGCTGTCAGCACTAATCACAATAAAATGCAAATACACACATATTCTAAACATTCCATGTTTCATGATAAAGAAGCCATAAACTTTTTTTTTTAATTTCCAGACTGAGTTGATTCTTCAGGTTCTAAATATAGTTCAAACACAAGAAACAGCAGTAAAACACGATTAAGATTATCCTGATGTAGCGGGTTTGGTTTGCCTAACCAGGCAGAAACACCAAATTTTAGTGTAGTGGTTTTATGGTCAAATTATGCACTGTTCCCTGATTACTTTTCAGTGAGATAAACCATTAGGAGACAGCAAAGCAGGCACACAACTTATATGCTATGATAAAGTTTATTAACAGACCTAAGAGAAAAAAAGAAAGGAAAAAAAACCAATCAGAACACACACAGCCAGAACTTCTCCTCTTCTCCCTCCCCCTCTTTCTCCTCTCCTCAATCCATGTGCAGTTCTCAAGAAAGGAAAAGAAAAGGGTTTCTTCCTGCTTTACGTGGTTCTCCAAACTGCCACCTCCTGCAGCAAAAACCAATCTGCAGTAATGTAAAGTCTCTTTTTTTCCATAAAACCCTCTCGCGGTTCCTTCAACTTTAGAACATGGGCCAGCCCATGGGGGTATTACTCTGTCGGATAAGTAACTGTGGCTTGAAATTCTAAGGCTTTTTTTCTCTTTTGCCACCAGGTTTTATAAGCCCCTGCTTTCTGATAAACCTGGCATCGGGCATTCTCTTCACAACCTTTACAAGCCACACATCCATTAAAATTGTCCATCCCCCATGAGTTTTAACTGGATTAAAGAGACAAACAGTCTGGGATATTACAATATTCATACCACAGCAAGGCAAGGAGTCTTTTAAGCTGCCCGCGGGGAAGCCGCGGCACCGCCCTTTTTCCTCCCGTGGCCATCTTGGCTCCGTCTCACATGACGAGGTTTTCTCTTTCTCTCTCTGGCTTTGGAATCATCATGGTGGAAAATGTTACCGTCCCGCTTCGCCGCTGGATGCAGGGCTGTTTCTTCAGTTGGACGTGCAGTGTGTGCTGGCTGCTGCGAACTGCAGGCTCCGTCGGTGCCCCGCTGTCCCGGGAGGGGAAAAACCCCGTCCCGGAGAGGCCGCGCCGGAGGGAGCCTGAGGGCCGCCCCCCCCAGAGCCCCAGCAGAGTCCGGGCTGTGCCTCGGGAAGGGACAAAGGCAGCGCCGGCAGGGCCGCCCGGCCCGGTCCAGCCCGGCCCGGCGGGGGCCCGGCGGGGCCCCCAGGGGGACCGTGGCGCTCCGGCCACCACCCCTGGACCGGAACAAAGGTCCCTACTCCCGCCTTCCGCGGGATTTTATAGGTAACATTGAGAGAAACGCGATTCGACCAGGCGACTGTCTGTCATGTCGGGGTCAACCCGTGACACCTGATTATTTGATCAATAAACAAACAAACCAAACAACAAGCTTCCCATGAGGATTCTTGCCAAGTTTTCACTGAGAAAAGAACTTCCACTCTGCAGATGGAATTGCTCTCCTGTTCACATGCACATGATACTTCTCTCTATCTTTCTCTTTCAAACTAAAAGCACCAGAAAAGGACAAAATATTCCATAAAATCAAAACTATTCTGTATAGAATGGTTATTGCATAGTTGCTAACATAATACTTAATCTATAAGCCTACTTATTTCTCCTTCCAAATCTTCACTCACTATAAAAAGTTCTCTTTTATCCTGGAATAAATCAGTTTATATCTCTATCTAAATTTAAGTAGCTATCACACAGTAAAACCCTTTCATACCTCTCAGTATGTTCGTTATAGTACATGGACTGTAATAATTGACTAAATAACTTGAATATGTCATTTATCTTCTGTACACGGTAACAGAAACTACTCATTTTAGGGAGAATTATCACCCCAAGGTACTTATCCACCAAGTCAACATTATTTCCCACACTCTGAAATGATAGCATGTTAGTGACATGATGAACTAATGAACAAAGGAAATGAGCATTGTTACAGAGCTTCAGGACAACTGTCTCAGTGCACTGGAGGATGGCAGAAGCCTGTCACAAATTACTCCTCAAACCTAGTCAACTCAATGAGCTACTAAAATCTGAAAGGTTATTTTCTTATCTTGCCCTATGTACATCTATTGCCTAATATTAGGTAGGGCCTAGTGGCAAAATGTTGTATTTAGTGGATTGATACTTTTAAATATAAATGTATTTTTGTCAGCTTTCTTTCCTACTTTAAAGGAATTAAAAGAAGGATACAAACAACAGAACACTGTGAAACAATATTGCTTGCATCAGACATTTCCAATTTGGCTTGAAGAAAGCTCCAGAAGCTAGTGATCTTCCTTTGCCCTAAATTATGTTCATGTTTGACAAAGAGAAAAGTACTTGCAAAATTCTTTTTATGATTTTCAATTGTCAAATTTGGGCAAAACCACTGAATAAACATTAGTGTTTAAGATGACACACACAAATCATTATATTTCACTGTACACTGAAGAACCAGTGAAGGGGATGAAGGGGATGAAGAATAAAAAGGGGGGATGAAATGGCAAAACGAACATTCCTTACAAAATCCTGTCCTACCCCTCCAGCTCCCCATACCTAAGGCACGAAACCCCAGGTATTTGTCTCACAGGACACTGCACAGAAACACTGCTCTCCCTCTCCCTTTCTATTCCAACTCAGAGCAGACAAACAGAAGTTGAACATTCATGTTATATTAATTCCTGTAACAGAGTCAAGAACATCAATAAAATAATACATCTGTGAGCACAGTTCAATGAAAAAACAACCTCACCCCCTGCAGTGACACGCTTATTTAAAAATATTAGTACAGATTTGCATGTTGTGTGGACTTTGGCAGACTAGAGTTTTCTACAAGTAGGTAAATCTTTTGCTTTTAATACATATGGTAATAAACAAGAAAATCCAAAATTGAGTGTTGGCATTTTTATGATGTTTAGTGCATAAAAAGCCAGATCAAAGAAAAATCTACATGTTATATATATTTCCATTTCTATTTAGTTACATTGCATTTTATACAGGTGGTAGATGTCTTTCCCTTGAAGCTTCTCCAGCTTTCCTAGGAATAAAATTATTTGTGTCATGTAAACAGTATTAAGTTGTCCATTATGCAGAGTGCAAATTAATTCTTCATCTCTGATCTCATAACATAAGGCTAGTCTACTATGAAAATATTTTATACTCTTACACCACCTAGTCTTCTGCAACTGAAAACTGAGTATCATCGCAGCATCTCCCATTCCTGTGAACACCTTTCCCTGGATAATGAAATATATGAATGCATTGGCCAAAAATTACACATATATAGTCTATACAACACCTGTCTCAGACATGTTGCCAGCATGCAAAAACAAAAACTGATAAACAGTCAAAGGAACAATTTAAAAAGAAAAAAAAAAGGTTGAGGTAATCTGATACTTTGATAACAATTCTGTACAATTTTTTTTCAGTCTTGCCTTTGAACCTTTGAGAAAACATAAACAGAAATACAGGTGTCTTTCTAGTCCAGAAAGGAATGCAGATAAACTAGCAACTGGCACACCCTGGAAAGGAAAAGAAGGCAAATAACCTAACAAATTGCAAATGAAGACTATTCATCTTACAAAGGGAGTGCTCTGAAAAACACAGAGCCTCACAAATACATCCACTAAAAGGTAGAGCAAATATCAGATTCAAGTAACAATAAAATCTATTTACTATTTAAACTTTTTAACACTTGGAACGACCAATACTGGAAGCCTAGTAAGTGAGTTGGATGTCAGCCCTGGCAGGAATGCTTCTCAGCATCGATAACGAAAAGTCAAACCACAGCCTCTCCCACCTAATTTTGTAACACCTATGGAGGCTTCCACTAGCGTGGGAAAGCACAGGTTCCACCCATCAACAGGTTGTTCATTCCTGCCTGGACAGTTCTGAAAGTGGGGAGTGTCTGTGTATGTCTTGGGGAAACCTGCTGCTTCTCACCTCCACTTCTGTCCTCCCGTGTAAGGCTGTCAGAGCTGCAGAAGCTACAGTATCCCACAGTCAGATCTGACACCAGTCCTCAGAGAGCTCCACAGGAGAAACACAAGCTGAGTACAGAAGCAGTTCAAAGAAGCATGAGAGAATCTGTGTATGCACAGGCCTTGAACAGCTGTCAGCTATAACCACAGCATGTTTGGAAGTGAAACATCCAGCTTTATTCCTGAGGACATAATTCTTGACACTGAATTGAAAAATTTATGATTATTTTGCCAACCTCTGAATTGTAGAAAGCATATGTCAAATCAGTTTTTTGTTTTGACGCATCAGTTATGAAAGTACTCTAGAATATGGAAACCTGTTACATCCTTCTCCAGCTACCCCCCTGCTAAAACAAAACTGACAGTATTTCTACTGTCACCACATATACTGTCATCTCCATTCTCTGTGTTATCTTCACCTTGCCCCACAGGTAACATTATACTTGCACAGTAATTCATGCTACAGCCACTGCAGTCACAAAGCCCTTCCCTGCTGTTTCAGAACTGTTAGGCAGTTCAGACAACTCTGCTGTTCTCAAGCAGATTTTTACTCTGAAGGACATTACCCTCAGTCCTGCGTGTCACAGAATGTTTCAGGAAGCCCTTCAGTGACTTTGTGAAGCATTTGCATACAACCATATGTGCTGAAAAAACTAACTGAAAATAAATGGAGTTTTTGTAAGTCCACACAAAACCAAATATATATGACTAATGACAAATTATTGAAGGATAGAAGAAAACCCTGCCCTTGTGAGACCACACCTGGAATACTGCAGCCAAGTCTGCAGTCCTCAGCACAAGAAAGATGAAGACCTGTTAGGGCAGGTCCAGAGGAGGACCACAAACATGACCTGAAGGCTGGAGCACCTCTCCTACAAAGACAGGCTGAGAGAGCTGGGATTGTTCAGCACGGAGAAGGCTCCAGGGAGATCTCACGGCAGCCTCCCAGTACTTAAAAGGGGATTACAAAAAGGCGGGAGAGCAATTTTTTGCATGGACAGACAGTGATAAGACAAGGGAAAATGTTTTTGAACTGCAAGAGGAGGGGTTTTGATTAGGCGATGGGAAGAAGTTCTTTACTCAGAGGATAGTGAGACCATGGAACAGGTTGCCCAGAGAAGTTGTGGATGCTCAATCCCTGAAGTATCCAAGGCCAAGTTAGATGGGGCCCGGAGCAACCGCATCTAGTGAAAGGTGTCCCTGCCCATGGTGGCATGACTGAAACTGGATAATCTTTCAAGTTCCTTCCATGGTACTATGAAAGCCTCTCTTTGGGAGTGCCAGTACCAAAGGCACATACAGCTGCAATTATGGATACCACAACAATCAGCCTAATTGGAAAGAATCAGTCCCCAAAGTTGCCAACACTTTAAAATTAAAACCACTGGATTCCATGTGTGCAGATGGAATGCCTCTCAATAGTCTAACTCAGCATGACTGGGAGCCAAATCTGTGTTTTTCTCTAAATGGGGGAAAAGTAAGTTTTCTCTGTGACAATGTATCTACCAACAAACTTGACCATAACTAAGATCAACACAGAAAATACAATACAGTACTGTGATGGATGACTACTAGCGTAATCATCTACCCCCAAAAGTAGTCAACAGGCTCTGTGCATCTGTGGGGGCAGTAGCTGCTACTATCAAAATACACTGCCAGCAGCTGTCCCATCTCCCATTCCTCAGCACACTACAGAGGGATTTAAATATCAATTTAAGACGGTATGGTAAGACAAGAGATTCCCCTTGCACCTCTAGCAACCATTTCAACAGATTCTCTCAAGACAGACCATATGTATCTGAAATACTGCATTAATGTTGCTCTAGAAAGAGATGCAAACATTAAAAAATTCAACCTGAGAATGAATAAATTTTTCAAAATAAAAGACCACATGGAAGCAAACCTGAACCAAATCCATGGAAGGACTAAGTCTTGTTGCCTCAGACACCAGAATCAACTCTGTTCACTGTCAGTGAATCTTACCAACATTTATTGGGAAACCTTCAAAGCTTGAAAATTTCTAGAAGAACTGAACAAGTTTCTTTAGACTTAGACAGCACTCTATGAGCAACTTGCTGGGAAAAAGCATCAAAACTGGACTTGCTAGAAGAATTCAAATGTGTTCAAATTCCTCTTGCTCTGAATAACCTAAAGGGCACACAGTGATCATCATCACAAGCTGCAATGGTAACTGCTTGCATACAAGAGGTCAAGTCACTAGACTTTACTTTCTCCTCCAATTCTCTTCCTTTGTACTTGGGCTTGAGGCAAAACATTCAGCTCAGTCTCTCCCTTAATACAAGGGCCACAGACTTTTGGAGAGCTTTGATTATTATTAAGGGAGCAAGTCAACATTGTTCAGTTGACTGTCTGGCCATTTACCTGTCCCGAAAACTCTCAGAATCCCTATGCACCACATTCTTAGACTTACAGACTACACACTTAGATTTACAGCCCACATCACAAACTCCTATTTGGCAAAACACTTCTAAACCCAGGGCCTATGAATAGTGATTTCTCATTTTACCTTCAGTTCTATATTTTGGCATTGTACAGAAGAGATAAGACACAATCAAGGCCCCCTAAATGTAAAAAAAAATAAATACATGAAGTGTTTCAGAACACCAGTGGGAGAATTTCAAGCAATGTATGGCTATTATTAGATTGCTATTTTGCTTAGCAGATCAGAGGGTATAATCAGCAGATGATGCAGCCATGATTTGCAAAGCACAGCCTTATTAAAGACTAATGAGATAAATGAGTTAAAATTTACATTTTGCTCCACTGATAAGGTTCATTGGCACACTTAACTCCAACACCATGGTTTGAATATTAAACCCACTTATTAATGTCTAGTAAAGCTAATTATAATGCTGAGTGGCATTAAACTATAATAGCCAAGCAGGATGTTAGAATCACATCCTTTAGTATTACTGTAGCTCTGAAGTTAAGTCTTCTGCATCTGGAAATAAACACCTGTTGAGCTTATGCTGTGAGAGAGCACAAACCTTCTGTGCCTTTTTCCTGATCCATCTGAGAACCCAAAGCCATATTCTAACAATGCAACAGGCAGGTAAACATCACATGCTACTATGATTTCCACAGTGTCTCTCTTACTGCAGTAATAAAGATTACGTGACAAAGATTTTTGTACCTACAACATATTAAATTACACTTGACATATACTTTCTAATCCTTAACAGAAAAAGAAAGCACTGAGATACTAACAAAATTAACAACAAAACCCTGGAAACCATAGCTGTTGGGGTTTTATGACCTTTTTCACCATCTTCTGTCAAAACTACAACTATAAAAGCACCCCCATTTACTGAAAAGGATACTGGAAATACACTTTAGACCTTAAACTAGCCTATATATCTTACACATCCATGTAAGCACTTAAACAGACAATAAGCATTCTTAAGGATAATGTAAAAGGACAAGGGCCATCACATTCTTTCCATTTTAATCTCCGCAATGTATCTGTCCTGTGACAGCAATGAAAAGAAGGTGATATGGGATCATTAAGTGCCAGCTATCTATGGATCAACAGTACTCAGTGTGAGGACTCAGTGCTAGTGCCAGTCCAAAAACAACTTGAAGTCAGCACAAGCCTGAGAAACACAGTTCCTCTGGGATCTCCCCATCCCAACATGAGAGTGGTGCCAGCTCTCCCTCCTCCAGGAGAGTCTTACACAGGACTGCACAACTGCCATCATTACCTTTTCAAAGAAGAATATAAAAAATGACAACACAAAGCATAAAAACACTACAGATAAAATCTCCACTTTTTATTTGTAAGGTAATACTCAAAAGCAGACATTCATTACACACACAAAAAAGGCACTGCAGAACAATTAGATTTTTTTCTTCTGTGGGGAAAAGTGAAAAGGCACTTGGACTGTGACAGTAAAGAAACTAGCAGAGCAAATCATGTGTGAAACATTAAATGCAACTGCTTTTTTGAACACACTTTTGTTCCTTTCTATTTATCACCCACTTTAAACACTCGACTTGTAACACAATCCATTCCACTTTCTCCAGCCCAGCTTTAAAATACAGGCATGCCATATTTCAGCAGTAGAAGCAAAGAAATGCTGTGGAGGTCAGAAAGAAATGTATAGAGCTTTCTGAGGAGCACTCCACTGCATCCCTGCTTGTAGGCAGCCATGGCATCACTGCCTGGCATCCCCAAGCCTGTGCTGCAGCTGGAGGGAAAAAAAAAAAAAAAAAACCAAAACAAAAAAGACCAGTCTATTTCAGTGGTACAAGCTCACCAAGCCAGCTGAGCCTCCACCAGACCCCTTTGGTATGAGTTATGTCAAGGGAACACATACCCTATGCCCTCCCTCCCACTCTACCATGTTCCTGTGGCACACAGCAGTTTCAGCAGCCAAACCTAGAAAAGAGTGTTTGTGGAGAGCTCCAAGTATCCCCCACAGAAATCTTTCTTGAAAATGGACACTTGTGACTTTGGAACAGCAGAAGCATCAAGTCTCTTTCCCTAAGGGAAAACCCTGCCAGCCTGATTCCACAGGAGAAAGTCCCCCTACACAGGTTCTCCCCACAGATAGAAAGTGCTGCTGCAGTCTTTTTCCTGCAATACCTTGTGCTGGCTGTGGCTTTTTACAAGCCATTTTATGGGTATGGTTTGTTTACTAAAAGCATAAACAGAGAAGCTCCTCCAATTACTATTTCAACTACGCTAATACTTGGTAGGCATTCTGAATCTAAATGTTTCAATACTTCTCTGCATCTATAATCAACAGATACACCTAAAGCATACTATATTTTTAAAGAAGAGACAGCCAACAGCACAGTATTCCCACAGGCAGGCTTGTCAGGAAAAGACGTGGTAAATAATTAATTTTCCTAAGTTAACTTGAGTTCCAGACTAGCATCTGTGAGCATCAGTGCCATGGAAAGGCAACAACTCTAGTTTGTATTCTTGTCCAGTAAGGAGCATTGCCTTATGTGTATGCACTGACAGCAAAAGTTTTATCATCTCAGAGACAGAAAAAGTAAAGAACAGTTACGCAAGTCCGGCAAAATCTCCTCTGTGAAATTCAAAGAAACGAGAAGTCTTTGCTTGGCTACTACTGTTTTTTGAATTATTTCCTTCTTTGACAGATAATGCGCCAAACACAGATAGATGCTGAGCACTGATGTCAGACTGCAGCACACAGAAACCTCCAATATAATCTACCCTACAAATAATTAAAGACATCGTTCATTGCATAGCATGCTTTCTTTTTCTGCATTACAAATGTTTGGCAGGAAGGGTGGGAACAATTCTAAATACAGGGAAAGGGCAAAACATTCCAGACCAATCATCTTTTTTAAACTGATCTTAAGCTTAGCAGTTTAACACACCAAGTTTTCAAAAAGTACATAAAATGTTACAAACACTACTGGTATTCATGGCTTGAAGTGACCGAACTTTTATACACACTATCAACTGTGATCTAATTCACAGTTGATATGGCTTGAAGTGACCGAACTTTTATACACACTATCAACTGTGATCTAATTCTTTTGCCACTTCTATTTGTTGCCTCAAAGGTGCTAGCAGATCACAACAAAGAATAGTTCATACAGTCATGAGTAAGTTGGCAATAAAGAGAAGATTTTCCAGAAGGTAGTTCATTTTCCCTGGAAATGGTTCATAAAAATGGACTAAAAAAAAATCTAAAAAACTATTTAAGAAACAAACTTCATTAACATACTGTTTATGCACTGATTTTCTGACAAATTAGGTTTTTCTAAAGTAATTCTATACCTGCTGGTACCCATAGAGGGGATGGAAAAGCCTCTTAGGCTTAGCTTCCTCTTCAAGTCAGGGAACTCGGTCTAATACCTTGAAATTTTTTCTTCCAAGTTTGATTTCATTTCCTGTGCACCTAAACTACCTTGGCTGTGCTCAGGAGCAAAGTTGATGGCCCTCAATATCCTATTTCCTATCATTTCAGTCAGCTGACTTTTTAGAAGATCAGAATATCTATTTCTTTATAATGGAGCTGCATTACAACCATGATAAAAAAATGCGAGAAATGTTCTGCTCTGTTCATTACAATCAATAGATTATGTAGCTCGGTCACAAAGCAGAAGGAATTATGAAAAAGAAAGTAATCTTTAAACCATTAATATTGCTAGGACAACTTTTCTTTCAGATACACAGACTCCCATCTCCCAGACACAGCTAATAATGTCAGAAGCTCTGAGATTCATATGGTCAGAATGACTAATATTTACATTAAGCAAATGTATTACCATAGTAACATAGACACCACAGAGCTATCTACCTGCCACAGCTCTCTAAATTATTTAGCATGCCAATACTACAGTGACACTGTGTAAATGATCACATTCATTAAGAGCAGAGTATGTGCTGAAAAACTGAATGTTAGACAGCCATATTTATTGCTAGGAAAAATAAAGCAGCGCCAGTATTCAGAAAAAAAAATAGCAAAGCGGTATAGAGGAAGGTTACAGCCTGTAACAGAACAACACACCTTGAAAATCTTAATCTAAAAAACATGTTCACATCTGCAACCCTGGGCAAAGCAGCACAAACAATAATCTCACTTATGGGACATAAGGCTGACCTACTCTGACCAGAACAAACTGAGATTTGAGTTACTTCCCAAACTACATTTTTGGGATAGTCATTAAATTTGTTTAATTTGCATCCTATACAGCCAAAATATTATTCTACATTGTGGGGTTGCAAGAGCTAGTGCACAGAAAATAGAAATAACTATGACACACCCTCAGAACATGGCTGCTCTTCAACAGTTGACAGATTTATAGTTAGGAAAGAGGTGCAACACTTTGGATGATGGTCTGCCACATCCTCTAAACAGAAGATGATGGCAGGGATCTGAGTGGTTTGTGTAAGCCACTATCCTCATCCTGAGTTAAAGCTTTTGGAAACCTCAAGCACTTCCTGCACTATGGATATGTGTGCCTATCTTCACCATATGCAGTGGCAGAATCAATGACAGGTGGAGAAAACAAAGGGACAGCTCAGGTCAACTCTTGCAACCAGATGGATTGCTTTGTAATTTTGATCGGCGATAGCCACTTCTTTTGTTGGACACAAATCACGTTTTTTTCACATTTCTCTTTGAATTCAAAATAACAAAAAAAAAAACACCTAAGAAGCACAGCACAAAGATCCGGGCACAAAATTAATCCAGCCCAACTCTAGCCAACACCTGCTCTCTGTAATTTTTTTAGTGCTTCATAGGCCCAATTTACAGTATGTCAATGGAAGAGAAAGCTTTAAATATTTTCTTCTGCTACAGTTTTATGAAAATAAGTCTGGCATACACCCATCTCTTATTATTCATTTGCACTGAAATGCCACAAAGTCCTACTTAAATATATTTTCATGGCACTAGCAACAAGCAAATTCAATCTCAAACCAATAGATTACTGTAACAGAGACTCATGTAGAATTTGGTCTTCAGAGACAGAATTTTCAAAATAACGACGTTTTTGGAACATGCTGTTCTCCAGAGAGAATACTGCTTAAATAACAAGAGTCTGCTTCTCTTAAGCAAGTTACTTTAATTAAGAATTGTTCAAGAACTGACTTGATCCTCCACAGAATGTCTGGAAAGTATATAGAACGGCACCTTGCTTTGAAAACAGTTTTAGAAAGCAGCCTCATGGAACCCAATAGCCAGACCAGTGCTGGAGGGCACTGGTGTAGTGAAGAGCACGAAAAGGTTTACTACTGACAGAGGTCAGGTCACCTCCATAAAGTATTTAGGTTGTGAACCTCTGTTTGGAGCCTTCACTCAGTATCCCACTTAAGACTGTGAGTTTAACAGAATGTCTGCTGGTTTTAGAGAAATGTCTGTGAAAGATGAATACTGCTCTTAGGACTGTCAAAATATAAAGGATTATATGAGAAGCAAGTGACTAGTGGACTAATTAGTAGTAAGGAATAGAATTATGCAAAGCCTCCAGATTCCAGGCAGAGCTATCAATTACATTTACATGTTACAAATCACCTTGCTGATGAAGTACAAGCTGGAAATAGGAAGTCACCTTCAAGTATTCAGCACCTTAAGGCACATTTGCAATGGAACCAGGGGGGATATCTGCTTAGTTGTTGGAATTATTTAAAATGTGCACTAATACTCGAAATGATTCTATGACAATTGAGCACCCAGCTAAAGTGGCTGAGATAAGCCTTGACAATTCTAGATAAGAAACACTAAGCAATTAATAGAGGTATCCAAACACTAACCTTTAAATCCACTTAGGCTGAATTTTCTCCCGCAACTTGTATCATTCAAGCTTATAACTGAGAGCACTAGGAAGGTCAGTCCTGCTACATAAACCACAATTAATTCTAAACACAAACCCTGTGTTTTGTTTTCAAGCCAACAGTGAGTAGATGAACCCAAAAAGCAACAGCAGCCCACAGTGGCTGAATTTCATTAGGTTTCATTAGGCTCAGCATCACTACCACTGAATCCAAACTGTTTTCTACAGAACAATTCAAGGAGCAGCAACACAAAGCACTCATCTCCACAGGAGTCCTTCATGTATCAGATGTGGTACCATTCCCAACCCAAATCTATGTCTCTACATGTTGCTAGATTATGTCTCCTTACCAATGTGGCAGTACAAAAAGCAGAAAAGGTCCTGGCTCTGTGTAAGTCCTGCTCAGCAATGACAAAAACATCTCTATTATCATCAGCATGTTCTGCACAAATCCAAAACACAGCCTCATCCTTGTCACTGTGAAGAAAACTACCTGAGCCCAAAACCAACACAGTACAAAAACTCTAGATCTGCAGAGCACTTTGTCATAGAACCAAATAACATCATACATACCAGAGTTAAGAGCTGATATTGAGGTTTTGTTTGTTTTCGAGGTGTTGCAGTATTTGGAAAAATACAACTTGCAAGAACATCCTATGTGCTCAAATGACTCATCAAAATCCACAGGAAACAACCACAGCAAAGACTCTCTAGCTATAGCTGGGGACTGAGACCTGCTTTTATTGTTATCAGAAGCCAAAAAAAATTACTTCTCCTCTCCTTCTCAGCCAGGATGGAAATAGAAACCTTCGCAAGGGTTAGCTCAGCCAGTGGCCTCTCTCACTCTGGCAACTACTTTTAGACAGAGCAGGGAGACTGAAGAGGCAGAGCAAAGCTCAGTATTACTGCCTTAAGCTCAGGACTTTAAAAGGAATACAGTCTTTCCCACTTCGCATACCACAACTCAGACAAGTCCCTAGTGCAATGAACTGTGTCCCTTTCCCCTTCCCTCCTGCCTCCATAATAAAAAACTATCATTGTCACATCCTCTGACAGAAACTTCCCATCCAGACTCAGCACACAGGATTAATGAAGAAAACAAAATCAACTTTTATTTTTTTAACAGGCAAAAAGTGATGGGAAGAAGTAAAGAAAAACAAAAATGGAAACCAAAAGATAGACTTATATTATTTACAGTGATTAAAACACTACTCAGTCTCTTCTGTACTGTTCCTGAGTGTTAAAACCCCTACCACCACCCTGCACATACACAGTAATACACATCCAAGCCAATACACCTTGCTGTCAGGAGTTGAGCTGCTGCATACTTCATACGGAGGCAGATTTACTGAACATGAATTTCTAAATTCATGTTCAAATCCCGTAAGTGCCATACCTAAAGTCTATCAAGTCCTTGATATCTACAATTTGAACATAAAAACTAGTTTGAGAGACATACACCTTTCTATTAAAAAAACCTGAACAATTACATATGCATTAAATAAGCTTTATGCCATAAATGTCCTTGATTCTTTATATGCCAAAACATTAAAAAAAAAAAAAAACAACAAATCCCCCACAGAATAAAAAGCAAATAAACAAACAGAACCCCTAGACATGGGAGCAGCTTACTATACATTATTAAAATGCCAAGCACAGGTTAGGTTGTTAATTTTTCACTTGAAGTAACTGCAAAACTTGGCTGGGGAATTATTCAGTTCTAAAAACTCTGCAGCCATTTCATTTCACCTTTCATTTTCTATCATCCACAAGCCAAAATCATGTATGCAGTTTAATGAAAAGTGCATAAGTCCTTGAATACCAGATACAGATGGGATGAGCTGTGAATGATTCTCACCAAAGCTAATAAGCAAGAAACCAAAATAAAAATTGAAATATACAGAGATACTAGTATAAGCATAGTAAGTCAGCAGGATTTTTATCAAAATGAAAAAATAATTTATTGTTTCTGTAAACCCAATGTACACTTTCAATCTTATTGTCATCTATCCATGCTATGCATCACAAAGACAAATGGTGATAAGTGAATGGAAATAGAATGGTGATGGACAAATGGAAACAGAATAGTGACAGATAAAAAACAGTCATACTTAGGAGTACAAGCAGCTTAAAGAGTACTTTGAGTATAAACATAAGTGCATGAGCAAGAAAATAATTACCTATATTCCACAGACAAAACACAGCACATCGTCAGGGATAGATTCCTTTTCTGTGAACCCCCTCATGCTAGTAACTGTGCAGGAGTCAGGAAAGGATGCAGAGTCAACTTGTGGCAACTAAAATATTTAACCACAAGAGATGTGCATTTACCTAACCACTGCTCTCCTGACTCACACAGAAGAGGTCTTTAAAAACTTTTTAACACTTAAGCAGTCTAGGAGATGGAAAATGTACACACACTGATCTCCTTTCAAAAGGATATGTTTGGAAGATCATAGATTGGGCTACTCCACCTGGGCAGCAATTTGGAGGCACAGAGGCTGCCACTTGGTCACTTGTACAAATAAGACCATATCTTTGCATTCTCTGCTCAGGCTGTGAGCATGCTGAGGGGAGGGAAGATCGTGGCATCTTCTCACTCCTGATGAACGTTAAGTGGGAATCTCACTTGCAGGGATCAGTTGTTCCAACCACTCCCCTATAGATAATTTAAAGACAATTATTCTATATCATGAGATGCTTATTGCTTTTGTGTGCTACTAGAGAGCATTTCATTAAGAGGCTCAACTAAGATGATACACCATACAGGTTTAAAATGTAAGACATAAAAAATATCACCCAACACAAATTCTCTAACTTGACAGGAGAAGGGGAATGGGATCTATGTCCTCCAAAAGTATCCAGCACCAGGCTTGTCTCAATTAGATTCAAAGCCCATATTGTTTCAGAACACTGAAGAATTTCTGTGGAAGTTAATAGTGACATGGTAAATGAAATATGCTGACAGAGCACACTGTCTTACTATTAGTAACATGCTCAGCAATACAAAAAGAGGAACACATATTTTTAAAAATTGCACCTACATAACCTTCCCACTTTGCATTTTAGAAGACACAGATATAAGATACACTACCCTATACCAGTTCAGGTGTTTTTCTGGAGTACATATTTGTATGATAATCATGCAAACACTAAAAAAATTTCCGTAATAATAGGAAAAACCAAAGCTTTCATAAAAGAGAATAAGTAACTCTGTTTCTGATTCGTTCGTTTGGGTTTGGTTTTGCTTTTTGTTTGTTTGAGGTGGTTTTTTACCATGTGGTTAAGAGTTTTTTTGTTTTGTTCCCCCCTCCACACTCAGGAAGTGTTTCAGGAAAAGCCACAAGTTCTGAACAGGGTCATTCATGACACTGATTCAGCTGCTGCGTTGCCTTTCAAAGGTGCCAGACCAGTTTTACCTCATTTCTTTTAGGAAAGCAATGCAATGGGACAATAACTTCATCTCCCAAATTAACTACTGGTACATATCCAGCTCTACTGGCTTACTCTGTGCAAGCACTTTATTCCTACCCTCCTACTAGTTTGCATTTCTCAAAATGCGGCATATTATTCACTTTGACTGTACTCGCTTCCCACATGTTCATTCATCTTAGTGTGTCTCACTGGATTTCTTCAACTGCATCTCATTAAATAGCCTGAATTTTTCTTTCCAGCTGCATGCTAGGCTGACTTACAGTGAAAAGAAGGTAGATTTACACCAATGAAAGGAAAACAGAATGCAGTGGCATGGTCTTAAAGTTTAAGAGGCAACAAAGCTTTCTAGGCTGTGAATTTTAATACTCAAGGATTAGCAATTCATCTTAGTTTCAGTTGTATCCTTCTAGGGCAAAACAGTTACCTAGAGAATCCCTGATAGGTTTTTTACTAAAAGCATTGCTGCAAAAGATGCAGTGAAGGAGCAGAACAGTTCATGGCTCCCACAGGAACAAGGTCCTATCCCATGTCCCACATCCCTGGCACACTTACACAGTACTTACTGCTCAGTTCACAAGCAAGTCAGTTCAGAAGCAGCTCCAGCAAGAGTACAACACAACGGAGTAAGCCCACATCACTGCAAGCTGGGAACAGAGCCTGGGAAAGCTGTGCAGCATCCACCCTGGACAGAGACTGCACAGAGACTCCATCAGCTCTGCTGCTCCTAGAATTACTCCCTGATTTTTGTTCCATAACTGCATATTTAGAGTCAATAAGCCAGATTCTGAAGACTTAGAGACAGTAATTAACGCTGTGTTAGTTCTTCTGCAATAATGTTAGAATAATTCATACTAGCAGCAAACATGTTCAAAATATCACCAGAAACACCAGATTCCAGGTGTCATCTAATTCTGAACTGACTAATGCAAGAACAATATTCTGTGCCCTAGCAGTCACTGTACCTCTGGTAAATGATACAAACTGATAAAGGAGACGCAAAGAAACATTATACAAAACACTTGCAGAACTGGACAAAAATTCATTAGGTATACTGAATGTGACCACTAGGGAGAATGTTCCCAGAGATTAATCTCCTTTTGCAAATAAATTAATAAAAAATCATGATTTTTCTGGAGTAAACTTTTTACATCATTTATTCTGGAATTGAAAGTGATCTGGTTTCTCAGAGATTGCTCTCCTGCTTGATTTCTCCAAAATTAAGCCTTCAACTCTGCATTTAGCCAATTCCAAGCTAAATGTGACCCTTGGAGGCCAGCAAATCTTCTTGCATCTCACACAGCTAAAAGTAGGACTGTGCCTCCCCTAGCCTGGCCAAAAAGAAAAATAACCATGGAGATAGCAACTTCCCATCTATTCTATCCCAACCTCAAAGATTCTTGGCGATTCCAAAATGCGTCTACTATGGCACCAGTAAATGGACTAGTTCCCACGTTAAAATGCACTTTGGTGTAGAGGTGACACAGTTCTGAAAAGGAAAACAGACTGATAATGTTGCAGCCTTAAAATAAGGAGAGGAACAGAAAAGTAAGCTGTTCCTCTAAGGCATAATACTTTTCTGACTTGCTCCTGGAAGGATGCTTACCATTACTTCCTTAATTCCAGCAAAATAAAGTTTCTATCTTGCCATTCGTAAATAGCAAAAAGTTATGTTGAAGTTTCTAAGCTGTTTTCAGAAGATAAATACTTCAGTTACTTTGGCTTTGGAAAGATTTTCCCTACGTCATGACCTTCATTAGGACTTGGAACTGAAAGATTTCCTTGGTTATCAAGTCCCCCACATCTGTTATCATAATTTATAATCCTTCATTAACTGATGAAGCCCCAGCTTTTTTAATGTTCTCTTGCATTCACTGAAGATACTATGACATTTCCGAAGCAGTGAACTATTAGTCCACACACTTTTTGCCCAGTATCATATTGTAGCCTACTTACTCACTAGAATCACCCATAGAATGACATTACAGTCAGAGTGTTTTATAAGTCTGTTTTTTAAATTAGAAGATAAGTAATTAGATTTTTAATGACTGTACTGCAACTTAAATGTTAAAGTTACTGAATTCACTGTAAAAACTTAATTACCAAAGCCTCTTCAGAAGATTCATTTTTTTCAGTTGCAACTGGTTCTTCAAGGGTGTACCTGAACGATTATATCATGAGGCTGAAGTGAAGGTCCCTCTCTCCAGCACATCCTCCAACTGTAATACTCAGTTACTCAGTTTGCATAGATCACTTGATAATCCACAACATTTTAGAGATCATCAATGTAATTTCAACACAGAGAGAACAAACTATCAACTCAAGCAAAGCTCATTAGGCTGCAAAAACAATCAGCAAAACTGATTAAATATCAACATGAGATAGAGTTGTGGGGTAGGGTTTTTTTTAAATGATGTTGTTACATCTCTTCTCAGTATAACGGGGTAGCCATTAAGTGTGAACAACTATAAAGTGAAAAAAATGCTTTTGAACAAAATCAATATTAAGTGGTACTTACACTAAGTTAGTTTCTAGTACCCCTTTTTATATCTGAAGGATACCAAATTGCTTCAGAAAGCTCTCAGATTTCTATTGATACAGTGATTAAACTAACACCAACGGCTCTTCATTGACACAAAATTTTGATGTTGGTAAAGTAAATCCCAGAGTAGTGCCAATCAAGTCAAGGAGTTACAGGAATTTTATCTAGAAGAACACCAACTTTTGCTCAAAGTTTCAATATCATTTCAGGTTAGCTTTCTTCTGTGGTAGGGTAGTCACCAAAGATTTCCTCTTAGCAAAAGATTGAAGCAAAGACATTCACATATTGTCACACACTGACTGTACCACACCTAGAATACAGTGAGAGATTTTCCCTTCCTCTTGAATATTATGTTCCTACTAGGAGAGAGGCAAAAACCCCATGTGTTTCATAAAGTAGTTTCTGTGCAAGCTTCAAAAAATCTTCAAATGAGACTAGTAGTTAGCTACACGCCTTTACAATACATGGAAACAGCCTACAACAGAACAGCCTGTGCATAAAATGCACTGCAGCACTTCACTGGAAGAAAGGGGAAACTTTGAAAGTGAATGGACATAAAAAGAATACGACAATAAATCATATTGCAAACTACATGCTAGTTTCAGTGAACAATGCCTTTCAGGAATACATAATATTTAAATAATCACTTCCACCTTTTGTTGGTTAAGATAAGCTACAGTTTATTTTAGAAAATAGAGCCACAAAATAGGATGAAACAAGTATTCTGCTTAGGTTGCATTTTGCAAACTTGAGCATGCGTGTGGCAATGGAACCAATTACTTTACTCCCAGCCCATTTCTTCACTTTAAACCTCAAGCACTGCCAGAAAATCTCATTAATCTAATCTGGGTAGCAAAAAGTTTATCCAAAATTCCTTTACAATAATATTATACTTACAGTGTACAAATCCTTGTTTTAAAAGACAACAGAAATATTAAATGTGCATTTCAGAACACTGAACTTTATCTGAAACAAAGGCCACAGACACTGCTTTTAAAAGCCCAACAGTACACTTGCAGTAGGTGCAATTAATTTTTCATTAATCCAGTTCTATTTGTAGCAAACCAGAGTTTCAAAAAATTCGCATGAATCCAGAAAGTTGAATGACAATATACCTTCATAGCTCTGAAACATACAATACATAGAGTCCTTAAAAAATTAAAATTACTATGTGATACACAATTTAGACACCCAGAACTTGGATCTTGCATTCTCCTTCCTCTGGATAGCTCTTTTTCCCATCTCAGCTCCTGCACAAGTGATAATTTGTGACAAATTATGGAACTCATTAATACAGGCCATAAGAGTTACCAAAAGCACTGGTGATTTTTAAAACATTTTTGAAAGAAAAAGACAAAACCCACTGAATTTACAGAATGGAAAGACTATTAAATAAGACCATTGACTGCACGTGGCCAGGGACACTACCATATGCTTGGACTATGTACATATTCTCCTGCCTCCTTCTCTCCCATCAACTCCTACTGCGAGGACAGCTCAACCGCAAAACCCTCAGTGATCCCCACTGCTCCATTTACAACAAACACATTGAACATCTCCATCTTGCTTGTCTGATGAACAACAACCTTGTCTGACAACAGCTACAGAGAGGTTTCTATGGTGTTTCTATTCAACCCAATGGATTCTAGCACTGTAAAACCAAAATCAAAATCTAATGAACATTTAGCCTTCCAATTCAATTCATTCTTGCAGGCCTATATATTAATAGTGTATCTTACTCCTCTTTCATTTATTCTAAATTCATATTTTGAAATAATAATGCACATTCTAAAACCATTTAACTAATCCACACTAACTTTACCTGAAAACCCTCTTTGTTTTAAAAAATACCAGGATCTAAAGAACAATGATGCACGGGAAAACATGTGCCAATTGAGAATTTGATCCTTCAAGATTTTGTTCTACAATCTTTTTGGTATGAATCTGACCTTTTCCTTCTAAGATAGCTGTCACCACAATGGTGGGCTTTTCCTCCAAAATTAAATGTAAAACCGCTTTGGTGATAATAATCAGTTTTATTATGAAAAACATAATCGATTTTTTCCTGGTTTGCTTTTTGTGGTTTCTTTATGTCCATCATAAAATTTCTGAATTTCTAACATCACATTAACCAAATATCCTTCATTCAGAATGGTTACAAACTCCCTTAGATTTTATAGGGCTACTACCAAGCACAATTTACACTGATTTAGTACTACGGTGTAGCCAATTTTGAAACAATATCTACTTACCATGTTTATTTCCCTGAGACCAAAGTTAAGAAAAACAGTTGTCACTATGATCAGAAAACCAGTCATACTTTTCTATCTCCTCATGCCAGTGGCCTCTATCCATCATTACACACTACTAACTTCCCTGCACTGTGCTTAGTTCTTCAGGGCAAAATATGTACCTACCTAATTAAACTCAAGACACAAGCAATGACAAGTAAATCAAGGTGTTTGGACAAAACATTCTTTATGACATGCCCTGAAACTTTACAATGAATAGCTCACATTGTGTGATACGTACACAAGTTTTTTCCTTGTTTGTTTTGAGCTGAGAAGGAAAAAATGTCTTATGCATTATGAAAGCCATGTACACATCTTTATATTCTGTGAACTGACAGGCAGATGTGTCCTTTACAGACCTCTCCCTCAGCATCACAGGGAGAGCAAATTTGTATGCTAGTATATAGTGATGAAAGATTAGAAATCAGAACCTTTTAAATTATTTATAGAACATCACTGGTTCCTCAAAAAGGCCATGCAAAGTAGCCCGCCACTGGCCCAAGGAATCCTATGAAAGAGTAAAATAATGTAATAGCTATTTTCTATTAACATTTTGTGAAACTCAAGGCAGTTTAAAAATTACCTACATCAGTAAAACAGGATCTTCCTCTATAATATTCATTTCAGATAACTGTCAGTAACCAAGCTTTTACTGGCCTGCTCCTAAGATCAAATTCACTGCTGAATGAAAAAGACATTTTCCTCCTCACAAGTCTGAGTCTTCACAATATTTATAATTTTTTTAATGAGAACAAACTCAAAACTCTACAAACTGACACCAGGAAAAAAAAAAAAAAACCCAACCAAAAAAAACCACAAACAAAAATCCCCCACACCACAACTCAAGAAGAATACAGCTGAAAGGAAGCATGATCCTAAGATATAGCACATAAACTAATGGAATTTTTTCACTGTCGGTCTTTTGTCATTCTGAAATTCCAACCTGAATGTATTAAAGTCTTACTCAGAAAAGTTTAATTGAAAACAAAAATTTATGGGAATATATTTGTTCCTGATGCATGAATATTTTCCAACAAAAACCACTAGGGTTTTAATACCAGTTGGGACTAGAGTTGTTAATCACAGAGGTTTAACAATCTTAGACTAGATACAAAAGCTTTTATGTTAAGGAATTAGGGATTTTTTCATTACTGCTCTTAGCTAAACCAATGGGACTTCAAACATACTAGAAAAACTGAGGAGTTACACAAACACGGAATAGGAAGAAATGAGAACTAGAGAAACACTTCACATCATTGTGTTGGCTCATGTCACGTCCTGCCATCAGTGACTGTATTGCCTTTCCATTAGCATAACTAGATTTTAAGTCAAGGAAAGAAGAAACAGCCAATTGAAAGCTTTTACACTTCTAGAAATAAAGTTACAGAGTAAGACCAGATTCCAGTTTAAATTAACAATTATTCTTTCATTTTCTCTTTGGAGAAAGAAATAGAGTTCTCTTTATTGTGCAAGATATTAAATTCTAATTCTACAAACCACCTGAAGAACTCTTACCTACAGCAAGTGATTGACAAATAGTCACTTTGGCAAACAAAGCTGCTTCCATACAGCCACAGAATCATGGATTAGCTGTAGGGTCAGCACATGTAAAAGCTTATACTCAATAAATTTTGGATAAGGTTCCATTAGTCTTGGGAATATGTAGTTCTTCCAGACAAACACCCTGCTAGCTGAGCTTTTAGACAAGGTGTGATATTCAGAAAAATTTGAATGATCTGGATTTAATAAAACAGGTCTGCAACACTGTCAGAGTTGCCAATTAAGTTATTCAGATAGTGGAAACAATAACATACGGCATATTTAACTTGTCAAGCATCAGCCTATGTACAGCCCCTCATTTTCCTAAAGATACTTTGATATGACACTTCGGGAACTTGTACAAGCTATTACAGAGAAACCAGATGCCTCCCTAATCCTTACAGAGCAGTGCAGGTTAGTATGAGAAGAATAATATCCTTCCTTCCACTTGACAAAACAGTCTTCCATCAGCATCAAGAATTGCAACAAACTGCTGAAAGATGGTGCTTATTTTCATAAAGCGAGAGTTTGGTGGTTCAAAAACAACAAACAAAGCACAAGAGTTTACCAGACAGTTAATATTTAATTATCATCTACCAGCTATTTGTATTTTTCCTAATCAATTTGAAAGAAAACCCAGGAACTTGTACATAAAAACCAGGAATTAGTGGCTATTATGTAGTATCATTTCATATTTCTTCCCCTTTCTAATGTGATTTGATTGGTATAAATGCTCTACCTGATACAACAAACACAGCTTGGGAAACCAAATACACTCTGAGGTTTCCTGTGATTTCAAGCCTGTCTGTACTAATCCCAGTCTCATTTCACACCCACACATCAGGCTCCCTCCCCAGCTAGCTTGGGCTTCTCTTCTCTACACAACTTCCTTATGACAGTCTTGCAATTAACACCCACATCTCCTCCCCAAATGATGCCAACTCTTCTGTGAAACATTCAGGCTATGAAAACCACACCCCCCTTTCATGCTCTTTCATCAGCCCCTTTTGCAAACTGAGAATAAGCATCTCTTGGGGAGGTGACTCATAAGTGTTCATCCCTTTTCACGTTGTAAAACATCTTATCTAATAAAACAAAGCACATGTACAATGTTTCTTCAAGAACCAAATTATATTCATGCTTGTAGATCAGGTTGGGGAAAAGACTCATCTGCATTTTCATCTGTCAGCTAACTAGTTTCAATGCAGAATAAGATGAAGGAAGATGATTCAATGACAAGCCAAAGTCTAGGACCTCTACCCCTTATTCAGCTTTTGTTGTAAAAGGTTTTCTGAAGTTTCTATGCTCAAGTTTTAAGCTCAGATAGAGAATTCCTACTTAAACTCTTTTTGTATCCTACACTGTACCTCTTAGAGTCAGGAGAAAAGAAAGAAAACGTACATTCTTCAGATGACAAGCATTTCAATTATTTCATCTCCCATAAGCCAAGCAATTTGGAGATACTCTGCAACAAACAAAAAAGAAGAGGAATCTTGCCAACTCAAGCAAATTGCAGTGCTCAGGCTGTTGGGTTCTCATCATTGTATTACTGGTAACCTGCCTCTGACTTACAGGGTATATAGGTCACAATATAATGTTTGTTCTCCAGAAGTTACGGGGCACTAAAAGACAGCTAAAGCACCTTTGATAATTGCTGTATATTCATGTCACATGTAAGCAATTACTGTGGTTGCCACAGGAGTATTACACAATAGTTAAACTGTACAGGTGTGAACACAAACAGAATTCAAACACAAAACACTGACAGAATGCTCCAGAGCCCAAGGTGTCTAAAGGCAGCTGAGTGCTACTGGAGACTCCATCAGGCATCGGAAATAAGACCGAAGTCTCAAGCTCACTTTTCATAGGACGGGTGTCCACACCGCAAAAACTGGTTGTGACACCCAGCACTCCAAATAGAAAGCTCATGGCTCAGCAAACAGACTTCTGTTCTGAACTACCTATGACACACACACACACTTACCTTACCAGTAATTGAAGCATGTCAGCAGGTCAGCAAGGAAAAATTTGCTCTGGCAGCTCTTCCATTTGGTCAAAAATCTAGACTTCAAGCTTCTTCAGCTTTCAGCAGCATTTAGCTTTCCACTACAGACAAGGAAAGGCAGAGAAAGTAGAAAATTACCATTCTCCATTAACAGAAATCTGGCATTTTAAAAACCGAGAAGGAAAAACCTCCACCTCAAAGAGAACAAGCTGATAAAAGCTCAAATACCTGGGAGAAGCAGTAACAGAGCATATTTCACAGCATGAGACACATCCACACAGACAAGGTCAGAGCTTCCAGGCCTTTCACCAATGCCTTACTGAGAAGCTCTTGAAAACACCAAGGGCATCACCAGCTAAGAGCCCACACCACTGCAGAAGCAATCCATATTTGCCTTCATTGCTGCCTTCTGTTCACTGCTGCAACTCAAAAACATTTGCTTCCACGCTGCAACCCAAAACACTCACACATAACAGACTGAATAAGTCTGGAGCAATTAAGAAACTGTTCTGGCTAAAAAGTAACCACTGGGGAAAAACAAATAAAACACAGAAGCAGAAAAAAGTGGTATTACACCAAATACTAAAGCTGGCTACGCTGCCAAAAAGCTGATTACAAAACTCACTTTTCAGACAAGAAATGCATCATAACAGCATCTTGTTAAACAAGCTAAACACATGCAAGGGAGAAGGAGAAACCCACACCTTTCTGTCAACACTGAAGTAATTTACATTAAATTTATATTTGACACGTAACAAGGCTGCACACATACAAAAAAATGCGAGTATGAAAAGGGTGTCTATTCATTTACACAGTGCTTAGCATTCAAAATTTATTTTACAGACATCCTGCTAACCTGTCTGACAGAAATTCCTCCAGACTACACAAATTGATTCAAAATAAGGAGGCTGTCATTTTTTTGTGTCTTATAAGCAGGGAGGTAAAACTCTGAAAGTTTTCAGTATGCTGAAAGGAATCCTGCAGAAGTTTAAAACGTATATACATCAAGGGAAAAAATAATATTTTATATAAACATAATTTTTGACCAAGAACTCATAGTTTAAAACAGGTTCTTAAGCAGCTTTCCCATCAGGGGGGCATGAACAAAACAGCCAAAAATTAAGGGCTTATGGGGAGACACAGTTTTTATATTGCAAATATAACATGGTTTCAGTACATGCTAGACTAGATGACCCCAGAGATCCCTTGCATTTCATGCTCCTGAATTTCAGGGATGATTATATCAGGTTCCTCCACAGACATAACTAGAAATTTCATGAGACTTTCAGCATAATTTTTCCCCTCTATTAAAACAAAGAGGTAGTCCTAAAATTTAGCCTATTTCCAAGTGAAATTATAACAGTGTCAATCTCTCTATCTTCCAGATAATCTCTAAAATGTTTCCTGTAGTAAAATACTGTTCACAAAATTCTACCTCACTAAAACATGCTATTTTTAATATATTTTCTTATTACTCAAAATAATTGTGAGTGAAGGCCCTAAAGGACGGACATTTTTCCGTAATTTGTAATTAATACTAACTTCTCTCCTGTCTGCTTCATACATCCATTGCATCTGGTCATAAAAATGAGGTTCCAAGTTTAATTTGTTAAATACAGTCTCTCTATTTTTATTTTGCTGTATCATTTATCTGGGTAAATTTTCAAGTGAAGTCTATAATTTTGTTCTTGACCAGACTGTCCTTTAGCTTAAACAATTATTTTCTCCCTTGGGTTATCTTCTTTAATTTGCAGCATAGCTTAAAAACTATTGTCATATGCTTAACAAAATAGGTATAGTCTAAATGACATCCTCATGTTTGAGGTTGGCAAGTTGATCAACCTGGTATTTTTATTTCCTTTTACTACACATGAAATAATCCATCAGAGAGAACAGAAAAGAGGAACAGGGGGGAAAAATAGAAGAGAAATTGTCCCTACCCACAGTCAAAACTAAAGTCCAGCACTAAAGGCAACCCACAGCCTCTCTAGAAATCATTCTTTCCACCAGATGTGGGAAAGGAGTATGCAATTAGCATCTATGGAGGGACTTCAAGTGAACAGAACTAAGGGGGCATGGGGGGAGGGAAAAACCTCTCAGAACATTTGCTTTAAAAATTCCAGCATGCTTCTACCTAAAAATAATCTTTTATCTAGAACCAAAAGCCTGAAACTGAAAACTGGTACAAGAGACTGAAACCAGAGCCAATGAAGAACAGTCACACGAGGGACAATCCCATTTCTGACATGACTAGTGCATATTTTCAAATAAATGCTTAATAAAAAATTACAGTGGTGCCATATTATCCAAACTTATCCAGTGTTTTCAGCTTCAAAGTCCTGCAAGACTGACTCAATGAATCTTTGTTACTACTACTGAGGCAGTAAAGAAAATCACAAAGGTCTGTTCTTTTGTAGGCTACACAAGTTTTTTTGCAGTCTACAAAGATTTCTCTATGATATGCAGTTAATGTGCAGGTTTTAGAGAGAAGGCATTCAGAACATGGAACAATTCCCTGATCAAACATATGTAAAAAAATCTGAAACCTCAGCACCAAGCTATGGAAAATTTACAGAACCTAAGTGCCTTTAGCTTCCCAAATAATTTGGAAAAACCCCCAAAAACCCACATAAAACCAAACCCACACAGACACCCCTTAGGTTAGAGTGCAAAAGAAGACTCGGTCTAGTATATGAAAGAAGAAAAATTTGAATAATTTAGCAGGTTCCAATTTTGAATCATCTTTTTTAATATTATTTTTAAAGCTGTAATTAAATTAAAGAGGCATAGTGATAATTGAACAGAGAGCTTCCTGTAGTTGTGGCCCAGGAGAGTCATATTAATCACACAGTATCACCAGCTCAGTATTGCCAGATAGGAAATAATACATCCTTATCTCCAGAGAGCACTGACACTGGGATCTCTTTCTAGGCACTGACAAACCATTACTGCCAAGCACAGCCTTGCCTTAGCAACATTCTTGGAAGAGCAAATACCTGCTTTTGCATCAAATACACAGCTTTTTAAAAGCAGGCAACATAGGCACTGTGTAAAAAATGATACACATCTTCATTCTGTATCCTGGATGGTAAGGAGGGGAACAAAGGGAGAGAGAAAATAAAAAAAGGCTCTGCCTTCTCATTTCTGAAAATTGAGACAGGTGAGGAAAATATGAAATGGTAGAAGAACTGCTCAAAAACTTTGAACCAGATATGAAAACATTCCATTTTATCTAATATTCTCTGTCTCATGTGATTGTTATGATTTTTATATAATAATTTCTGGATCATACTATTCATATGAATCATACAATTCGTAATTGTAGGAATATAAGAAAAATATGTATCTCAGCTCACACTGCTTGGATAGTCAGAAATTCTGTCCTAAAATGTGTGTGTTAAGGCATGTATATTAAAAAGCTTTAGAACATAATCAATTCTTATCAGTACCCTTCATGAATTAAGATGCTCTACTTTGAATCTTGAAATCATCACATCATAACACACAGCAGTTTTCAGTGTTTTTTCAGGCCACCGCAGAGAAGATTGTCAAACTTTCTTTTAACAGGCAGGTTACCAGGACATTCTCAGAATGGCAAAACCCTTTTCAAGGATTTGTATATTCTCTCTCTCTCCCCCTCTTTCTTTCTTTTTTTTTTTTTTACACAATTAATTTTGAGCTCAGGGTTATACTGCATTTTATTTGAGATGAAAGTTGTCCTTAGAGACAGTATCACATCCCATGCATCTTAACCTACACCACTACCCAGGCTAGATATTATGAAAGATGCATAGCTTTGTGGTTTGGGAAATTCAAATTGCTCTCCTTATCTCTTCCCTTCACGTGAAAGCCCAAGAAAATAATCCTAGAAACCATAGTCCACAGATATATGAATCAATACAAACACTCCCAGTAGCAATAGATGCCATTCAAAACAGCAGATGGACTTTAAAATATTAAGAGAAAAGTACGTTCCTGTTTCAGACATGCATGAATTAAGATAACAAACACATCACAGAGGTGATACCTCCTGGGAAATTTCCCTCTGTGAATAACAAACCAGAAGCCTTCAAAACTGCTAATTTTACATAAACATGTGCCTATTTGCTTTTGCTTTAAAGATCAGTTGACACTGCAGGACTTCTGCAAATCTTTATCTTCCTTCTGCTACCCACAGTTCTGCCCAATAACATGCAACTGAAATTAAAACCTTTATTTAATGTCACTGTTGTTATCCCTATCATTCGGACAAGACATCTCATGCAGTGAAGAGCCCCTTCTGTTCTGGGCTGTTACTGGACAATTAAAGAAAAAGAATTAGTGTACTGAAAGAAATACAGGCTACAAGGGCAGCACAATAGAGGGTTATTCACAACATACAGCAGATTACATGAAAAAATTTTCCAAATTTTCACTAGCACAAGCTGATTAAGTCTGCATGGCAGAGAGCAGACTAACACAGGTCTACAAGCAGTAGAACCCCAGTGCCTTGGATGCAACACCACACAAATATGACAAAATTGTTTTCAAAGCTAATCCAGGCATCTTCACACCCCATTTCCTTGTGCTCCCTGTTCTAGGATTTGCTCCTGCGGAGCCAGTGTGGGTATAGGCATACTCACAGTCATTTTTTCATGTTGTTATCTCTAACGGGGAGTACTTTTCAACAGCCACAGCACTGTGAAGCTACACAGCTCATCTACTCTATGCAGGTGAAAAGTGGAGGGGGGAAAAACAACAGCAGAGAAAGAGGCATAATGTTTCGATTTCTTCTGGATCCTCCCTGTCAGCTGAAATATAAAAGTAGAGGTACCAAGAAAATGAATTCTCAGTAGTGTGCTCCCCCTGATTTTTACACACCATGCTGCACCACAGTAACCATTTCTGTTGTGTACTCAAAGGATAAAAAAAAACCCTTCTTTTTTCCTTTTTTTTTCTTTTTAATTACTGTTAAATTAATTCCAGCTTCAAAACATGACACTACATCAATATTGCCTGGAAAGATTACTTCATTTAACTTGCAGAACATGATTCTATTTACACATATGTGGTGCAGACACAGGATCCCACAATAAGAACTGGCAAGGTCCTTAAGGTTAACTGAAGCAAGCCTTCAAGGGAGAAGCATTTGGTCCTTCTGGCCTTTTCCAACTGCTCCCATCAACCAGGAGGCAGAAATTACTTTAAAGCAGCCTTGATGTGTTTGAAATAAGAAACTGCTATAGGGTTTTGCAATACAAACTTCAGTCCCAACCTAAGAACCAGCTCTATTTTAAAAAACCCGAAGTCTTTTCTAAGAGCAGAATTCAATCATACTGTGACAGTATCTTGATATGATATTCTCTAATTTTACAATTCTATAGCAATGCTGTCTCCTGTTATTCTTGTCATCCACTCAAATACACAAATCCTTCATACATATATGTGTACATATATATTAAAAAAAACCCTCTTACCCCTAAACAAAAACACTACCTCATGAGTCCATTTCTAGAGAAAACAATGTTTTTCAAGCAGTTTAGCACTTGTCCACAGTCAATTTATCCAGACATTCTTTAACAAGAATGAAGTTTTGACAGTTTCTGTCACAGAGTTTCTACCAGAGACCTACTGCTCTTCTCCTGTTAGCATTTTGGAAAAAGAAATTCTATTAGTCTAATGGTTTAATCTTAAAAATAAAATCATATGGGCTACTGCTTATTTCTTTGTCATCTTCTACTGCTTTACAAGGGTTTAATTCCCAAGAAAAGAATGAAAACAAATAAATATAACTGAGTCTACGGCTGCTCATTTCCACTTGCCCCTTGCCCCGGACACCTGTACAGACACTACAGTCCCTCTTCTCAGTGGCACAGTGTTACACATACTCTCCATGAGTTAAGTAACTGCAGCAGCTTGAGGATTACATCAGCCAGCCCTTACTCTTTCAGTAGTGTTTTTTTAAACACTTCAAACTTAAACTTACCTAACTGCTCTAAAACTCACTCTTTCCTCACACCAGCTTAAGGTTTTAGCACTTGCCTTGGACATCATGTTCACCTCCAAGTCCCAGTATATTTTATTAGAGCTGAGGTGAACAAACAAAAAAAGACCTCAGCTTGCTTTTTATCATCTGCCCACAGTTCCACTCACCAAACAGGAGCAAATCTCCTCTGACTTTCTTTTTACTAACTTTATATTTCTATAAAGACTTATCATTATTCTGACTTGGCCATTCTGAATGTTGCATTTTAATTATATGTGTGTGTGCTTTATTTTCACACCTGTCCTTGGCAATCCAGCGGGGAATTCCTTTCCCTCCTGGTGTTTGATGTTGAAAAGTTCACTAGCAGCCAAGCCAGTCTCTCACTACTTTTCATATTTTCCTCTGTGGAAGAATAGTTTCAATTTCTGCCATTAGCATATGCCACAGACTCCAATATTCCTGGTCCTGAATAAATAATATTTTCATCTCAGAATATTTGAATGTACTTTGACATTATAACTGATGAGATTACATTGTCTCCTGACACCGAGCCCAATGCCAAGTGCTCCTGAAATGTTGCTGTTGACTTGATGCCTCTTTTAAAACTGAACTGCTGTTACTTTAAATGTTGGCAAAACAAATGTGCACTAGTAACAGAATATGCCTTGCTGCCAGTACAACAGAATTTTATCCCTCTCGCTGCTACGTTAAAATCAAACAGTAACATTTCACCTACTGACTCGTGACACGTGTACCTGCTATGGTAAGGATGCAATGCACACAAAGTACTGAATTTAAAGCATGTATAGTTTATTACTTCCTAAACTAGCACAACATCCATGAAATGGGAGGGATTGCTATCACGTTAGAATTTTAAATTGTCAAGAGGAAGAATCAGGTAACATGTCATTCACCTTTAATTCATTTAACTTTTTAAGATGTATCTGCACACAAAATAATTCAAATGCTGCTGAATTTTACTGAAGGCTAATGGGAAAAGTTCATGCAAATACAAGCCCCAAAGTCTGCTAACGTTTTTTTTTTTCCCTTATAAGCAAAGACTAAAAGAAACATTAATACCTGGAAAAGTATTCAGATAGCTTCTACAGACACCAAAACTCAAATAATTCAGTTGATTTAACTGAGCTGATTTGAATGTCAGGAGAACCAAGAGCTGTGTGCCCAAAATTTTTCTACTCCCTCAGCTACAGAGGTTGATCTAACAAAGAGTATTATCACTTCCTTTGACCTTTAACCCTAAATCCTTAATGCTGGGTTAATGTTTCTGATTTATTCTGTCATTAACACATAAGTTGCTAAAAACACTACTAGCAAAAGATTTAACTTGCCAATAAGCATGCATTAAAAATGCAATCTTTGCTAAACTGCCTTAGTTGCTGCTCTCTGAATATTTAATTTTATTTTTTCTAACAATAAAGGTTCTTGTGAGAAGAAAAAAAAAGTTCTCCAAGTCCAAGGATTCCACTGACATCCAAGCAAAACAAACTGAGCCCTATTTAACGAAAGGAAATTTTGCAAAAGCATCTCAGTACTACTGTATGTTCCACTTTAACAACACTAGCAAGTCAGGAACCCATAAGCACTGGGATGTTGCTGGTAAACATCTCCCCTGTAAAAAAATCATGCCAGCAAACTATGCTGAAAGCAGATGCAACCACTGACAGCCATAAAAACCTCTGTGTTATCTGACAGCCAGTTTATGGAAATATCTTTCAGTGTTGTTCACACTGCTAGGACCAAAATACTAAGAACAGAATCATTGTGAAGGCAAATCAGTTTCTGCCTTCCATGTTTTTCCTCCATTCAAAATGTACTCTCACTTCACAGGCTTCTCATCCTATGAATCTGTTTCAAGAAGCTGATAAAGAACTACTTGTTTACCTGAAACCACTCCAAGCAGGCAAGCATAATTAATCTTAATGCGAGTCAGCAATTCCGAAAGGAAATTATCCTGTTACACCTATTGCTGACTGTGTGTTCTTATGTGTTCTCTGCTTCCATGTACTGAATGGCAAAATGGCCAAATAAAAAATAAATAAAAAAAAAAGAAGACCATATCAAAGTAACAGAGTATCTAAATCCACTACTTCCTTGAAACTCAAGAGTCCCAATATGACTGGTATTCCCAATCCATACCAAAGGCATTCCAAAGACATTTGGGTGATTTGAGAACAACGTTAGAGCCAAAAAAAAGGAGCAGCATACACACTTTTCTGAAGATCTTTATGATTTGCAGTAAAATTTTTGGCTGCTTAGTACCTGTTGTCACTGTACCTTAGTCAGGCACACAAGGCAGAGAAACCAGCACAATTCTAATTCCACTCACAGAGAGTAACAGAGCCCTCACTTCCTAAACAAATCCACATCATGCTGTGGTTGGGGGCATGCACTTCTTGCAAAGTCTAGAATTGGAAATCAATGCGTTCCTCAAAAAGGGAGATAAACTTTTGACCTCTGTAGGTTTTCTTACATGAATACTGAATTTATAACACTGAACTAAAACATATTTATGGCATGAGTGAAGTGTAAAAATGCTGCCAACATGCAAGGAGGAAACAGCACAGTTCTGTTTAATAAGAGCCATGGGTCCAGTGTAACAATGTACTGATGTTTCACCTTCAGCTTGTAATTATGAAAGGCACAGGTCCTCACTCAGGCTCCCTTCTTCCCCTGTAGGTTTAAGGTATACATGCTTACAGAAGCACTACTTTTAATGTAATGCCAGTACAGTGATGAAGCAGAAAGCCAAATTATCTCTCCCTCTCAAGATTGCTGTGTTAGGGCAGGAGCCTGGCACAGCAAAATGAGTTAACACAATTCAGTAAAAATCCATGCTACTTTTTAGACTTGGCTGAACAACAGCAACTCTAACCACAACTCTCTGACTCGTGTGCAAAAAAACTAAACACCTGAAAATAATTTAGTTATTACAATTATATTAACTGCTAATTGTTAATAAAACTAACTTAAAAGTATAATATTCTCTTCCCTCCTCAGAGAAGAGAATATTATATTCTCAGTGGTATCTGAGGTTTTACAAAAGATTTTAAGAATGCAAGTGGGATTGATTCTTCAACTGTTAGCCAACAGCTAAGTTTAAGTTACAGTCTAAAGATTTACTGGAATATAAGGACTGTCAATACTTTACAGATTTTTTTTTTTCACATGCATTAGGAAGTCCTCCCAACTGTGAGCTTGTTTGAGGGCATCATTTAATCAGCTCCCCAGGCAAACTCCATTATTGCTAGAATAGTCTTTCTGTAAAAAAAATTTCACAGAAAGAAATCCTACCCTTCACCAACCAATATACAATACAGGCGACTTGCAAAAATGAGCTAGAAACAGAAGAATAATGGGCACAATTGTCTTTCAATAATAGTTATTTATGCAAAGAATCTAGCACGTTTTTATTACTCCACAGCTCTCCTGTCTTTAAAAAAGAAAAACAATGGACAAGTTCTTCTAAGGCAGGCAAATGTTTAAATAAAAAAAAACAAAACGTGTCTGTTATATGCTGGAGACTACAGAAGAGGTACAAGGGGAGAAGACATTTGACTGTACTTCTAAAGCTAAATGGCAAAAACTACTTGATAAGAATTTGTCTTATACTTTTAGAACTACTCAAGCCATGCTATGTATGTTCTCACACAAGAAGTGTGAGACACACCCCCAGATCCCTCAGCCACTCCTCATCAGACTCTCTCTCTAAACCAGCTTCATTGTCCTTCTCTGGACATGCTCCAGCACCTCAATGTCCTTGTAGTGAGGGTCCCAGAACTGGACCCAGGACCTGAGGTGCGGCCTCACCAAATTGACCCAGGTCCAACTGACCTGCTACCCACGACACAATGAAGTCCTAGTTCTGCTTTCCAAATAAATTAATCAGATCAGGAAAAGGCACTGTTTCTTGTAAGCTGTTTGCATGAGTTTTTAAAGATACAGATATTCTTACAGAACAGCCATACCAGCATCCACTTACAAGTCTTCATTTGGCCACTACGCTGTATTGCAAAAAATGACTGAAAAAAACCTCAGGATTTTTAGGTCACTCATGCCCAAACTTTTAACCAGTACAGACCTTTGTAGCCTCTTCTTGAAGCACTCCAAGATTGTTTGTCTTTACTCAATACTATCAGATCATTAAAAGTGCAACCATAACAGACCAAAAGTATAGGCATCTGCTGTTTTGTACTGCATTACCTGAAACACACCCAAAAGGAGGTCACAAAAGGCACTATTTTGTCAACAGCCTTCCTTGACTGCCCTCTTTCCTGGGGATTATTCTGATGGGGATACAGCATATGACAATTTTGTTTGGGTTGCAGCTATTTAATATAAAACTCAACTATCCCATTAGGTTGAGAGGAGACCATAAGTAAGGTAACAATGCCAAGTCAGCATGTCTGAGTAGAACAGTCTGAGAGTTTAAGTGTCTGTAAACCAAAATATGGTTATAAAATTGTTACCAGAAATGATGACTGGAACAAGAGGTCAAAAAAAGCCTTGTTCTCAGCAGCACATAACAAACACCACAAACATACCAACTACACTAAATATGCCAGGGGAGAGAGAGAACACATCTCTCTCATGTCTGAGGGAAACTACTGCTCACAGTAACATCTGATCTGGATGTGGAAAACTGCAACTTTAAAAAGTCAAGTATGCTACTCAAACATTATAGAACTAAACAAGATTCCCATCAGACTAATTAAAATTTGCAATGAAACCCTCTGCAGGCATCAAAAAGCAGCATTTATATATAATAAATAAAGTTATTCAAGGGAGGAACGGCAGCACTTGTGAATAATTTTTTTGTTAAAAAGAAGTCTTAAAATTATGTATATCAAAGTAATCTTAATAATCCTTCAATGTACAGTTTAACAGAGAAACTGATGCTTCAGATACCACTAAGAGTCTGTAAATCTGAAGACTTAAGCTTGACAGGCATCAATGCATCATTATAATCTTTTTGAAGAGAAAACATAGCTGTAGATTTCTAAAACTCAGTTTCATGCCAGGATCAAATGAAACCACATTAGCAGCAGTTTCTCCAATTTCGGTTCTCTTGGCTTCCGATTTTATGAAGGTTTGTATCCCATTTAGGGGAATAAAAACCCAAAAAATAAGACAAGAAAAACAAATCAAAGCAAAAACCCTTACAGAGGACAATCCAGTTTTTACCAGCACCACCAACCACCATATAGCTTAAACACAGTAAAGTTTAAAGTTTAAAAAAAACCCAACTATGTACATAAAGCTAAGTTTCTTCCAAGGGCTTTGTCCACACATTTTTCATCATTCTGACAGGATTCACTTCTTTTTCAAAGCCCATATCGTCCATCACCATGGGTCAATAAACAGACTAAAACAGCTGTTAGCAAAAGTCAGTTGAAAACATTTGTTTTGATTGAGACAGATAAGAGGAAAAGGCATCTGGATGTTCCATAAGTTTCACAAGAGCCATCATCACATCAATATCTCACTGGCACAATCTCACCCTTTAGAATTATTTATACTTTACCTTGTAGATTGTAAGTTTTTCTGTCTTTCCCTTCTCCCTTTGACCTTCCATGTTCATTAAAGCAGAGCCAGAGAGGAAGAAATGAATTACAGCATTAGGTCCTAATTCTTAGATTAGTTTCAGATCAGGAGGACTCTTGTACACACACACCCCAGCAGAAGTAAAGCACCACAAATAACGTGAAAACCCTAATTTGACATCACTCCTTCAGGTATTACAAACCCTTCCAATTAACATTTTTTCTAAAAGGTTTACTTCTAAAAATTATTATTTAAAACCAGAACAAGGCAAAAACATGGGTATGTACTGCATGACCTAACACTACTACCCTATTGGTGTATGAGAGACCTCTTTGAATAGACAGTTTATTATCACTACCTCTTCTCTCTGAAAATGAAAACAAAATTAAAACCTCATGCTTTCCTGCTAAGAAGATGAGGCCCTAGATCCTTCTTACTGCTATAAGAGAGAATAAAAACACTGTTGTACTGAAGGAAAATACAACTATAAACTCTTGCACAGCATCAGTTTCACACTGGTCAACAGAAAATACCTAGGCAGAGAGGGCACTGGCAGATTCTGAAGTCACATTCAGCTCAATCAGAAGTAACAGGGTGGCATAAAAAATCACACAATCATTTTTATGTTTTTTTTCTTCTTATCACCATCGTATGAGATATGTTAATGCTAATCAGAAAACCAATCAAACAGGCCAGGGAAGAGAAAAATCAGACTGAAATAAAAATCTCCAAATACTATCAGATATGCCTTAGCCTTTCTCAGTTACAAGAGACCACACGGCCCAACCTGGCAAACTCCTATACTGGCAGTCTGGTCCTATGCACAATGTCCCAGCAGACAGTGGGCATCTGCCAGCACCTATGTATTTGTCCATACGGAGCAATTCAAGCATGCCGAGTTGCTACCAACACCCTTGGGCAACAGAAAGGTTCACATGACCTTGCTAACAGGTACTCAAAAAACAGAGAAAGCAACACAGCAATCACTTTGTCAGGGCACACTGCCTTCTCCAGTTACCAGGGCCTCGAAGTTGCGGAGACCTCTACTCTCCTTTGGCATCCAAAGCAAATACCAAAACAGCCTTCGGTGATTCGGTGAGTGACGCAACGAGAAAGAAATAATCAATGTCAATTAACCTGTTAAAACACAAGTTCGAGCCCAAACGGAGCACCCATGCACAGGGTCACACGGGTGACAGCCCTACGCAGGAATACCTGGCGTTCTGCAAGGCGCCACACTCGTAAGGAAAAAGCCTTCCGGAAAATAAAAGCGCGTATCCCATGCTCTCACCTCGGCACTGGCCCGCTCACACAGCCCTGCGCGAAGCTCGGGTCCTCTCTCTGCCAGAAGTTTGCGACCAACGCTGCCCAAGGGTCGCCCTACAAACCAGCAGCGGAAAAGCCGAGCCAAAAAGATAAAGGGGATTAGGGGAGCATTACTTCCACTGACCTATATACTGCCCTCAGCCCACGGCGGCCCTGCGGCAGACGGCAGCTGCTCGGCCGGGGGTGACACCGGCCTGACAGCCCGCCCCACCTGCCGATGAGGCCGAGCGGCGGCGCGACACCCCCGAAACTCGGTCCGGAGCCCGATCCAGCCACCGCCGCCCCCTCACAGCTCCCGCCCCGGGGGGACCGGCCCCTACCTGGCGCGGGAGGCGGCGGCGGAAAGTTTCTCCGGGGAGGGGCCAGGCGGGCTCCACTCCCTCTCCGCCGAAACCACCGGCTCCGGGAAGGAAGAAAGAAAGGCAAGAGGGAGGGAGGAAAGGAGGGAGGGAAGCGGCCGCCCAGGTAAATCGCCGTCCGCGACAGGACAGTGGTGGCCGCCGTTAATCCCTCGGACGGGAGCGCCCTCACGGCCGTCCGCCCCGAAGGCTCCGGCCCCTTAGGGCGGGCATCTTGCCCCGTGCCCCCCCGTTCCCTCACAGCGGGCGGCCCCAGCTCGGCACCGGCCGCCGAGTTTGTGTAAGTGGGGCCGGGCCGTGAGTCAGAGCGGCGGGGAGGAGCGGCGACCTGCCGGGTGAGGCCCGGCCCAAGGCGGCCCCTGCCGGGCGGGCGCCCGCCGAGCGACGGTGCCGGGAATAGACCCCGACTTCAGAAACGATGACCCTGCAATTAAGAAAGCTGCCTGGCTTTCTCTGCCTCCCTACATGGGAAACCCGCAAGCCAGAAGTACCATTTTAAATCTATCCCGATCTTACAAATGAAAATTAGAGGTAGTTCCCTGATGATACAAGCTGCAAGGTGATCAGTGGGCTGGAGCACCGTTCCTCTGAAGAGAGGCTGAGAGAGCTCAGGTTGTTCAGCCTGGAGAAGGCTCTGGGGAGACCTTATTGTGGCATTCCAGTACTTGGGAACATCTCTCAGGAGGAGAGACTGCAGGAGCTGGGCCTGTTTAGTCCAGAGAACAGAAGACTGGGAGGAGATCTCATTAATGCATATAAATATGTCAAAGGCAGGTGCCAAGGGGATATTGCCAGACTCTTTTCAGTGGTGTGCAGTGACAGGACAAAGAGCAATGGCCATAAACTAAAACATAAGAAGTTTCACTTCAGCATGAGGTAGAACTTCTTTATGTTGAGGGTGGCAGAGCACTGGAACAGAGGTCATGGAGTCACCATCTCTGAAGACCTCCAAAACCTATCGGGAGGAGTTCCCGTATCATCTGCTGGAGGTGAACCTGCTTGCCATGGGGGTTGGACTAGATAATCTCCAGAGAGCCCTTCCAACCCTGACAGCTCTGTAATACTTGAAGGAGGCTCATAAGAAAGAGGGAGAGGGAACTTTTGTATGGGCAAATAGTGATAGGACAAGCGATAATGATTTTAAACTAAAAGAAGAGAGCTTTAGATGAGATGTTAGGGAAAATTCCACATACAGAGGGTAGTAAGGCACCTCAACAGGCTGGTCTGAGAAGCTCTGGATGTTCCATCCCTGCAAATGTTCAACGCTAGATTGGATGTGGCTTTGATCAACCTGGTCTAGAGGATGGCATGGCATCCTACCCATGACAAGGAGTTGAAACTGGATGATCTTTAAGGTCTCTTCCAACCCAAACCTTTATGTGATTCTGTGATACTATGTAGTTCTTAATTTTAAATACCTCATTTTAACTGTGATAGACTCCTGTGGTGAATAGTTAAGCAGAGTTCAATATGCCACTATGTTTTCTTTCTTTTTTTTTTTTTTTTTAGGCTTCAAATAAATTATTCAACTGTTAGGGTTCTGATTATGGTTTCACTAAAGACTCAAAATAGGAATAGATACTGGCCTATAAGGGTAAAAGCTCATTTAAAGAAATGTACAGTATAATCTACAAGTGTAACAGTGTTGTCTCTGAGCTCATGAAGCATTCTTTCCAAAGCTCTATGTAATTAAAGGGTAATTTACTGAGATTTCTAATTAACTAGACTCACACAAACTAACACATACCTAGGTATGCCAGAGTTAAGACTTCCCAACCCAGGATGAAACCATCCTCCAAAAACCCACAAAGAAATAAAACTGATCTAACATAACTGAGGTTCCTCCACTCCTCCACTTAGGAAGACTGGAAAAATCATTGGTTCTTGTACTATATCTTGGCACACACTGAAACTAAATCTAAACTTTAAAGAGCAGGGAGTACTGCCATTTCCAGATACTATAATTCCTCCCTCACATGCAGTTGTTTATTGGTTTTGGAACTGCAAGATGAAATATTAAGGCCATATAATTCTTTATTGCAAATGCTATGGCAGAGGTGCTCGGTGCTCAGCAGAGCTACTAACATCATCCCCCTCACAGTCTGAATCCAGAATCTATTGCCTAGATGTCTAAGCATGCATGTCTCTCTTTGGAGAGCTGTTTTCCAACGTTACGTCTCGTATTTTTTTACATAAATTCAGGAAGCGGCTTCCAAGTGCTGCTATTGAGCCTGGGTGCGGAGATGGATGGCATTTGGCTGCTCTCTAGGATGGCAGAGCAGGAGCCAGCTTAGGAATTTGGTAATATTGTCTAGAGGATTTAGGAAAAAATGAGAGGACACTTCTGTTTAAATTGTTTGGTCTCAGAAGCACACAAACCATCAGCCAGCACACAGATGAAAGATGACCTTTGTGTGAAACCTCTCATCATAAGCAGATCATTAAGGAGTGAGCCTCTGAAGCAGTGCCTGTTACGGATGCTGAGAGAATCTATTTCACTTTTTTCCATTGCTGCTCTAAGCATTTTAAAAGCACTCCATCATTATTTTTGCTGTGATAATTGGGTTGAATCCAAGATAGCTGTCTTTTTACATCCCTATCTCTTAATCATTTGATAAGCTGTTCTATCACACAGAGTTAGACGAGATGGAAGTGTAAAGATGGCTTATCACAAGCTCACACTAATCCTCCTATTCCCCCTCTTTGTTCTGAAGGCATTCTTAGCTACTGAGAAATACTTCACCCAGGTGTAAGAGTTAGGGGCATAACACTTGAACCCAAACACAACTGACTGACAGCATAATTGCAAGTTTAAAGGTAACATGGGATTTCATGACCAGCACTTGTCCATCTTGAATGTTGTGTCATTGGTACAATTGTGCAGTACCTCTAGTGAAGTTACTAATAATTACAACTAACTTTGTATTTACAACAGAGAACACAACAACATGTATGCTCATATTTTTGGTCACCGGTTTTACTCTACAGAAAGCTCAGGCTTTCCAATGAAATTCCAGAAAATACCTGCTTTCTGTGACCCAGGGCATGCCTGCAGCATCAGAAAGATATTTACTGTTGCAGATAAAAATGACCAAGTGTTCATGGGTTCACCAGCCAGCTTTTAGAAGAGCTCTTTTACTGTAGATTTCTTTGCAATTTTTTCATGTTACATATTTTATCCATTTATCCCTAAAGAAATGTGCTTTATGCAAAGAATTGAATTACACTCTCCAATTACTAGTCATAGGTGTACTACAAAGAGAAAATCCCTAAGATAGAAATAGTTTCATTAAAAGAAATCCGAGATACTGTCAACCAACCAGAATGCTCACCGTAAATTAAGTGACCCCTGAACTGCCCCATTTAACACAGACTTTTCTTAGATGTGATCTAGATACCACTTCAGTAAAACAAACCTATACCACATTTGCTTCTTAGCAAGAGATCTGATTTCCAGGAAAGGTGTTAGAAGATAAACATTTCCCATTTAAGAACGAATAGAAATAGAGGCATTTTCCAAGTCCTGTTATATGCTTTGCTACAGTCATTCTTCCTTATTTTCTCTGAGCAACAGGAAAAAAGAAGGTTTGCTTTAAATGTTCAGAAAGGTACTTCAGAATTTTCTCTACACATACCTTAAGACCTTTATACTAAGAAAGGAAAGCATTCTAAATGCCTATGAAAAACCTTTGGTTACTTCTGCCTAAATCATATTTCATCTGAATGATATAAGCCACATTCATCCCTTAATGTTCAAAGATGTCCCCAAGCTTTTTTTGAGATACAGTTTTGCAGATATTTTGCTGCAACACACAATTTGCATTGTAGTACCATTCTAAAAATCATTAGTACAGGAAAGAGAAATGTTGCATTTACATGGATAGAATCCAGACACTTGGCTAGACTGGCAACTAATGCAAATATATATGGAAATTACTGCATTATCTTTAAGTGTTTGTACTTTGATGAACAGAAAAAATAGTAGATATTTTGTAAAGTATCTTAATTCATATGTATTGATTTACCTGTTTCAAGACAAGTCTTTAAATAAAAGAAAATTTGTTTAAAAAGTTATATAACAGGATTTAGTTGAAATGACTTACCTGTGACTATTATAAGTTAGTGATTTATGAGACCAAAATAAGTTCACTGCCCCTTTAATAAAATTATTTTTCCTCTTTAAAACCAGATTTGGTTATCTATGATACATTGTAAGGGCCTGACAGTAATTTTGAGAATAAGTTAATTCACTGAGCTCCAAAAGTCAGTCCACTCACAGTCTGTAATTTCTCATGCCCTGTAAAATGTCACAGGTCAGCACAGCTATCAAAAGAAGTAATCTTGCCTTCCTCCACCCATTCTGTTCCTCCCTATATTTCCATCTTCCCTGCTCTATGCAGCTGTTTAATAAATGAGATCAGTTCCACAATCTAGATTAAAATTAACCCCCCTTTTTTGTGCTTAAATTTAACATGGATCAGTTTTTTGATCTGCTTCACCTGCCACCGCATAAATCCTTACTCTGGCACAAGAGAGGGAGCAGCATGAGGGCAAGAATGAACTGGGGCACCATAAATTAGTGTAGAGAATATATGAAGCTGAAAGTATGATTCAAAAAATGGCTTTTAACAGATAGGCATCTAGAAACAACTGTGCTCTGTTCTATTGCTTGTGAGGGGTTTTTTTTGTTTGTTTGAGATTATGTGCCCAAAGCACATGAATATAATATTGTCACTGCATTATCTGAGAACTTGCCTATGTTCTCTTCAGGTGCTTGCCTTTTCCCTTTGTGCTTTAAAGACACAGAGCTGCACCCTGGACTTGGGCTTTAAATCCTTCAAGCTGTGTCTTTGGAGAGGACAAAAGCAACTGACAACTTAGAAAAAAATCTTTCCTTCTGGCAGAAACAAGACAAGACCTTCCTTCTCCACAGGCTGCTAGTTTTGCAGGATAGAAAATTTTTCTCTCTTACAGATTTCTTTCAGATTTGCTAAACCATCATTGCCAGAGAAGATTTATGTCTGGACCATAGCAAATCCCTTACCTCAAGAATACAGCTGGAGGATATTTAACAAAAATACATCCCTGGAGGCTGAGTAGCAGTAGACATATAAAGGCTCAATCCTCCTTTTCTAATTACTAGTTGTACTCCAAGGTCCAGTGGGATATTTGGCCAAGAAGTACATAATATATTTCCTAGTGAAAATTAGGTTATCAGCATTACTCTGCTCTTCTGGTTTTAAAAACTGTGATTATAGCAAACACGGTATTTGAGCAAATAGAGCCAAAGCTACTCTTCTGTATCACAAGCTAACCATCTGTATCACATCACAGTCAAAAGTGAAAAACATCCATGTTTTCTAATGCTTCCCACACAAAAGTCATCCCTGAAAACCTGAATTTAATAATTTAATTGTCTCGGATTTGTAAAAAAAATAATGTTGACAGCTCACCAGCAGAGAAAATTTTAGTAGACCACAGTGCTTCACACTGGGTCAAATACACTGCCTCTTCCTAGCTAATTACAATGCAGTCTATGAAAATTCCCTAGAGAAGCACTTGCTTATTAATACCTACACAGTATTCTCTGTTTCCATAATATCTCCCTTAGTTTTCACCATCATATTGCCCTTCCAAAGTCACACCTCTCTCTGCTTTCATAAAATCTACTTTGTCCTCCTGATAGACCACCCATTTGGTAGACTCTAATCACTGAGCTACTGACAATGGGGAACAGGTTATCTGTTATATAAGAAAATCCCACAATCCAAGTTACACAAAGCCTATCTACCAAATGTGAAATCAGACATACTAGAATTTTGGTGTTTTTTTTTTTTTTTTTTCTGGAGCTAATACAAATTTTCATCTGCTGGAAACTGAGGGAAGGAAAAATAAAATGGCATACTGTACAAGCCCCCTGCTTTCTGAATGCAGTGACTGTCCAGCTGAATGCCTGGGAAGATGCAGAGACAAACAGGCAATGGAAGTTGGCAAATATAAGCTGGCATGTCTCTCTTATATTACTTGAAATACAATGAAATATTATTATGTAGCATTCTTGTGTGAGTATATGAATGCTGATTTTCTCTATGAATAGGCCAAGGCTAGACAAGAGATGAACCATTCAGCTGCAAGGCAAAAAAATCTAAAAATCAGAGAGTAATTGTTAGTAATGTTTTGTTTCTCTGCAAGGACTTTTTTGTTCCTTGCTTTGGTCTGGAATAAAGTTATTCTTCACCATTTTCAAATACTTTGCATAGCCAGTAGCTGTTACTTTCTACAGAGAAAATAAAAGATAGAAGTAAGACTTGCCAAGGAAGAAAGCTTTGCTTTGCATTTCTTGCACTGGATGTACAGAAAATAAAAGTTTATTTCCTGGAAACTGAGTTGGTTTTAATGTTTTGCGTTGTAGCTTAACTTCTCTTCAGAGTTTGTGGGTGGCTGTTAAGAGTCTTAAGTATAAAGTACTTTATTGATAGAAGTTTTTACTTAATCTTTTGAAAATTTGTTTTTAACTTTTTGCCAATAATTTGATTTATGCCAAACAAATACTTAGTTCAAGTGAAGAGCTGAGCACCTATTTTCATATGCAATTAGACTCTTCAAACTTTCAGAGTAGACAGCTGGAGAGAGACAAAACCACCAGTATGACTACCAGCCAAATCACAGACATAAAACACCATGTTTTAAGGTCCCTCCTTGTTTTGCAAGGTATTCAATAGGAAGTTTTACTGAAATTCTCATAAATTTGCTGAATTAGAGGTGAATGGCTGTTGGAAATTTGGGGTCAAATATCTGCATTGATAGGTGCCTGAATTGTTTGAAATAAAATCCTGTTAGGATTTTTTCAAAAGCATCTAGCATCTAAGAAGCACTCATAACCCTTTGCATTTTAAAATCATTGGATAAAATTCAAAGACCAAGCTCCAAGTCTCTTTCTCACCCTTTGAGAGTTAGTTCCCGGCTGCCAGCTGATACAATCATCCTCCCTTTGCTTTTTCTTCCAGGCTTGTGCTCTTTGCAGCATAGTACTCCAGCTCCAAAAGCCTCCCTAATTTCCCACTTCGCATAAATTGATGGGTAAGAAATATTGGTGCAAGGAAGGGAAGGTGAGTTTTAATTTTTTTATCTCAGTTACAATTAAGTCCTGATCTTTTATATTGCAGGCAAATGATCTATTAATGTACGATATCTAGAGCCAACAGCAGCTCCTCAGCAGATATGTTCTGAAGAAAGCCCCCTTCTGTTCTTTCTAAGTGCAGTTTCTAGGCTCTGGGTGCTTTCTAAATACAGAATCTTCATTTGCAGCCCTAATTCATGCCCTGAATCTCCAGGAAGTACAGAATTGCAGTTACACTGTTCTATATGACACAGCCCTTCAGCTGGTCCAGCACAGCTCCCTGCCCAGGGGCACTTGTTGGATGGCCTGCGTAGGGTCTTGGTTCTCCCCATGCACTCCACAAAGGACACGTAACTCAGGCGTGAATCTCACTCCAGCACCTGGAAGCTAGGCACTGCCACCACTGCTGGAAATCTGGCCATTAACTGTCTTGCTGAAGGCAAAATAGAGAACCAGAAATAGTCAGAATTATAATTCAAGGGAATTTGTCTTTCAGCTGCCTTTTTTTAAATTTCTGTTTATTTTTTCCCTTTTGCTATTTTTCCTTATATTTCTCTCCCCAAAATAAGATTCTGTAGTACTTTACTTGCATTTAGGGAAACTTGAATATTGTTGCCATTTACCAATACAAATGAAAAGAAAACAATGCATAGTTACTATCCTAAATAATTTGGATGATATATTAAAATGTTATTAACTTTGAACTTGGACCATTACAGTTCAAGAAATGTGACCTAAATGTAGAGCATGAGTTGTATACACTTGTCTCTGAGAAATCAGTTTCACAACGAAGAACTCATATATTTAGAATGTAAGCTGCCAGACACTAGCACCTTTAGATTCCTAATCATAATAATTATTTAAGTTCAAGCTTGACACCCTTGTTTTAAAAAATACCAGTTTCAGGGACTCTGTCCTTTAATTTATAGTCACTGGAAATCACGATCCTGATGGAATTCAATGGTTTTTATTTGTTGGCCTCGGCAGCTGTGTATTAGTAAAATAAATAAAGTAAATAAACAGCAACATCTGTTCCAGTCACTAGAGGCTTATTGCTGGAGTTATCTGCATCAGATGGGAGGAGATGCTCTAGTAGAGGAGCTTGGCTTTCCAGAGCAGAGATTATTGAAATCAGTAGGAATAAATATGTAGAATTGTGTGACCTGTGGGAAATATCTCACCTGCCAAATAATGATGCTAACTTGCATTAAAGTTTGAAGTCCTCTAGCATCTATTCTGCATTATTCATTCGAGTAGAAAACCCATTATATTCTAAGAGCTAGCACAGTCTCAGTCTCTGTGTTATTAAAAGGAAAAACTGTGGCATAGTTGAGAACCTAAGCCTGTAAATTTTTTCTTTTATTTCATTATTATTGGATCCAGGATACCTTACTCCATATATGTGTATGAAGAGTATAAAATGGGTGTGTATATATATATATATGACTACACACATAATTCTTTGTGTGTACGTGGGTGTGAGTGCAACTGAAAAGCACACATATGACCATACTTGCTGTAGTCAAGGCACCTCCCTGTTTTGTTTTGAGAAACTAAGCAATAAGCACACTGGATGGTTGTGATGCACAGAAAGTAAGAAAAGCCTCAGGATTCCAACACCATGAATATCTCAATAAACCTGAGAGAGCAGACAATATAGGTATTCCTCTGCAAGTATTCCTATGCTGGTATTCCTACATGATAAATTAATCAAAACTTTGGTACAAATTTTTAAAAGATGCAAAATAAATTCTTCATCAGCTGGACATGTGTGTAACTTGCCAATTTCATGAAAATAACCTGGGAAAGTTGTTTACAGCTGTAGGAAAAAAGTGACAGAATGAACTAGAATGTTTCACTTTTTTATTGGAATGTGTAAAGTTAAATGGAAGTTGCTTACTGGGTTTGCAACTATATCCAGGAATACATGAGAATAATAAATACTAAAATTGGAATGAAAACAAAATTGAGTTTTACAGACTTCTTCCAAAGATGACTGTGCTGCTGAAGAGCTATAGGTATACAGTGCTCGGTTGTTTCAAATGGCAAAAACAGATTTCTTTGAAACAAATTCTGTACTGAATCCTAAGCACTTCAGAAAATAATTTATGGTAGTTAATCTGTTCCAAGCTGGAACTCACAAGCAGACTTCTGTGATAGAAATTGCTGTCTTCTGGGAATCATGGAACCATAGAATGGTTTGTTTTCGAAGGAACCTTAAAAAATCATCCAGTTCCAACCCCTCTGCCATGGGCAGGGACACCTTCCACTAGACCATGTTGCTGAAAGCCCCATCCAATGGTCTTGAACACTTCCAGGGAGGGGGAAGCCATAGCCACTCTGGGCAATCTGTTCCAGTGACTCATTGCCTTCACAGTAAAGAATTTCTTCCTAATATCTAATCTAATCTAAATCTGCCTTCTCTTATTTTAAAGCCCTTTCCCCTTGTCCAATAAATGCCCATATAAAAAGTTCCTCTCCAGCTTTCTTGCAGGCCTTCCTTAGGTACTGGAAGGCTGCTATAGTCTCCCTGGAGCCTTTTCTTCTCCAGGTCAAAGAACCCAAACTCTCTCTCAGCCTTTCTTCATAGGAGTGGTGCTCCAGCCATCTGATCATTCCATGGCACTCCTCTGGACTCACTCCAACAGGTCCACATCATTCTTCTGTTCCCCACCTTACTCCTCACCTTCTTCGGCTTCAATTTTGACAACCAGAGACTCATAGAAACACAAAATCATTCATGTTGACAGAGAGCTCTGGAGGCCCCTGCTCAGAGCAGGGCCAATTAAATCAGGTTGCTCAGGACTTTTTCCAGCCCAGATTTAAATGCTTCAAAAGTTTCTAAGGATGGAGATTCCACAGCCTCTCTGGGCCATCACTCTAATACTGGTCTGCCCTCATGGTAACAAAGTTGTTTCTGATCCCTAGTGGGAATTTCTGTTTCCTAACTTACTGCCATTGCCTCTTGTCCTATTGCTCTGCACCTTCAATAAAAGATAAGGGCATGCTGTCATCTCACATTCAACTCAATCTCAAACACACTCCAACAGTATGTCCCAATCTTTTTATGCAGAGCTGCTCTTTACTCATCTGGCTTCTAGCCTGTCCTATTGCATGAAGTTATTCCATCCCTGGCACAGGACTTTGCATTTGCCCTAGTTAAACTTCATGAGGTCCCCATCAGCTCATTCATCCAGGATACAGAGGTCCTTCTGAATAGCAGCCCTGCTCTCTAGCCCTGTCCTCCAGTTTGGTATCACTCACAAACGTGCTATACATACAATCCATCCCCATCATCTGGGTCTTTATTAAAGATGTTATACAGTATTGACCTTAGTATGCAACTCTGCTTCAAGGCCCTGCTAATAAGTGACAGCTAGCTGGATTTTGTAGCCTTGGTCCTAGATAGTTTCCTGAAGCCTTTTGATGTTTATTTCCTTAATTTCAGTAAGTAGAATCTGTGGCACCATTATTCCCATTACATAAGCACTAGCATGCTGCCAATGAAGAGATCTGCTTGCAGGTTTAAAGCAAGTGAGTAAGCAGCAGGTAGCGGTAATGTGATGGATAGTGACTGAAGCCTGGGAAGGAGGTCTCAGGAACAAAGGGGAGTAAATAAAGTGGAGGACTCACTGATTATAAATGATATGGAATAAAGTACTTCTAGCACTTCCTGGGCTCAGAAAGTTTCTGAACAGCTTGCTGCTGGAGAGAGAGGTTACTCAAGCTATTTTCATACTTTTCCTGGAAGTGTGGACTTTTTGCTATTGTAGAAGATAGGATTCCAGGCTGGGCAGACCCATCTGTGGCTGTCTTTTTGAGCCTCTATTGTGTACTCGACTTTCATCTCTTTTCACATTAAAAACATGAAAGTATCAACAGGCTAAGTGGTAGTGATGTAGAAGTTGAAGAAAATAAGATGCTGACTTTGTTTTGATAACCAGAAAGATATTGAGAAGGTTGGAGGTTCCCACTATCTTTCTAATTCTTTAGAAACATCAATTTATTGCAAGTAACTGTTACAGTTCTGGGAAGTATTGTATTTACCAGTTCTCTGAAGTTTAATCATTGAATGCCAGCCAAGTAAGTCAGATGGGTATGTGTGGGTTAAAAGGGATATGTGGTAATTTGAAGGAACACGAGTTTGCCAGCAGAAGTTTCCTCAGCTTTGTGTGAGAGTACTCTTTAGTTTTCAATTTGTTTCTCCGTCTGATAGGTAATCTTCAGGCTTGCTAAAGTCAAAGTTATTCACTTTAAAGTATAGTGCAGCCAATATTTGATTACTAATTGGTTGACATTTATCTCTCCACTTTTCTCAATTTTGTATTACTTCTGGTTTCCAAAGGACATAAGTAATATGTGGACAACACAGATAAAAAACTCAAGAATTGCAGCATGAAGATATTTATTGTGTAATAACTAAACTTGATAATTGCAGACATTTGAAGTAAAATTATAAATGGTTCATATAAAATAATTTTGGTTTTAAGGATAATGAGCTGTATAATTTAGTAGTACTGGGAAGTAACTTCTTTAAAAGTTGCTGTGGCTAATGCTTTTCTCACACTTATTTCATGCTGTTGAAACTCCACCAGCATTAATGGAGTTAATCCTAATTTTCATTTACATAAATGCAAAGAAAGATCAGCCTCAGTGATTCTTTACATACTGTTTCAAGGGTGCTTGAAATTGCTAAACCCACTTAATTCCACATAAAAATAAAGCTTAATGCAGAGAGATCTAGTTGTTCTTATTTCACACATAAAACTCTATGGCAAACAACAGAACAATTAAATACTGTTCTTTGACCTTTTAGACTTGCAATGCTGGGTGAACATTCAGAGGCTTTTTGAGCTGTAGTTTTATCAATGAAAAGTCTGTGAAACTGCTTAGCTAAAAAATTATCTTGCATTAACGTTAGCTTGTCCACTAGTTTCCACAGATGATGGAAGTGCTTAACTGCCTGTATCAAAGGGAAGAAAAAGCATTTGACTTTTAAGACATAAGTCAAGTACTTCGTTTCTTACTCTTTAGTCAGCTTTACTTATACAGGCACGTAATCTGACCCCCATTGTCATTCGATTTTCAACCTCTTTCCGCTCCCTCCCCTTAATATTGAGCTTTTATCAAGGCCAGATTACCCCTCCCTCCCCCCCTGCCCCCGGGAGTAGTCACTCCTCCTGCATTTTTCTCTCCGCTGTTTAGAAATCCCTCTGAAATGTTAAACCACTAGGAAACATCCACTTCTTATAACACCAAGTGCGTCTGGTTTTTTTGTTACTAGGCTGCCGCTCTATGGCCGTGCGCGTAAACTACAGCTGTAGTTCCACTGGAGTAAGTTGGACTGCAGGAGTTTCTGGGAATGAGTAAGAGAATATCTGGGCTTTATGTCCTACAATGAAAGTATGAACACCTTAAAGGAGGACGAAGGAAAAATCTACTATATCATGTGTAGACATCTACCAGACTGATATCTTGAATACGTTACCGAGAATTTTTTTGACCATTAATAATGTGCATGCTGTAGTACCCTACAGCATGGACCCTGACCCATAGACCCTACAGCATAGTACCCTACAAAATAGACCCTGCTTGTGCTGGCTGTCTAAAATAATGCTAATTTGAATTGGATTTTTAAAGGAAAGCACAAGGATAATGCTTTTAAAATACTGTGGCCAGGAAATCAAGTAAACATTTAGATTGATCCATGCCTGGTATCCTTTGTAAGTATGACGTTTTGAGGATTTTGAATCTGTGCATGACTAAGTCAAGGAAGTGAAGTGTTTTAAAAGTAGATGTTTATATGTAGCCATATACAGTGGTTATAAATGGGTTAAAGGGGTACTAAACATTTGTTAAGAATGTTTCACTTATGCAAGGTTAGAATATGCTGCCTAGTAAGTTATTATATAAGTCACTGCTTTCATATCTGCATCTGAAAATGGAGACTATTGAAATTTAGCAGATCTGCCTTCTGGAGTGCTGCGAGCAAGTTGTAGATTTGTCTGCCTGTAAGCACTTTTACTTGAGTCCTACAGTTTCAAGACCTTTCACAGCCAAAAGTAATGTTCAAGAGTGTGAGAATGGCACTCCATATGTGTGTACTATTATTCCTCATCCTTGGACAATTTTGCATGTTTTCATTCAGAAAGTGGAACAAAAGCGAACTTGAGATGTGTTCCTGCCTTCATTTTTAGCACACCCAAGTTAAGAGGAAAACTCCAAGGCTGATGGAGAACTAATTTCTTGTAGATGTTAACTTCTAAAGAACACAGTCCCTGGTTATGACTTGTCAGTGACCATCAGTTACTACCTAAAATATTGTAAGGGCTTCAAAATTTTGTTATTTCTGTATAAATAATACCTACTGTTTGAAAGCGATCTGAAAAATGGAGTCCAAAGAAAATTCATTCATTTGAGTGAATAAAAGAGTTCTTATTGGCCAGAGAAGCCCAGTAGATGGAAAAGAAGCTCAGAATTTTTAATATGTGTTTTGCTTTGAATATTCTCCTGTATGCACTCCTAGATTTGCTGGAGGGCAGAGGGGAAGAAGGATTGTGAAAAATTAAACAGCTTGCTCTTACTAAAATAAAAATCCATTGTACAATTTTCATTGATTTAAACTAAAACAGGTGCTGACCTTTGGTCATGTTAGTAACATTGTTCCAGACACTCTCTTCAGCATTTTAATATATTTTGTTAATGTAGGTTAATATTGTAAGAAGGGACAAATCTTCTTAGAATAGTATTTTCCAGGATGCTCAGCCATAAGGTAACTTTGGATTCTGAACAGAGCCAGCTGTTAAAAATGCTAATTAGTTCTGCCAAGAAAGTAATGGTGCCCATGTCCTAATAATCTGAACTGTTATACATATTAAGAGGCTCTCAATGCCACAGTTATATCCCCCCCTTTAGGAATATTACAAGAAAATTTTACTATGAACAGGAGATTAAGAAAGAAGGGGAAGTCATAAAACAGTATAATTAAAGATCTCAGAAAGAAGTTGGACAAGAAACATCTTGGGTACAGGAAATAAACCAGTATAAAAGGAGATATAAGATTGCCTCATTTTCTAAAGTATTTCTACAGCAGTCAGGCAAGCAAGAGCGACATAAGTGGTGTGACTTAAAACCATACGCTGAAGTTCCAACTGACAATATTGAAAGATAATTAAAGCATTTTCAAAGAACAGGGATGCTGACCAAATAGCTAGAGGCTGGAATGCAAAAGAAAGTGAATTTGCCTGAAGCACCATGCAGGCAGCACAAGATCTCTCTCTGTAGTTTATTTGTTGCAGCAGAAGCACCAAGGTCCCCAGCTACCATCAGTGCCACGTACAAATCTACCAAGTGCTGCAGTGCTGCAGTCTTTGACACCTAACACATGCAGCTGAAACACTCAAATCTACCAGCAAGGCTAAAAAGAGAGAATTAGAGCAGTAGACAGTGAAAAAAAATCAACACATTTTCTGTGGCACTGTGTCAGGTAGATGCACATCAAAATATATATGCAGAGGCACAGAGCTAGCAAAAGCCAGGTTAGCTGTCATCTGCAAGAATTAATTTAACTGTTCGTTTATGAAGGTGAATTGAACTGCAAACCAAACCTGGTCCTGTAACAATCAACATTGGTTTTGAGATGCTGTAATAAACTGAACTATTTCCTGCAAATGGAGCTCCTGAAAATGCCCATCTTGTATTGGGCAACATCTTGAACATGTTGTATTTTTTCCCCTGAAACTTTTGGAAAACTTTGTCACCATTTAGCATAATTCTTCTCCTGCATTATTCCTAAATGGTTGGAAATGCCAGTATATTCTAGATATGGCTGCAATAGGGCTGCAACAGAACTGTATAGGAGATTATATTTTCTGCTGAGCTCCAAATATGAGCCATGGCTATTTTCAGAATGCCACTGCTTATTTAGTTTTACAGTGGCATCATATAACAGACCTGTATTTAATTGCATACTTTTCACCTGTCTGGATGGGGTCTGTTTCTGAGACCATAGGTGGCCAAAACTCATATGTTTTTTTAAAAGAAAATAATTTGCCCTCAATATTTTGGAAATGTAAAAATGTCTTAGAAAGGGACCTTTTATTCCCCGTGCATCTAATTGATAATTAATCAAAAGGAGAAAAGGCCTATAAAACCAAATTAACCTTAGTGTCAAGTCTTGAAAATATAAATAACAGCTTTTACCTTACACTTCTTTTCTCTTGTTCTGTTTACTAGAAAATAGTCAGTCAAACAGGTTCAGTGTTTTATCTTATCATAGTGCCCTGGTAATTTAGTTATATCCAGAATCCTGTTGTGGCAAAACAGAAAGTGCCTAGAGGACCCAAAAGTAGTTTTCCCAGTGTTCCTGACCTTTGCCACTAAAGACGTTGGGTAGCATCATTGAACTAGCAAGGGTAGAGCCTTAGAGAGTTAATTACCCACTTCCCCCATTCCTGGTGAAATGCTGTTTCACTTTTCTGTATTTCACTTTCCTCATGCCTTCTATTTCCTTCCTCTTGTCTTTTTTGTCTTTTGTTTGTTTGCTTGCTTGCTTGCTTTTTGGTGTTGTTGCTTTGGGTTTTGTTGGTCTTTTTAAAATATTTGTTTGGGCAGTAAGCTATTCAATGTAGGAACAGTGCATCTAAACTGTCCAATACAAGTTGGAAGCTTTGTGTCACTATAATCACACTAATAAAAGCTTCAGCTCAGCTACTCTAGTTCACTTGATTTCACTAGACATAGTTCCTCACAGCACTTCCTCCTCACAAATGCTCTGTTTTAGTGGGGTTGAGTAGATTAAAATGAGCATGCTGGACACCTGCTACCACCCTTGCCAAACAGTGGAAGTAGTGGTCCAATCCAATCAAGAACACAACCCTAAGAGATACTGAAGGTAGTATCCCCTTGAGCTGCCCAGTGCTCTGCTCTGTCTCACCTCAAATCAAGTTTTGCATTGAAATAATCTTCTGGTTTGATTCTCCTGCTTTGTTTAATTATCTGTACTGTTTGTACTACTTCTTTTTCATGTTATGTCGATAAGGCTACAATTTCTTTTCCTGTTGGCTTGACTGCAAAAGTCTTATCCTGAAAATGCATGGAATCTAGCACAACCTTCAGGCAGTGGTGAATCTCCAGTACTGTTATTTATAAAAGATATTTTGGGGACACTGTACTCACTGTAGTAAATTTATTGAAGTATAAAGAGAAAAAATGGCTTAATACAATGCAACACTTCAGGAACACATTTTGATATAGCTCTCAATCAAACACAAACATGAATTTATACTGACTGTCATAAAAGAATTGGATATGATACATTCTGTAAGCAGTATGTTAAATATAAGGCTCAAAAAGCTAGCCACTTTCACAGTACCAGCTTCAAGAAGTTGGCTTGATTTCTCTTCAGTCTTATATTTAACAAATTGCAGCATAATTATCGGGTGTTCTTTTCATTCCCTTCAAAATACAGCTTTTTGAAACATTACCCTTTATTATTCTCATTTCACATCCCAATGGATAAATATTCATATCTCAAAATTTCCCACAGCTGGCAGAAATTGGCAGCCCCGTTGTTTGCTATAAGAGAGGCAAAGGACTGAAATGGCACTATTGCCCCACAACTGTGATCACAACAAATCAATCTGCAGGCCTGGAAAATACATTGTTTTACACTGAGTTACTTCAACATTGTACAGGTTTTGTGGATAATGTGAGGATTTACATACCTGATCCAAACTCAGCTGAAGTTTGCAGAAAGACTGATTGTAACTCTTTGGAGTGTGTGTCCTCATCTGCTGACAGGGATTAAAACAGGTGTACAGAAATACCTGTGCCGGGCTCCTGTGCCTGATAACAACACAGGGAAAGCATTCCTATTTGTACTGGTTTTTAAAGTGATGAAATCCTAATGTAGAAAGGAGCCTGCCAAATTAAGTGCCAAAACAATGCAGCAGGGCTACAGGAGAAATTTTACACTGAATATGCAGAAGGAGAACTGAATTCACAGCCTTAGGGGAGGATAAGCAAGACTGCCCTTAAACCATCTTTGTATTCCTTGGATTCTGGGTTGCTCAGCAGTCTGAACTGGCTTCCAACTGGTGCTGAGATTCAGGCTCTGACAGCTCTCATTTGCCATGTTCTGCAAGAGGCCTTTGGATAAACAGCCCTTATATTCTTTATACCACCACCAAGAAGGACGCCCCCCTTTGCAGAACACTCCAACTATCTTAATGAACATCAAGTGAGTAGAGCACAGTTGAAGACATCTGAAGTACAGAACGACTTCAATACTATTGCAATGCCATAAGGTATTTCAGTGAGGCTCACTCACCTGTAAGCACTGTGTTGATACATCTCTGTTACCACTGTGCCTGTTCATCACTGAACTTGCTCCCAAGAGTAACAAGGAGAAATGGAGAAAACATAACACTGTATAGGTTTCACTCTGGTGAAACCTAAACAGAGCTTCTTGTGATCAGGGTCTGGATTATTGTGGACCATGCAGGCTCATCATAAATGTGCAAGAATATTTATTATAAAAAGAACAAATACATAAACACAACTTTTTATTGTAGCCAACAAAAAGAGTAATGTAACCAGAAGTAAGGAATTAATCAAATATATAGCTGATGGCACAAACAGAAGAACTATGATACCAAATGTAAGGCCAGAATTTCTGTGAAGTAACATCTCAATGTGTTTCTTCATTATTTTAATTTCCTGTATTAAGATGCAAATGGTCAGGGGATGCTTGGGTCATTTAGAAGCCAGAAATAAACTAAAATGTATAGTAGTTTGTTCTGATCCTCACTTTTTTACTGCCACCCCTTGCTTTCTGTCTCTTACTTCCAGCTCATTGTTCCTTAAAACTGCTTTTCCTCATGGTGAGCATATCACATTCCTTCACCGATTATACAAGACAGTTCCTCTAGATGGTTTCTGATTCTATAATTTCTCCTGAATCCTCATTTCTGATTCTACCATTTCTCCTGATTTCTCACTAGCCTTTAGTTAAAGTGATATTTCTGGTAGCCTCAGAATTTCCTGCTTGAAACTAAGCTTTTAAGTAGCATGTGTGTATTAGCCAGGCTGAGTGAAGACAGAGGAACTATGACAACTGGGAGGCCTTTTAATGAATATTTTCAATATAAAAGGATTCATTTGACAGGACTCTGGAAACAAGACATTAGACAAATCAAAAATTAAGTCCAAAAGGCATAACTTTAAAAGGTTTTTACTTTGTTCAATAGAATCCTCTTTGAATTTCTTTCTTAGGAGTACTGTGAACTTCTGTTTTTCTTATTTCTTCTTGGCTCATTGTTTGTATTCTGCTATCACTTTGCACAGAAAAAGATTGCCTCTTGCAGAGTTCAGTTATATGTGCTGTTCGAGTGATCCTGACAAAGATGAATGATAATAAAAATTGTCCATCCTTTGAATGTGATTAGGATTACACTGCAGAAATGATATATCAATAATGGATAGGGCTGTAGGTTTCTGTATACACAAGAAATATAGGGTTATATGTGAACAAGATTTGTCATTCCCTTCTTGACACCACTCATTCTACATGCCTGTTCTTTATTTATAGGCAAGAAGCATGCTGACATTGCAATATTCCTTCAACTCAACAGTTCAGAGTACAGTCACAGCAAGAAAAGCAACACGTGTACCCATGAATAGCCAGAGATTCATTTCACTGAATTTTCCAAGAACTGAAAGGTAAGACACAATGCTAATTTTACAGACTTTTGAAAAGGAGAGGTCAAATTTTAGGATTTAAAAAAAAAGACATATGAATAGCGTTCACAAGCTAATGAAGAGATTGGGAAAATGGCACACAAAATTCCCTTTACATTTTAGTAGTAACTACAGGAGAAAACAGATGCTGTCCTGTCATGAAACATAATGTTTTACTTCGTTTAGTTCTGGGCTTTAATTGCATTACTAGGGACTAAAGTCAATCTTAGTTTATTTCTGTAAATTATGTCTTCATTACAGACAAAAACAGGAATGATTATGTGTACACAAACAGGTGCAGAAGACACAAATAAAAGTCACGCTATTGTAATTAGAAGGATGAAAAAAGTGTAATAATTGAATTAAGCTTCAGTTAATTTAATTAACATGCCAGAGTATTGTGATCATGAGCACATTAGAGATATCTTAACAGAGAAGATTTTCCATCTATCATGCCCTCTTCAAATATATTTTTTGTCATACATTAGGAAAATACGAAAATTCATGGGTGTTCCCTGAAAGTCTTGACCAAGTAATGATGGAGAATGAATACAATGCATCTGCTGATAGAAGACTAAGAATGTTGAAGTATTTCAGAGTATCTAAGATGGAGATTACATCTTGAAAATGCAGGATATTTTTGTACTTTAAGCTAACAAGAACCTTTGCACTCACAAAAAAATTCACTTCCCAGGGAGAACAGGATGTGTAATCAGACCTGTAAATTTTCAGAAGCCTTGAACAAATTCCAAAAAAAAAGAATCAGAATAGAAACATTCAGGCATATAACTTTTCCAGTTGTAATGTTGGCATATATGAACCTGTCTAGCACTAAGCAGTCACTTTTTTTTCCCCAACAAGATATTTTCCATCAAGGAATAAAAATAAAGATCCTACTAAATTCAGAAGTCTCTGAGCCAACATTATGTCAATATTATTTGGCTTCAATTGCTAACAACTTGCAAGTTGGAGAATTAATAACCAGACTTCAGTTGCCACCATTCGCTAATGAGGCTGGAACGTGACCTGTACACCCAACCAGCTGTGAATAAAAAAGAAAAAGCACAAGGCTCACTTACAACTGTCAAACTAAGGCATTTTCTTTAGTGCTAATCCAAAGATGGATGAGCCCTAGTCCTGCAGCAGTATATCAACATTCAGCCGGTGTAAGCACCAGAGTAAAACAAGACACGGTTTACTCCAGAAGTTCTCAATATATTTTTTCTTTTTGCTTTGAACATTTCCTGTGTTTTGCCCTGGGACTGGATGATAAACCCATATTAATCCCCTTGGAGGGTTTTATTTACTGTAATTGTAATTGAGATGGGACCAAGGTTTTATGTGCATATTTTGTATTACCATTTTTCAAATTTCTGCGTTCCTTTCTCAGTCAAAACATTGCTTTGCCAATAGCAATTGTGTATGCCACAGCTATCAACAGTAGAAAATTCCATGTGTTGCTGCACAGATAAAATACAGACGAGAGTAACTCAAACCTACCTTCTTTATATGCACCCCTCCAACCTGAGCAAAAGAGATGGTGGTCTGTTTAGATTTCATAGCTGAATTCTAGATCAAAAACAGTGTTTTAATTATATGTTCAGTTAAATCAGAACATCTCACTTGTTTTCTCTCATCTTGAAGGAAGTCTGACATTGTTTGTCCAGGTACAAATTTGGGGCATGACCACATCATAGACTTTCAGAATACAAAGGCTTTGTTAGAATCCTGAAGGTTTCGTGGAATAAAGTTGTGTCTGAGAAAGCTGCTTCGGGACTGATAGGTTGTTCCTGGCTCCAGCACAGTGCTGAACACATGGCTTTTGTAAAAGCATCCCAGAAACTCCTTCTGACGCTCTCCTCCTTATTTTCCAGACCATTGAATTCTTACTGATTGGGAATTGACCACTGCAGAGATACTTTAAACAACTTCTGGCATTTAGACAGCACTGGGAGGAGGGGAGTTCACAGTGAGACATAAAGATTTTTTCTGTGAAGCAGTTCCTGAATTGATAAAGTTATCCTGAAATAAGCATTTAGAGAATTTTGTCAATAGAGACAATTTAGTTAGTCAATGGGAACAACCAGAAAGAGTGTAGAAAGCACAGGCGAGTGTGTCTGGAATTCTTTTTGCCCTACGAATTCCTGGATACCACTTCCTGTCCTTAGAAACAAGAAAAACCCATGTAAGGAGTGAGGCCTTTTTTGGAGAGAGGAATAGACAGTACCTCCTTCCATGGTGTAAAACCCCAGGAAGTTCTACCCAGGTTTTTTTCTGTCTTTCACGCTTTCCACATTCCTAAGGCTTTCTGCTCAGCAGCCCCTTGAAGAATGTGGCATTTCCCTTGAGCTAATAAAATTGCAACAAGCAGCTGTAAGATCTGGACTGCATGAGCTGTTTTTCTCTGAGAAAAGAGTGCATTTTCTTTATGGGTAAAGGAATAAACATTGTGAAGAATAAACAGTATGAGTAGCTGTAACCTGAGGAAGACAGTTTTGAGACAAGCTAGAGGAGTTATGCTATATGCACATTGGGGAAGAGTAGGAGACATAAAATGCCACAGAAAAGAAGATGTTAGGGAAGTCTAAAAAGGTTTGTAAATTATGCCTTAGGGAAAATCCAAGTTGCTTCAGTTTTCAGTTGTATACAGATCTCACCCAGAAACCAGCTACTATGAAGCTCTTACTCAAGGTGCAAGCTTGCTGTGAGAAATTTTCCATCCTTGTCAGGATTTTGCCAACAGTGTCTTGCAAAAATGCTGCTTCATCAGTTGAGACCTCACTGGGAGCTCCAGACATTTGACACGTATTTGGATTTCACTTCACTGAATTGCAGAAGGGTTGGAAGGGACCTCTGGAGTTCATCTAGTCCAATGCCCCTGCCAAGGCAGGGTCACCTAGAGCAGAGAGGGAGACTCTGCGGCCTCCCTGGGCAGCTTGTTCCAGTGCTCTGCCTCCCTCAACATAAAGTTCTTCCTCATGTGGAGGTGGAACTGTTTGTGTTTTAGTTTATGGCCATTGCTCCTCATCCTGTCGCTTCACACCACTGAAAATAGTCTGCCACCATCCAGTTCCATAACTAAAATGGGAAATTCGTTTACTATTCTACTGTCACATTATAAACTTTAGCTTTGTATTTTTTTAATCACATGAACCCTTTTCTTTTGAACGATGCAGTCCTATGATCGTACTTGGTGAACATGGGAAAAACTCTGAACCCAGTGAATGTGTATATGTACATGCAAAGTAATTAGGAGGTAGAAAAAAGTAGGATAAGGCCTCCTTTCTTGCTATACTGCGAGTAAAACTCAACATTGAAAAATTTAGCAAGAGGTCATTGATACCAAAACCACCAGACTGCTTTGTAGTAGCAATGTATGAATAACATGGAGCTGTTTCTGGGAGTCAGAAAAAGGAATAGTTCTGGAGTTCATTTTTTCATCTATCTAAATAGTATGGATATGCCTCTGGGAGTTGTCAGCTCAGAAACTACAGTTATTTAAACAAGTATTTTAACTGGAGTGAAGCCCCCCTAAAAGCCTAGCAAAACAGATTCTTGCAAGCATGAGTGAGAAATACATAAACCCCTTAGCTGATGTCAAGCCTTACCCTCTTTAAAGCCACTATGGAGGCCCTGATGACGAGGATGCTTGTTATCATCTATTCCTCTACTGACATTTGGTGATTAGAGTAAGGGTTGTGGTGTAAAATTGAAAAAGACAGGAGTGACACTATCTGGTAGGATTATTTTTCTTTTCCCCTTAATTGCTACTGAGGTATGCAGGGCCTGCCTTCTTATCAAAGAAATTGAAAACTAAACACTTGTATCTTGCATCATGTTTGGCTGTCTGGCTTGATATAAGCAGGTGTCACCCACAATTGGTCAGGGGTCCTAGCCAAGTACTCAATCAAAACCGTCAAACTCTTTTTTCACTCAATTTTTAATAAAACAAAATTGTTTTAAGAAATTATGTGTTGTTGAATGTATGACTGAAACATAATGTCTGGAACAGATCAAAGTAATTTATTTTTAAAGTTGGAAACTCATAGCATTCTATTTGTCACCGTGTATTTTGAATTTTTTTTTAAACTTCCACATTAGAAAAGTGTTTTTATGCAGCTAAATTAATATTAATTAACATTAATTAACATTAATGCAGCCAAACTGTTACAACCTAATTAATATTAAACTTCTGAGAACTGAATTAGTAATTATCATACAAATATTTAATTGAAAAATTATTCTTTTGCTGCATATTAACATAGCTTTGTGAACACTTCTGTTAAGTGTGAACTCTGTCAGTGTTCAGCACAAGAAGAACATGGCAGAATGCCTGAGTGAGTGCTCACAGGTGGTACTGTGGAGGGGAAAAAACCCCAACCCAACCAACTAAACACACACACATCCAAATACAGAAAAAAACAACCAAAACCAGGAGACTGTAAATTTTTGTATTGATCTGTGAAGATTCTCTGCCTGTATGTCATAAATATTTCCAGTCATATGTATAGCCCATTTCAGTACTATGAGAAACTACTAAGTTTATCTCAATTGACAAATTACCATGACTCCTAAACTTACTGCAAATTCCTAAATTTATGGCAATTGACAAATTTATGACCCCGTTTCACCTCTTGAAATTTTTTTTAGGACTCTGTTCACTCTCTTCCTTAAGTTTTTCCCTTGTCAGCTCTTTACACTGAAGTGCAAACTGCAGCAGGAAAGCTGCTGGACTCTCTCCTGGGGCTAGCATTGTATATTCTTAGGTATTAGACTCACGTGTGTCCAATGTGATAATACTTCTTACATCATGCCACTGCCAGCTCACTTAGCACAACATCAACTTTGTCCTCTGATAACTCCGTGGTTACAGAGCAAACATGAGCATACTTCAGCACTCAAACTATGAATCAATTTGGCTTTGACAGCCTCTCATTCTAAGAAGTATTTAGCTCTGCACCAGCTCTTTATCCTACCATATCTTCTCACTTTTCTCTACCTCTTTTTCTATTCTCTCTAATCATGTAGGCAGTAGAAACAAATTTATTTATTACCCCACAAATGATAAGACTAATAAAGGAGAATAATACTTCAGAAAGATGTTTGTTAACAGGACAGGAAAGGAAAGGATGCTTTTAGCCCACAAAAGTTGGAAAACAGCAAAAGTAACAAAAATTACTTGTAAAAGTAATTTTAAAAACTAAAAACTGTGAGAATCTCTCTCTGAATAAGTTTTATCCCCTTAGCTGCCAATTTTTGCTCTTTTGAAATTATTTGAGATGCTGCTTTCATGCAGAGAAATCCTTCTAATTTTTTGTGAGCAGTCTCAAAATTCCTAGCTTTGTGTCAAGGTGATTTTCCAGGGTTTCAATAAGAAAAGTTATTATTCAAGGAAACCAAATCTCTTCTATTTTAATTATCTTCATTCATCACAAACCCACTTACCTTTAGACTGTCATCATGCTGGTATGCTAGAATCCACAAGTAGTTGTAAAAATGCAAGGAGAACCTGCATTTAGCTGAAAATATTTCAGGAAGCCTGCAGGCTCCTGATATGTCATTCTCTGGCTACACTAGTACTCATTGGATCAGCTGAACACAAATGGAGATCAAATTATCAGATCTTGGCCCTCACCAATGTCAGCTTCCTACACTGGCTGTATCACTAACGTCATTTGTCTATTGAACAAGACCCTTGCTATTTTTACTCAGAACAAAAATAATGTTGTCATGTCCAAAGGCTACATTTTCCCCTTTGAAAATACTCTTTTTCATCCTTTGCATTTTTAAAAAATCTTTTGTCTGCATTCTTTTGTGGTCTGAGGCTCCTGTATCTCAGCCAAACACTGATACATTCATTGCAGGCTTCAGCTGCTTTGCAGAGCCTAAATAGACATTGAGGCTACATGGGCGACTTCAATTAAGCAATTCTATAGAACTGACATTTTTTGTTGAAAAACAGTGTCTTTTTGCAGGGCCAAACAAAGTGGCAATTCCAAAGATGCAAATCAGAACAAAATACTTATAAAATAATAACTGCCAAGGCAGCTAATTATAAGCATTCAGGCAGAGAGTACAAAGACCCATTTACCCAGTTATTTCCTTCTTTTACTCTACCATTGTAAAATTACAAGTATGTACATTACAGCAAAGATGCATACAATAAAGTAAAATTTCAGTGACAAATGTCCAGATTTTATTAACCAAATTGCAGACTTTTTGAGACAGTAAAGCTCTTTTTCCTGGAGAAGTGTAGCTATGAAAATATATTATGGCCTTTTATTCCTACGCACATGTATGCAGCAGAGATTCTCACTGAAGTACAAGAATGCAATTATTTTTCCTTCATCCTGCTTGTAAGACACAAATACATTGTACTTCATGAAATGCCTTAGAGCAACATATGCCACATGCTGATGCTTTCCTCTCAACTACCTTAGACTACAGCAAGTGCTTTCCTTCTTTTTCAGCTGTTTTTTTTTTAATTCAACTTCTGCAACTTGCATCTATATGTACTTTTTCTTCCCATTTTGTTTCTTTTTATAATTTCTATCAGTTTATTTACTGAAAAGTAAAAGAGGAGCTTGGTTCCTTAACTTTCTGAAGAGAATTTCCCACGTGGCTTTAATTCCTTCTGCACTTTAAATAATTTGGTCCAGTTCATTCTCCCCTCCTCTTTGTTTCCTTCTTCCCTTGGGTCCATCAACCAAGCAGCAGAAAGTCTTTGTGTGTGTGTGTGTGTGTGTTTTCTGATCTGAGCCAAATGATTGTGAATTATTCTGTCTGGCCTAGGCTATTATTAAACTTGCCAGCAACTGTGGCTCTTTTGATTATTTCAACAGCTGGTTTTGTTGCTTGTCTAAAGACGAAAAAGCATGGCTCTCTTCTCTCTGCAGAAACTGCTTAGCCAGATAAAGGGCTGTATTGGGGTCTGTTCCAAGACTTCTGAGGGGTATCTGTCATTGTTTCTCAGGAGTTCTCTGTCAGAGTTCAATCTACCTCCTGCAGATGTTTTAAAGCTCATGTCCTTCCTAGGTACCTCCATTATTTACATACCTTTATCAAGTATCAACCCAGTGATGTGTGGCATCTGACAAAAAAACCCTAAAGCTGTTTATCGCTTGAAAATACCAATATAAACTAGTAGTGAGTCAAAGCTCACAGACAGAGCATGGATGAATGTGTATGGCAAGCACTCACTAGGAAATAATTACTTGCAAGAAATAGAGGCATCTAAAGCCTAAAAACCACTTCTAAGCTTGAATGCTTGTGACATTCCTCAGGGACTGGTGCTGTTTAACATCTCCGACATGGACAGTGGCACTGAGTGCACTCAGTGAGTTTACCTATGACACCAAGCTCCCTGGTGTCGTTGACATGCTGGGAGGGCAGGGATGCCATCCAGAGGCACCTGGACAGACTTGGGAGGTTGGCCAGTGCAAACCTCATAAAGTTAAACAAGGCCCAGTGGGAGGTCCTGCACCTAATTTGGGACAATCCCAAGCACAAGTACAGGATGGGCAGAGAATGGATCAAGACTACACCCTGGGAGAAGGACTTGCGAGTGTTATTGGAGGAGAAGCTTGACATGTCTCAGCAATGGGTGCTTGCAGCCCAGAAACCCAAACATATCCTGGGATGCATCAAAAGAGGAAGGTGACAACAGGTTGAGGAAGGTGATTCTCCCAGAGTACCTCGCTCTGGTGAGACCCCACCTGTAGTGCTGCATCTGGCTCTGGGGTCCTCAGCACAAGAAGGACATGGACGTGTTAGGGAGCATCCGGAGGAGGGCCACAAAGATGATCTGAAGGCTGAAATACCTCTCCTATGAAGACAGTCAAGAGAGCTGAGGTTGTTCAGCCTGACAAAAGGCAGGCTTTGGGGAGACCTCACTCTGGCCTTCCAGCACTTTAAAGAGGATTAGAAAAAGGATGGAGAAGGACTTTTTACATGGGCAGACAGTGACAGGACATGAGGAAATAGCTTTAAGCTGAAAGAGGTTGGGTTTAGATTAGATACTAGAAAGAAATTCCTTAATGTGAGGGTGGTGAGGCACTGCAACAGGTTGTCCAGAGAGGCTGCAAATGCTCCATCTCTGGAAGAGTTCAAGTCCAGGCTGGATGGTGCTCTGAATAACCTGGTCCAGTGGAAGGAAGGTGTCCTTGCCCATGGCAGCTGGCTTGGAACGGGATGATTTTTATGGTCCTTTCCAACCCAAATTGTGGTTCTATTACTGGTACTCTGGCAGTGTGAGCATGCCTATCCTGAAGAATTCTATATACTACTAAGCAGTCTCCTTTTGGAGGGATTGAGTATTACTGAGTATTTTTTGCAACAAAAAATTCAGAAATATGATTCAAGTATTTCATTGAATGCTGCCTTGCATTTTAATTTTGCTTAAATGTTGTGAAATGTTATTGTTTCCAGTAGTATTGATTGGAAATTGTTTCCAGTATTGTTTACAGTAATATGTTGGTTATTGCTACCTGAATGTTGTATCCACATATCAATTGTATCTTAGTTTGAGCTCTTCCTTTCCAGTGAAATTCATCTTCAAGCAGTTACAGGCATTTCTTGAATGGCTTCTATAGCCCTAAATACAGTCACTCTCCCGTGTGCATTTCCAGCTGGCAGAGCTTGGTACATGGTCAAGCAGTTACTTCAGGGACTTCATCACTTTCTGTACTTTGGTTATTGCATTTCCATTTTTAAATTGGACTTTTCCAGTGATCACTAAGGAACTCTTGATGATCATCAACATTAAACACTCATGATCACTCTATACTGTATTATGTGGTATTTTGGGGAATGTTTTCTTAGTCACAGCTGGAGCTACTCTGTTCAGCATGATTTTCTTAGGCCTAAGATCTGCCCAAATGGGTTTTTCAATTCTATATACTTGGAAGCCTCTATGTCAATTTCATCAACAGAAACAAAAGAAGGTTTAATCCAGTTTTTGAGGGTTCTTTGAATTTGTGTTATGTTCTAAGGTTTATTTCTGTTTTTTCCTTCCTTAGTAATTTTACATGATACCAAGTTTCCTTTCTTTCCTCCAAACAGCAGTGAAACACATAGCATATAAAGGAGATATTCAGGAAGTGGAAAATGGATGGTCCTTTTTGTTCTTTGTGGTTAGTGGAGTTTAGGAGCTGAATACAGGTGCTGTAGTTTGGCTTCACAGTAGAGAACCAGAATATAAACATAGTTTGTTTAACACAGGAGAGTCTCTTTTGTCTGTCACACATGCACATGCCAACAGCATGTACCTGTGACAGCAGTGCTCCACTGAAGAGTTTTGTACCCACTCTAGATCATGCACAAGGCATGTTGATCTTGCACTGCAATTTGTGCTTTCAAGGAAATCAAGGTGGTTTCCTTGGACTACCACACAACCTATCTATGCAGGGGTCATCCAAAGCATGAGGCCTTTGAGAACACATACCTGTAGTGGAAGGTTTCATTTGTCTGTTATACAGTCCTGCTGTATATTCAGTTTTATTCCTGGCCTCACATCTTTTTACAGTATAAAGCCTTATGTCCTTCAAAGCATATATTATACCACTTGAATGCTAAGAGCTCCAGTGGAAAAAAGCCTCTCTTAAGGAACAATGATTGCAAAGTCAAGCACTGTAACACTAAGAAATGTACAAGCAGTCATTTGTATTCATGAATTATATACTTTTCAGTTTTGTGATGACTTTTTTTCAACCTGTACAATATGCTTTATTCACTGTGAGCATAGAAAGTGTCAGTGTGTCCGCACAAATATTGCTCAACATTAGGATTACTCACTGTTTAGTTGTATCTTCCTGCTCCAATTTGTGGTCATATACTTTATTGATTTACTGTCCCTTATTCACTTGCTCTGAAGCTGAATTTATCTCCCTTATATCCTTTTTTAGTAGTACCTACAATGGAATAATATGCAAAAACATTTTTGATTTGGTTTTACAGTTACCATATGAAGAAGCAATATCATTTCTATTTAGAAATTTCTATTAATAATTTTCTATTTAGATACAGGCAACTGAGGCCCAGGGAACAAAAACAAACAAAAAGAAAATTAGAGGTAAAACTACACAGGTGTCTGACTTGAAACATGGCCCTATTTTTCATATCACTTCAGCAGTGTTAAGTGTGTACCTCACTGGTTTCATGTAGGTCCTAAGATGACTTCTTAAGTAGTTCAAACCACGGTAATGAACTCAGGCCAAGACATACATCCTCCAAGCCGTGAACCACAACGACTGCCAGTCAAAAGCCTGCCTGCCCCCAGCCCTCAGCCAATATCGGGGCCGCAATCTTTGCTGCACCCACAATTCTCTCAGCTCCAGGGGCTCCCGACTTTCCAGCCACCCACAGGAACTGCCCTTCTCACCTTACAGAATCACAGATGGGTTAGGAGGCCATCTGGTGCAACCCCCCTGCCAAGGCAGGGTCACCTACAGCAGGTGACACGGGAACGTGTCCAGGTTTTGAGTATCTCCAGAGAGGGAGACTCCATGGCCTCCCTGGACAGCCTGTTCTAGTGCTCTGCCACCCTCAACACAAAAAAGTTTTTCCTCATGTGGAGGTGGAACTTCTTGCGGCTTAGTTTACGGCCATTGCTCCTTGTTCTATCGCTGGGCACCAATGAAAAGAGTTCTGGCACCATCCTCCTCTTGGCATCTCCTTGCCCTCGTCATGAGGAGAGGCNTCGCCCCGCCGGCAGGAGCGCGGAGCGGTCTCCGGGAGAAGCGCGGCGGAGAGGGCGCAGGTGCGGGGCGGGCCCGGCGGCCGCGAGGGCCGGGCGGCCGCGCCGAGGAGAGGGCGCCGGCCATGGCAGCCCCCGCTTCTTGAATGCTGCCAGCCGCCCCTCCGCCGCCGATGGCCGAAGCTTGGAGGCTGGAGGAGGACGAGGAGGAGCTGCGGGAGCTCGGCAGGAGGCACCGGAGGGTCGCGCTGAGCTCGGCGGCAGGTGAGCGAGTTAGGGCGCGGCGGGCCGTAGCGTCGCTTCCTTTGGGCTGGCCCCGGCCTGCTCCCCGTGTCTGGATTCCTGTCGGGGGCAGGGCGGCGTTGGCGGTGCAGCCCCGAGGTGTGCCGGCCCCGGCGGCCTCGCCCCAGGGCAGCTCGGTTCAGCTCAGGTGCATCCGAGCCGCAGGTGTGTGCCCGCGGGCCGCCCTCAGAGTCTGCTCCTGCTCCTAGCTGATCATAGTCATACAGTGGTTTAAGTTAGAAGGGGACTTAAAGATTTTCTGATTCCAGCCNTCCTAAGATGACTTCTTAAGTAGTTCAAACCACGGTAATGAACTCAGGCCAAGACATACATCCTCCAAGCCGTGAACCACAACGACTGCCAGTCAAAAGCCTGCCTGCCCCCAGCCCTCAGCCAATATCGGGGCCGCAATCTTTGCTGCACCCACAATTCTCTCAGCTCCAGGGGCTCCCGACTTTCCAGCCACCCACAGGAACTGCCCTTCTCACCTTACAGAATCACAGATGGGTTAGGAGGCCATCTGGTGCAACCCCCCTGCCAAGGCAGGGTCACCTACAGCAGGTGACACGGGAACGTGTCCAGGTTTTGAGTATCTCCAGAGAGGGAGACTCCATGGCCTCCCTGGACAGCCTGTTCTAGTGCTCTGCCACCCTCAACACAAAAAAGTTTTTCCTCATGTGGAGGTGGAACTTCTTGCGGCTTAGTTTACGGCCATTGCTCCTTGTTCTATCGCTGGGCACCAATGAAAAGAGTTCTGGCACCATCCTCCTCTTGGCATCTCCTTGCCCTCGTCATGAGGAGAGGCAGATCTCGCACCCTCTCACCGCAAGCCCCTTCTCCCCTTTAGCAGGGGTCCGATCGAGTTCGCACACCCCGCTCGCTGCCGGCGGTGGCCGCCCCGGGCCTCGCTCGCCGGCCCATCCCCGCGCGGTGCCCGCGGCCGCGGAGCTGCTGCCCAGCGGAGCTGCCCGATGGAGCGCGGCTGCCCAGCGGCGGCAGCNGCGGCAGGTGAGCGAGTTAGGGCGCGGCGGGCCGTAGCGTCGCTTCCTTTGGGCTGGCCCCGGCCTGCTCCCCGTGTCTGGATTCCTGTCGGGGGCAGGGCGGCGTTGGCGGTGCAGCCCCGAGGTGTGCCGGCCCCGGCGGCCTCGCCCCAGGGCAGCTCGGTTCAGCTCAGGTGCATCCGAGCCGCAGGTGTGTGCCCGCGGGCCGCCCTCAGAGTCTGCTCCTGCTCCTAGCTGATCATAGTCATACAGTGGTTTAAGTTAGAAGGGGACTTAAAGATTTTCTGATTCCAGCCCCCCTGCTGTGGACAAGGACACCTTCAACTAGACTAGATTGCTCAGAGTCCCATCCGACCTGTCCTTGGGCACCTCCAGGGATAGGGCATCCTCAGCTTTCTGGGCAACCTGTCCCAGTGTTTCGCCACCCTGATGCTAACGTGGGCATGTGCCGACCCCTCACAGACATGTCCAGGTGCATAAGGTGACCTAGGAGGAAATTAAATGCCCATTTTTCTTCAAAGTGCCAAGGTGGAGGAACATCCAGATAGCAAAGCTGTCCACATTTAGCCATTTCTGTGTAGGTATGGACGGCAGGCCCTGGCGAACAGGCAAGAACCAGGGCATGTGAGAAGGAATGGAGCTCGGGAATGAGCAGATCGATGTGTCTTTGTAGAGATCCCTGGACATAACAACAAGCTTTTGTTTGAAATTATGAACTCAAGTGGACCCTGGCAGCAGTTGAAAGTATTTAATTCAGACATCATTGTTAATTGAGGGTCAATATGTGTGCCACTGTCCTGTAGTCACTGAGGTGTGAATACAGCTTTTTTCTTTTTTCTGTCAGTGTAAAATCCCTTCCAAAAAGAATAATTTTCCTAAGGTCTGTTTCCAGGTAAAATCTCAACCATGCTACATAGCGGGAGTTGAATTCCAAATATGCTTACTTTTAATAATTATGATAAACTGTAGCAATACAGCACCTTCGTCAGTTCATGTGAGTTTGCATTCATTTCAGCAGCAAGAAATTGAGTGTCGCTTTGTAGTTGACAAAAACACAGCAACATAAGGGATCCTAGAAGAAAACTTGCAACAGGCAGGCCCTGTGGCCTTCAGTGACTCAAGTTACGTCAATGCCGGTCTGGGCAGGTGCAGGTTTAGCAGGACCCTATTGAAACCACTGTGGTTTGGCATGTGTGCGGGGTTTTGCCTTGTCTGGGGCAGAGTGCAAAAAACTGGTATTGGTTCCTGTGTGGTTTCCTCAACAGCAGAATGTTCGTGCTGCTGGTTATGATGCCTGTTTTCTAAAGGTGTTTCTTCTGGAGCTTTTTATTAGCGGAAAACGTAGAATTGGTTCTACGATTTATAGATGTTTATAACCTTTGCCACCTTCTTGTGGAACAGAGCTTATTCCCGGAATTTGTCCTTGGCATAATGCTACTAACCAGTAATAAAAGGTGTTTTTTCAATTTTTTTTAGTATTTTTTCCTGAAAGCCATACTTAGAAATGGGCCCAGCACTGTTTGTTTACATTACTGGGGTAAAGTATGTGTGAATGAATATCATTCTGCTTGAGCTGTCTCGCCTTCTTTCCATCTGTTTGCACATCTCTATGGTGGAAATCAGCTCTAAGACTCCCAGCAGAGTATTCTTAAGGCATCAGTGAAGAATATCATCCAAAGCAGATGAGTTTGCTGTTCTTCCCTTACTTGACCTTTATTTACATACTTTTATTTACAAACCAATTGAAAATGAGTGGGGTTTTTTTGCATGTAACATGCGGTTACACTGCCAAAACGGTAATATAAATAGGTGTTAAATGAACCTGTGAGATATTTTGTTGTAGGCTTTAAGAAATGTAGTGGCACCCTAGCAGATTGTCAATTTAAGTATTTCAGTGTGTTAAACTAATTGTGAGTGCAAGCAACTTAAATTTCTGGTATGTTCAGCTTGTGCATGGAAGTGCGTAAAGGCAGTTGATCACCTTTGTCCTGCTCGTGCAAGGCATGTGTGCAAAGTGGGAGCTGAAAGGTGAAAGTTCACAAGTGCTTCTGACTCACAAAATACTTAGCAGTAGACATAGTTAGCAGTGGTTTATTGGAGAAGCAGAGCACAGGAGGCTCTGGAATGAAGAAGTAGTATTTTCCCTTGAAGCCAGTCGCAGTTGTGCTGCGCCACGTACTGCAGGATGAAGCCAGCTGAACTAAACTAACAGCTTGCTGCTGCTCTAGAGGTGTGATCTCCTTTGTGGATGTGCACTTCTGCTCTCTCTTGTGTGTCAGCTCTGCTACTTGTCCAGCCTGTTGGTGAGTGAAGTCACTGGAGTTGTGGCTTGGTGATAGCCTGGGCTGATGTGCTGGGTGGCTGCCTCACTCGGAGTCCTTGTGCTTGCTAGAACCTGCACCAACCTGTTCTGGTGCATTGTCCAAGCAGAGGGATATTTTTGTAGTTCTCTTCAGTGGGTGGGAATCTTCTGATTCAGCTTACTGAAATGGTTTTGCACAGGTATGGGTGAATGTTGAAGCTGGCACAAGGGAAAGAGTAGGAACATGCAGCCAGAGGAAGGTAAGAGCCTATGCCACCAGAAGTTATGTTGGCTTAGATTGCTGTGAAACTGCAGCCTGGGAGCTGTTAGACCTACTCATGGCGGGTTTTTTTATTTGGTTCATTAGAAGGCTGATCTGTTTGGTTTTTTGCTGGGTTGGGTTGGGGGCTTTTTTGCTGGTTTAATGAGCTAAAGATGCTTGCTTTAAGCACTAGACTGCCAGAGCAAATATTGAAGCAGGGAAACTTGGAGGAGTGAGATAGGAAGAACCATCCGTGTCCATGGGGTAGTCATAGATAACTCAGGTGGCTTGTCTGACTGCCTGTGTCTACCACACTGCATGTCATGATTCCGTGTCATGGCATTATTTTCACTGAATTCAAGAAAGTTTTTATTTGGCATGTTCTGGAAAACCTGTGAGAAGATATTAAATAGAGCAATTTGAAACTCTTCTAAAGAAATTATTTTCCCTTTGAGAAAATGTCGATTGAAAATACATATATATATGGTTTTTTAGGTTATAGGGAGGAGAACTATGATACATTCTTTAAAAATTGAGAACAATGAAAGTAGCTGCATAGGTTCGTTAAAACTGAATCATCTGGTCACCTGCTCTGGGAAAGGAAGACACTTCTGTTGCAAACTTTTAGGGTTTTTTACTGCAATATAAATAAGAACAATAACGTGATTGATTTCTAACTCCTTTGTTGCATATTTTTGTCACATACATTATTGTTCAGGGAAGTTATAGAGACCACAGTATCTCTACTAGATGTTTTTGTTTAGAATGTTAGTATTTTTACTTAGTTTGTTTTTAATAAAGTGGAAACAAAAAAATTCCAAACAAACCAGACCAACCTCACTAAAATGCTGTTTTTCCACAGGCTTTCTCCAGTCAAACTCTGGGCCTTAATCTGGTGTGCTTTCCTGTTTTCATGACCTTTTTATTCTGTGTCTACTGACTACAGTGGACTTTCAGGAAAGTTTGTAGTAATATGGTGAACTTTAGTTATGAACTGCATTGTTTGATTATCTGTCCCTGCTGTCACATTAGGTCTGAGTACCACAGTATTCTGATAGTATCTAAAGTGCATGGGAAGTTTTTAACATATTCGGTATCTGCATTATTTCACTTTGAATTCTGGCCAGTGTTCCTTGAGAAAGAATAGCCCATTATGGATGTGGCAGAACTTTCCTTACTTAAAAATAACATGAAATTACCAAATATGGAAGCCAATAATTAAATTTCACTTGATAATGAAGATCTGTGTGATTTGTACTTGAATGTGTGGTTAAAAGTACAGGTGGTCAATCGTACAAGGGAAGGTTTTGGTTTAATTTAATATTATTCTGTTTTACTTACCACAAATGCTCATCTTTGGTTTGTTTTCATACAATGGCTGTAAATTTTGCACATGAGTTTTGCTGTGCTGATTGAAGCATCTCTGGGTTGAATTTTGTTGGGTTTTTTCCCCTTCCCCTATTTCTGTTTCTCCATAGTAGTTCAGATGTTTCCTGGAACTTTTTCAACTCTAGTGAGCAGTTTTAGATTATGGGTGAAATAATCTGTTTTTGGTTGGTTGATTGACTGAGTGCTTTGCGGTTTTTTTTTGCCAAAACAGGATTTAGTTCAGAGTTGGATCAATTCTTTACACTCCCACAACTCCCACATCAAACTGGTGCTGACTTGTTTTTGAAGCTGAGAACAATGAGCTGCGTCCATTATAACAAATTAAGGTTGAATATTTCACTGCTCAACATGCTGAGAGGTTATAGGGGTGCATTTCTGTAGCGTGTCTGATGAAGTTCAGTGAACATTAATTTGCAGGCATCGTGGACTATTACAGATAAATGAAGAATTTAATACAACAATTCTCAGCAGTTGTTCCCATGTTAATGTAAAGCTACATATGTAGCCTTAAGTAAAGAATGAGATGGTCTGAAGTTCCTCATGAAATTCTTGGGTCTGAGACTGTTTTGATGGTGATGTTCTTTAGGGTTCACTGGATCATAACAAGAACAGCTCAAGCTTTGTCCTCCCCAAGGGGTGCCAGCGACCCTGGAGCTGGGAGAAAGCATGATTAGGAAAAGGGTAATTCGAAGACTTAGTTGCTTAACTGATTCTTATATTTAAGAAGTGGAAAGATCGGCATCTTGCAGGAGAGAAGTCAGCATTGTTCAGCTGGAAACTTCTTTGTCTGCATGCTTGTGTCCTTCAGTGCTGATCTGGAAATTGTTCTGCTTGTCTGTAGTACCAAGTGTAACCATTTGTCCTCTTTTATTCAGAGACAAGAAAAAAGTCCCCATCAAATAGATCATCTGTTTTAAATGAATTCATGAAGTGTACCTGTGATCCACTAATCTTTCTGTGTGTATACAAGAAGCCCTTAAAAAGAGGACTAAGAGGAACATTCAGGGTAGGGGAGTGGGTGCCACTATTTTATTTATTTCTTTGTTTGGTCAGTTAGCTCACAAATTCAAGAAGCAGTGGAGTTGATGACCAGCTGAACATTATTTCCCTCTTTTCCCTGGGATTCAGTCTGGTTTGTTTTGGTAGTACCGATGCAGATTTAGGAGCTTCAATTTTAATAATGGCTTCAGGCACCACAACAGTAAAACACTTAAGATCCAAAGAGCACAAATAATGTACTTTTCCTGTAATAATCTCTGATGCTGGTATGTTGTGTCTTGCAAGTGTTAAGAAGGTGAGGTGATTAGGCATTTTTCATAGCCCATTGAAGTTACTGCACACATTTCTACTGTATTTCATCGTCTTTGACTGTAGCTTGCTTGAGGTAAATATAAATACTAACTAAAGTTTTTCTGGAAGTTAATTAACATAGCCTGTACATGGAAGTTCTCCAACATATCTTGAAATTCAAGTTAGTGGCAAGAAAAAACCTGCTTGCAGTTACTTGGCCAGGAGTGTAGACTGAACCCCAAATAATGTTGTGCCCTCTGAAGAAACAACGCTTCTGAAAATGAAGGCTACTCTTAGGAAAAGAATTAAATAACTTCTGGTAGTCAGTGGGATGATTTCCTAGCCAAGGAAACTTTAGACGGATAAATAATAATAAGTGTCATTAATAAGTAATTAAGTGGACCTTCTTCATTTAGGTTAGAGCCAAAGCAAGGCACAGAAGTATCCAATTGCTTAGAGGGAGGTTAGTTTATAGCCAGAGAATGACCCACAGAGCTGTGATTGCCCCAAGACCTTGCTGTTACCTGTGTTGTAAGCAATCATTTCCTGTCAGGGCAACAAATGATAAGTCTGGGTTGTTGCATAAAGAATGGGGATAGACAGCAAGGGGTAAAATGACTCAAAACCACATTGCAAGAAGCTTTTGCCAAAGTGGTTGTTGTTTACAGATGGAAAAAAGTGTAATATTTGTGTATAAATTTGTCAATATTTGCTTTTGAGAGTCTAGCCTTTGTTGTCCCAAAGAGGGTTCTTTCACCCAGTGTGCAAGAGGCCAATCCACACAGAGTCAAGGTGTTTGATTTATTTAGTTCAGCACAGAAAGGGCTTCTAGCTGGCAAATTCACAAAGCCAATACACCAATTATCAAAACCTTCCATTATTTATTCATTTTGATAAGCAAAGGCATTAATGTTTATTGGCTATAATTTATATAGTTCTCTTATTAATTAGTATTTTATTTCTGTTAGTTAAATGACTCTCTTGCTTCTTCTGCTAATCAGCCCACATGCCCAGTCTTCCTTTGAGTTTGTGAGTTTCTTGAGTTGGTGTCTGTGAGTCAGTGGTTGTGGTCTTCCCATGCCAGAATTGCCTTTTACCTAGTTAGCACATAAGTTTGATGAGTTGGCTTTGTTTATTCCTCCTAGTCTAGTTCCTGCTGGCATTATCTTGGACATTCTGCCCAGTGTCCTTGCAGTCTATCAGCTCAGCATTCTGTTGTGATTCTGTTTGTCAAATTTTGTACTCTTGAAGTTCTCCCTTTTTTTTCTTTCTCTATAGCTGCAGTCACTGAGGCGTGTAAGGCTGTGATTACTGAGCTGTTAAAATATATTTTATCTATTTGGAAGCCGTGCATCACCTAGATTTAAAATCTGGAAACTATGGAGTAGCGGTGCTGACTCTCTCCATTAAAAGTTGCTGTAGTTCTGTGTGTTTTGTTTCAATAAGTGTCTCATACAATATGTGCCATAAGAAATTTTATTTTGATAGTGCTAAAGTAATTTGCCATGAACTTCTTTTCTTTATGCTTATTAGCTGTAGTTAAATACAGTGCTTTAGCATGGTTTAGTTTCTTTGCTTTGATGACTTTGTGTCCATGGAAGGGTTGTCTGGAAGGGAGCTCTGGGGTCATCTAGTCCAGCCTCCTTCTTGAAGCAGGCCTGTTGCCAAGGCTAGACTCATCCAGCCAAGGCTTTGTCTAGCTGTGTCTTGAAAAGTCTCCTGAAAGAAAGGGATTTACAGCCTCTTCAGGTAACCTGTTTCAGTGCTTAACTTATTCCTAATAGAAGAATTTTTGCTCACATACAACCTGAACCTCCCAAGCTACATTTGTGACCATTGCCCCATTCAATATTGTCCACTAACACCAGGAAGTTTGCATTTGTTATCTCTGTTGCTACCCTACAAGTAGCTGTGAACTGTGGTTGAATAGCTTCTTTGCCTTCTCTTTTCTGGGGTAAAGGAGTCTGGCCCCTTCACCCTTCTCATTGCACAGTCCTGCCTTGCATATTCAGGTCCTCAAGCTGTACAAAAAATGTAGTGGAAGTGTTGTTTTCATTGCTAGCCATGATTTTTTACTCTGCTCTTGAAAAACAGTGTGCTCAAAAGGCACTGAGGCATTCCAGCAGCAGATTTGGGAACACAGTATATCATCTGTTGATCTGTGGTTTATGCTTGGCAAGCATCCTTCCCTTTAGTGAAGGACAAAAATAAGTTTTGTGGGAAAGCATAGATTAAGTGATTGGTGGCACATACCAAGAAAACTTCCCGGTTTTCCCCTCAACGTTGTATAAATTTTGACAGACACGGGATCTTAATGTATATCAATATTTTTTAATTGACCACAATCTAGTGCTGTTACACTAATTGCTTCAGGTGATGTTTTAAATCTGTAGAGATTTGTATGGATTTCATGTGTTTTTCTAAGAACATCAGTTTGACAATTCTGGCTTGAAAATTTAGAATCTTCTGACAAAAGTTAATGGAATGCTAAATAAGATGCTTCAAAGATGAACCTAATTGGTTTAGGAATTCTTGCATGTGTTATAAAACATATCTATCTCTGTTTTCCTGCTTTCTATGGCTGTGTTTGGATCCAGCCTGAAGGGCTGGATGACAGCAAGACTGAAAATGTTCACACTGAAGTAGAAACTAAATGCAACAAATATTCATTTTTTCCTTTTGCCTAAGCTTTTAAAGAGGTCGTAGCATTTATTTTGTGTGTGCATTACTACCTCAGCCAGCTTGTTCAGGCTTTTGAAGAAAATGTGATTGGATCAGAAGGTGCTTAAGATTTCAGATGATTGACATTGTTACTCCTGTGACTGATAGCGGGCACACCGTCAGCCTTTCAGAACTGTCATAGTAGCTCATGTGTCCCAGTGCACAAACTGAAAAAGCAAATGTCTTCAGGAAAGTATGCAATAAACACCTCCTAGGATTCAATTTTTACTTCCAAGAGAGATTCCTTCCCCTCTAGAGCCAGTTTCTTAGCAACTTCTGGGAGGCTGCATATGAAAGGCCCTGCTAAATTGCTGCCAATGGATTTATCTTTCACTAATTCAATTCCTTTTTTGAATCCACTCAGATTTTTAGTCTTCAAATATCACATGGTAGTAAGGAACATGATCATTCATTATATGAAATCAGTTACTGTCTTTTACATACTGGTTGGTATTTCTGCTGGGTATTCACTGAATTATTATGATAAATTTCTTATCTATATTCTGCTTCTTAATGTGGTCTTTACTTCCTTAAAAACTTTGGTAAATTTACAAGCACTGTGTTTGCTACAAAAGGATTTCTGATCCATTCTCCTTCTAGACAGAATATGGTATGCATAAAAGAAGCTGTCTGACTTTTTTCTTTAGATTCTATTTATTAGAGAGAAGATAAAATTAATATAATTTGTTTTCTCAAGGTGATAATTTTGTATTCATCATTAATTCCTTGTTGCATTAAAACCTGAGTGCTCAATATCACAGGTCTATACATGAAAATTGGTTCAGTTTGTGCACATCAGTGCTAAATCATTTACAGGAATTTTTGAGTGTACAGTGTGCTGTCATCTTATTTGTTATTAAAATACTCTTGGTTCATCCTGTTGGAGAGATGGGACGTAAATGCCTGGAAACAAGCTCAGCATTTCAATACCTTTCTCATAATAAATTTCTCTATTGGTGTGCTGTATTCATTTTATAACTGTCTGCACTGTAAATTTAGGGTACAAAACTAATAGAAATGTGGGATTTTGGGTCAAAATAGAAGTTTTATAAGAAATCTCTCTGCTTCTACCTAGCACTTGAAGAACAGCATTTTCAGGTGCCACAGTTCAACAGATGGCAAATGCTGTACACTTTGTCATTTGTCTTAAGCTTGCCATTCCTTGCAAGTGTGTCTGATACAATACCCAGTGAACTCCAAACTGGGATGATGAAGTTCGCCTGAAAATGGAATTCTTGAGGCTGGGCACCTGTCATGTCCTACCTGGACAGTCTACCACATCCATTATTTAAGCAGATCAAGTCCATGCTTGGAAGAGCATCACTGCCAGCGTGGAACAGATATCAGTGAATGATGAGATGGGATAATGCTGCAGACCTCATGTATTCAGCACTTATAAGCCTAACTTTATGAAAAAACTGGTATTTTTTCTGTTCTAGTGTGCAAATCTTGCTGAAGATTACCAATATAATCTCTGGGAAATGCATGGTAGCAGCTGCCCTGACATCAGGCACATTTCATTTCTCTAATTGCTGCCCACTAGCTTGATGTTCGTGGATCCATTATCAAGAGCTATTTGAAGTGTGTCATTAAGGTATTCTGGAACCATAGCAATGTAGAGGTACTTATTAGTGTGTTTAGAGAGGTTGAATGCCTCTGACAGGATCTGTAAGCCTTCTTGGTGAGCACACAGAACTGGGGAGAGGTCTAGGAGCACGTGGCAGGGTAGTTGTTTCCTCCAAGGTACCAAGCAATTGAAACCGTTTCTGCCAGCATTACCAGAGTGTCCAGAAAAGCTGTGTTTATCTCTGATAAGCACACGATTCTTTGTTTTGAGGGTTTCTGAATGCTTAAAAGCTTTGCCATCCTTTTGCTTGGTCATTTTAAGTTGCCATATGATTTTTGAAGCATTTCGTTGAACTGTAGGCAAAACTGCTTTGTGTTACCATGAGTAGTGACTGAGTGGATGAAATTTGCATTTAGGAGACTGAGAACAAGATACAGTAGCCTCAGTTCAAGGGTAGAAGCAGGTGAAGAATGACTTTTATAATAGCTACTTTTTCTCCTGTGTATTTTTGAGGGACTCAGAGGAGAAGGAAGCACGATTGTCAAATATTTGGAAAAAAACAGGTGAGGAGGCTTTGTGAAATACTGTAATATTCTCAGAAATAGATACAGCAGTCAGCTTTGTCTATAGTACAAGGGCCACATGTGAAAAATGAAAGGAGTATGTATCTGAGTGGTTGTTCAGAAGGCATTTCTTAGAATTGTGACTTACAATTTCATTTTGTACACAGAGGGAACACCAGTATTTTTATTATTATTTGTATGTGTTGTAAATTTAACCATGTTTTCAATTTTTAAATAAAAAATAATACACCAAACTCTGTGTTGTGAGCCATACTTATTTGTTTTGAGCATGCTTGAACTTGCTACCAAGTGGTATTAAAGCCCTGTGCTTTTATAAAATCCCAGGAAGGGTTCCATACCTCTGTTTCATCACAGCAGGTGGTCTCTCTATTGTGTGAGTTGCTATTTCCTTCCCTGTCGTCTGTCTTTATAATTTATCATTATCTTCCTCTGTTTTGGGGCTTGGGAGGGTTTGGTTCACACTGGTTAGGCAAATGGGCCTGTCTTAAGTTAATGGCAATGTCCAGCAACTACATCTTTCTGTCCTGTCAAAGACACTGAGCACCTGTGGGTTTCTTCAGTAACCCTCTCCTCTTTGGCACCCTTACCAATTAGTCAGGACTTCCAGTGTGCTCCCTCTGTTGAAACTGACCTTCCATTTTGAATTCCTGTCTCAAGTCGTTGTAAGATCCTAATTTAGTCTTGCTCAGATAAGTCTACACACCTTCATTTCCCCATGGACACAAAAGTCATGGCTACAGAGGGATGGATCAGTTGGACTGCATGCATGGGCCTTCTGCACAAGGTGACATCATGGTGCCAGGAATCCAGCTGTACATAGTGATTACTGGCCAGGATGGTCTTCCAGGACCAAAGGGCACACCTATGCAGATTTACATGCACACATTAGGCCAGTAATGAAGGACTCTGAGGTTCCTTAAAGGGGATTTAGTAGATGTTTAACACTTACCTTGGAGTAGATGTGGATAAATTCATTGCACACCTCAGTAAAATGTTTTCAGAATGCCAGGTGACTCACATCTTTAAAAATTGGATGCTGATCATTTCATTATTAAATTATATGCATTAAAACATTACTTGTCCAGTGTGCAGCAAAGTGCTGGGCTTCCTGTTCTGTGGAATTCTGGCAGAGAGTTGCAAGACTTTTAAGCATATAGTCAAAGCTGATGGATAAGGGTTATCTCAGGGTGCAACAATTTTTTCATATATGCCACCATCATTAAACAAATCTATTTTTTGCACCTTCACATTAATCCCTTTTGTGATGTGTCTAATCGTGTTGTAATCTTTGTTTGATGATAAAGTGCAAGAGACCTTTTTGGGAATAATCAGTGTTACAGTACTTCAGAAGAATCCAGTACACGTGAGAAGCAACTGTTGCATTCAGTTTCCCGATATTTTTATTTCTGTATTGGGCAGAATTACCAATGTCACTGGAGGGAAAATATTTTGTAAATAGGCTAATTTCAAATGCATTTCCCTAGAAAATTAGTACTTGTAACAGAATCATTGAGATTTAAGACTGTTCTCATTAGTAAACAGCTTGGGGATTCTTTAATTGTGAATAGTGGCAAAGGACACACAAAATATTCCAAGAACAAGCTATTGAGTATTTCAGTGGTATCTTAAGAGAAATAAATACTTTCATTTGCCTGGTACATTTCTTCTATTTTTAGAGATACTGCTGTTTTTTTAATGGTTGAGTGTATTATAGTCCTTTCTTTTCATACATTATTTTATTTCTCTCTGTGTCTTTTCATATTCCCAGTCTCCAAATTCCTCCCACAGTGCAGACCTATGCACTTACTTGCATTCAGTATCATGTTTGATATCTAAATTGGAAGCAATGTCACCTTTATTCAGTGGTTCACTAGATGAAATAGTCAAGAAAGAAATTTTCTTGTTTGTTTTAAAGCCAAATTAGTTTCCTAATATACAGAAGGGAGAATATCTTCTGAATTGCTATTCAGCACTTTATTGTGAATCCATGTCTTGCTACCCACTTTGAATATGACTTAGCTTCCAGGTGCTTAATGCATAATATTACACTGGGGACTTTTGTTGCTGAGCTTTGCCATCTCAACAGTAAAAACATATTGTTTCAGATTAGCAAATTCAGAAAACTTTTAATTGTCTAATGAGACAAGATTCTTAGTTTGGTGAGGGGGTGAGAAGGGTGAAATTTGCCGTTTTTTACATCCAAGAATAAATGGTATTACTATGCAACGTAGTAGATGGAGAGTCCAGCTTTTGAAACTAATAAGATAGAGTGTGGCTTCTCAAAAATGCTAAATGATTATCTGAAATGTATACAACAAAGGATTTTTCTACAACACCTAGTTTTGTACTGTGTAGATAACGGGGAAATCATTTAAATGGTCAAAGTGACATCCCCTGCAGTACTAGCCTTAAAGTGGCCAGAAATGCACGTGTTTAGGAAGTGGTTGTTCAACAGGAAAAATCCCAAAACAAACAAGCTAAATGCCCAGTGGAAAACTTAAAGAAAATGGTTCTTTTTATTATTTATAGAAAGACTTTTATCATTACCGTAGTCATTCCAGAGCAATATTTCTCTGTGCATATCTTAGTCCTGGCACGGAAAGTGCCCCTAAGTTGTGTAGTAGTACGGAGCATGTTGTGACAGGTTAATGTACCTACACACAGATGTTCAAAGCTGGAGGCTCTTTTGGTGCTGGATGTTCTGGTTCTCAAGCGGGGCAAACCCCTGAGGAGGAAAATAATTGAATAAATTTGGATCTTGCATATGGTGTATGAATGTTTATAAGATGGTCTGTTAATAGAGTGTCAGAAGGACAAGTTTATTCACGTGTCTAACTATTGCATTTATTGCATGTTATGTATCAGCACCCTGTGGCAGGCAGATGTAGGTAAGACTGAGTGAGCTCTGTGGTCTAGCTGAGGAATACGCAGAATCTCTGCAGGCATGCTGAATCTCTTATTTTGGAAGAAAAAGATAGTACAGTGCTCTTGAAAGATAATTTGCTTTTAATGGCAGTGCTAGCAACATCTGAGAGTTATTTTTCAGAAATGTAGATTTAGCATTTCTGAAATGCCTAGAGAGGAATGTATTTTGTGGTTATCAGTCTTCTGTTCATCAGAATGTTGAGTCAATTGATATTTTCTATATGAAAGTATCAAAAAAATTAAATAGTGGGGCTCATCTAGAGTAGTCCCACTGTGATCCTGGTGGTGTAGTGATACCTTTGTCTAGTTGTACCTGCAGTACATAATCAGAGAATTACATTGCACTCATCAGCTGGGATGTCTTTTATGAAGATGTGGGGATTTGTTCTTTCAGGAGTTGCTAATTTCTTGAAAAAAGAGCTTTAGAAACAGCTGTATTCTAAATTTCCTTCATAAACAACTGTGGTAGAATGCAAAAGTGTGGTAACATATGTGTGTAGTGGGTGTATTTGGTTGCTTACATACTTTGTTTATCATTTATGGTTTAAGAACAAGCCCAGTTCCCAGTGTTGAGTTTGGTCTAGGTTCTTACATCATGAACCTTTTAAAGAAATGGTGAGAGCTTACACAGTCTGTTTCCTTTCTCTTTTATTTTCTGCGTCAGCCCCCTCTTATGATGGCACATATGTTCACACTGATGCACGCACACTTTTGCTGTTGCAGTGCAGGAGAGTGTAGGAGCAAAAATGAGGGGGTGGAACTTCAGAGTCACAAAAACAAAACAACAGTAAATGTAGCACTGGCAAATGTAGCCTCTGCTGTCCAATAAAATCCTTTTCTCATTTATATGTTGTGCACTTATAAGTGCACTAAAGGCTTTAAAGGTGATTATAGTTTATTTTTAATCTTTTTATCAAGTTAAAGATACTGTAACTTAAAGTCTTTGGATAATCAATACCCTTCATGGTGGTCACTAGGTTTCAAAGTTAAATACTTGACTGCAGAGGTTCAGTGTGTTCTCAGCTATGTGTTGGGGTCCACCCCCAGCCATCTGTAAGTTGTGTTTAAGAGTGGGGGGAAAAGTATTACTCCCAGTAAAAAACACTGCTGGAATGCTTTATGCTCACAGACTCAGTTGCTGTTTAGCACTAAAACTGACTACTATAATTTCATTGTGGGGGGGTGTTATAATGTGGCAATGTACTGTTCTGGAATTCAACAACATACTGTAGAATTTGAAGTAGTATAAAAACTGTCTGCCTTTACAATTAAAAACTCTGAGCATGTCCTGCTTTTGTGGCCTTTAATAGTAAAGGGAAAGCTATACATAAAGTAAATTTAAGAAGTTTCTTCCAAGCCTCTCATTAATCTCTCCTTGAGCCTTCTGCCTTTTAAACAACTGGTAAGAGACTCTGCTGTTAAAATATTAAAAACATAAACAAATGTTCCATTTTATGGGTTTTGTTGTATAGCAGTTCCTAACAAAATTAAGCAAAATTTATAGTAGATGCTACACAGTGGAATCAATTTGTCTTGTTCTGATTCCTTACCTGAGTGAAGTGCTGGAAAGAAGGAAGAGTTGCTTTGAGCCGCAATACACCGTAACAAACAGGCAAAAAGGTGGCAGTATCAGTGGCAGTTAGTGCTTGTCTTAGTGCAGATAAAGCAACTAGCATTGAAAATCCAACACAAATGCAGATCTTTTTCCCAGAAAATGTGCATTTAGTTTGAGTGAGGTCCCCATCTGCACTGGCAGTTAGAAACTGCTCTTGATGCAGTTGGCTGACAAGGGACTGCTGCACCATTTAGCTATGATCACCTCAGTCTAGATGCATGTGACTAAAATAGTGGCCAGAGCCGTCACATTTCTGCATCATGCCTTGTAAAATTGCTGCTGTATTGGTCTTAGAGTCTGGGTTTGTTAAGGCCTGGCAGCCTTCAAAGCTTGTTGGAGATTGATGCATTCAGATTAGGGCAAGTTGTACAGCCTCTTTCAGTAATTCTGTCCTGAAAACATGACTTCTCTCTGTATTTTGGTGTTGTCAGCCCTGCATCTGGAGGTTTGCTGTTGTTACAGTAGCATGTCATGCTTGCTTTCCTTGTGAAACCACTGCTGGGCTATCAGGGGCTAAAAACTATGGGGATGAAGGCTGCTCATTGCTCAACTGCAGGTCTTCCTGAAGAGTGTGACAGTGTCCCGCCTCTTTTGCTGACTGGTCAATTCAACAGGCATAGTTAAGCTGGAAGATATAATATTTCCCAGAAATGGGAATGGTATGTGCTCCCTTTCATCCCCTCAGTCAGTTAAACTTTTTAAGAGATCAAGCTGTGGAATGGGATTAAAAGTGGGAAGGTACCAGCCTCTGGAGGTAATTCTATTGGAGGTTCCTCAGTAGCTTTGCAGTTTTGATGCGGCAAAATGTGTGTTAACTTTCCACTCATTTTTCAACAACATTTTATGTTTATACTTGAATTTTTTTCTAGTGAGAGCAAACTTTTCAGTTGAAGTCACTCTTAGCAACAAGATACTTTGAAGAAGCTTGCAAAATAAACAGAGGAAAATAATGACTCTGCTTAATGTGAGTTGCCATTTTCCTTTTCTTTGCTTGTCTTCCAGACACAAGAGTGATTGCCTTAAAAGATACTGTTTTCTGCATTGGTGTTCTTTTTGGCAAAAACTTAAGCTATTCGGGGTTTGTAGAGCAACTGAAATGATGTTGACTCAGTTATTTTTCTCCTGATGGTTATGTTAAAATTTTCCTTGACAAGGAAAACTGTTCTATCATATTAAAAGCAAACAACTAAAGAAGCTAATCTTCCCATGCTTGAAGTGCAAGAGAATCACCAGTTAAAGAAACCTGACCCTTTCTTAAAGCAACTGGAACGTGGCATTTCTGTCTGCCACTCAACCTTTTGAATGAAAAAAGGCATAAGGTGCCCATGCTGCTGCTGAAATACACAGAGCACGATCTGTAAATAAACACTTGATTTGCCAGACCGTTGTGGTATGAAGAGCAGATCTTTGTGCCCTGATGTCTTCCTTGGTTCTTCAGCTGTGCTCAGAACTGGCCAGCTGTCTTCCCAGCTTCAGCCATGAGTCTCTGACTTCTTCCACCTCCCCTTCTCCACCTGCTAGCTGCTTGGCTTCTTGCACTATATCCTGCTGCTGGACAAGGCTAATATATTTCTCCTGCATGACTGTAATTTTATGAGGGCAACAAAGGTTTTGTAAATAGTCTATATGGGTATGAAGTGGAGAAAATCTTAAAGTATGGTCTGCAGGAGGTTGGAACATGGTCAGCTCTTATGGATTGAGAGACTGCAGGTCTCTGGCTATGCAAATTGTGGATTGGAGGACAGGCAGAAAGAACTTCTTTAACTAAAATAAACTTAGAATCATATAATCCAGTTCTGTAGCTTGTGAGTACTAGCTGCTTATGAATTCCTAGCATATTTTACTACAGCTACATACACAGTCAGGAATTTTATTGCTTTTACCAACAGAAGGATAACGAGGAGAGTACTGGTGTCTCATGTCTGGAAGGTAGTATCTGTCACTAGAAGCGGCATTTTTTCCTGTGCATTTCCCATGCCACAGTGCAAACTGGCCTGTTCTTTGTAAGTGCTAGTCCAGCAGCATTCCATGTTTGCTCTAATCTGACACAGAGTTTGGCTTCCAGAGTTTAGAATTGAAGAATGTACAGTTTTCTGCTAGAATCTGTATATCATTACATCATGTCCTGTAGTGTTTTATAGCAATTTATGTCTTTGGTATAGAGGAGAATCTGTAGTGCAGGATTTAGTTTTCAGATCTTTGCAACTATACAGTTTTCTTGCTTATTTCTGTTAGAAAAGATTACAAAGAGATCTCTCTGCTGTTGAGGTGACTTGTAGAGAAAAGAGAATCAGTTGTGGGCATGCACTTTTGAGACTCAGCTTTTTCAAGACAAGTATTTGCCTACAGAATGGAGAGGTAAGATCTGCATGTGCTTAAATGTAGCGTATGTGAGTGTGTGTGTGTGTGTTTGAAAATAAATAAATAGTCTGTTTTTTCTAGACTTTCATATTCTAATGTTTCTAGAGGTATGCCATTACCTGAATTGGTGCTTGTACCTAATGCCAAAACAGCATTTAGAATTGCAAAATTTACAGAATCACAGAATCAACTAGGTTGGAAAAGACTTCTGAGATTGAGTCCACCCTAAAACCAAATCTTGTCGACCAGACCATGGCACCAAGTGCCATGTCCAGTCTTTCCTTAAACACCTCCAGGGACGGTGATCTCACCGCTTAATTGACTCCAAGCACCTAAGTGCAAGATTGAGCTGGAGTCTCTCACTACACTTAATACTAAAACAAATTTAAAAGATTAAATTCACAGCAAACTTAAAGAGGTGCAGGTTTTAGTTCTATTTTAAAGTGCTGGCTCTTTGCTTGTAGGGTTACAATTTGTTCTTTTCAAGAAGACTGTTATGAGTGTGGATGGTGTGCTCTCACTAAGTTTATCAGTGAAGAACGTGTGCAAAACCAAATGTAATAGTGAAATGTTGAAACAGGAATGAAAATAAAAGGGAAAAGGGAATTGCATTGATTTCCTGAATGAGCAGGTTGCAGCAGTGTGGGCGGGCTGTGGTGGATCTGCTGACTGGACATGGGCTATGTGAGAGAGCTCCCAGATGCTGTGCTTACATGGGCTCTGACTCGGTTTCTTCCTTCTCACTGGTTTATACACATGATTATTTTAGCAGTGGGAGGGCTTTGTCTGAATACTATTAGATTGTGGCTGCATACAGAGCAGGGGACACTGATAAGAAGCAACAGATGGAAAGAAGATTTCAGTAGGAAGTCTGGTCTCATTTTTTTCAGTGCTTGCAGGTAAGGAGGAAGGTACATGGTAAGGATGGAAGGAGTGTGTGTTAGAAGGACTGTTGCTGCAACTCTGGTTTGAGCTATTCCAGAGCTATACCATGCTGCTTCTGCTACCAGAGTTGCACACAGTGTGATGAAATGGAGATCACTGTGAGTCAGGAAGACAATAAATTATAACTGTGTGGCTATGACAGCTCAGTAGGAGCACCTGTGGATGGAAAAAGCATTACATACTTTTAAGCACTGTTGACATGAGATAATTTTTTACCATTTAAATGAAAACATAATCAAATGAGCACATAAAGCTTGGAGAGGAAAATATTTCTTTTATACAGGAGATAAAACTGCACAAACAAATGTCTGCTGTCAACAGAACAAATTTTATTTCAAATGCAGAGCTTTAAGATTGAAAATACAATCTGTGAGTGTGAAATTTTTTTTAGGAAGACTCTTCTATATAGACAACCTTTTCAGTAAAGTGTTTATTAACACAGGAAAAATAGCTTTCTGTTTAAAATAAACACAGATCAAATTAGAAGCAAAATTACCATGGTCAGTGGAGATTATATGTAGCCGTAGGAATTACCTTCTGCTTATATAGTGGATCCTTCTGCATTAAAAGATTAAAATCCCCCTCTAATTTTAGAATATATGTATTTTTGGTGGACAACAGGTAGTTTTCAGGTAGTTTAAAAGTCATGCAGTAAAAGATATTCTGGACTTAATATATGAATGGTAATCCATGAATTCTAATATCATAGCATTGTGGTTATTTTGTGATGCTTGGATGATAGTCGTAACTCCTGGGAGAAATATTTTATACTTTCTTCGCATACTGGTGCTTTATGTGTAGATATTTGTAGGCCAATTTCATTAGTCCAAATAAGTAACTTGAAATACTTACAGGATAAACAAAACCTTTCTAAAAACACAGAAAGATTCAGTATCTGGCACCCTCAGAAGCTGAAGAGTTAATGGCGGAGCTGCACTGGATTCAGTGTATTTGCAGATGTTGCTGCAACCAACTGCTGATTTTTCTCCCATCCTGTCAGGGAACTCTGCCAGCCATGATTCATGGAATGATTTTTTTGCGCTGAGTAATCTGTGGTTTTTCTTTTTTCCTCTTCCCTCTCCCTTATTTTTACCCTGAACTAAAGCCCTATTCATTTCAGCTAAAGGGAGGAGAAGCTTCCAAAGCATTAATACAAAACATTAAATACAGTGTGTTTTGAGTGGAGGAATTGTAACAAATGTTAAACTCGCAGTAATTTTACTTGGTCTTAGGCAGTCTAGTCCAGAATTGGAAAACAGTTTTCGAAGAGAATCAGCTTTTGGTTTTTCTAGTCATATGGTTTCACAGTTCTCTTAAGACTTCTGTACTAGTATTGCTAAAGAACATCCAACTTCTGTGCTGACATTATGCCTCCTTTCTCACAGATCGCTCAGAAAGAAATAAACCAGACTGCCGCTCTTCAGGGTAAGAATTGTATTTCTCTATTTATTCTTCCCTTCTCTTTCTTTTTTTTCTTTCCCCTTATTTTTCCTTTTATTGGGTGTACTAGGAAATTGGCCAGAAAAACAAAAATGCCATTCTTCTACTTCTCTGTTTTGATAACAGTAATGTAATACCAAAATAATTTTGTTTTTAAAAGAATTTGTTTATATTCCTTATGAGCAAAATTTTTTCCAATAAATTAATAGGACTTGCTACATTTTAATTGTGTACACTTAAACTCCAAAGGCTTGTTTATGTATCATGCACAGGGTTGTTTGGTAAAACTGTGGTTTAAAACAAAAAGCCCCTCATGACTTTTGCTGCTTTGAACTGTTTGCTTCTCTAGCAAGGAAAATAATTCTTGGTTCAGTCAAAAATAGCAACACTTTATTATTTACTCCATTAATTCAGATCCCATCATACAAAATATTTCACAAGAAGCAAATGAAAGTGTGTTAAACAAAACACATGCACACACACACCCCAACACTTTGTGTTTATTTAGAATTTCCATCAAGAGTTGTCGTGAACTTCTAGGCAATTGATTTGCAAGGCCATATTTTCCCTTAAGCTTCTGAATATTTTGTAGTTCTTCTTATCCTCTTATTTTTAAATAATCTCTTTCTCTATTGCCTCATTTTCAAACTCTCTTTCAGTTCTCCACTGGGGAATAGGATTTTGTCCATATCACGTGGTGGATAATGGGATTTTAATGAGCTAAAGTGATAGAGCAGACCAGCGAACACTGGTTCTCCCATTCCTTTGTGAAAAGTCTTTCCAAAAAATGCCCCTGGTGTCCAGTCTTTTGACATGACCTGACCTTTTCATTTGATTTTTACAGTCTACATTTTTTTCTTTTTGGTTCATTTTTACAGTACAGTGGACTAGCTTTTATAGCTGGAAGAACAGCATAGTGTTTTCTTACAGCACACTTGATGTGTTGTATCTGTTGTGTGACATAATGGAAGAAAGGATGTTTTTCTCTTCCCTCCCCTATCTGCCACAGCACCATAGCTGATTCCAGCAGTGCATTTAAGTTACAGGGGAGTATTGCCTTTGTCTTTGAATACTTTTATCTACTTAAAAGCTCAATCACTGCATGTCCTGATTTCTTTTTATACTTAAAAATACTAAACTTTTTTTCTCTTAAAATGATACAGTTACAGTCTACATGTTAGAACTTTCATTAGATCGTGTCATATTATAATAATGTCAAATAAATCCAAATCATTATGGAAAGGAAAGCTAATTTTGTCAAAATGCTTAGTTTAGGGTTGAAAGAGATTCAATCTCTTCCCATTTCTTCTGTCTGGTCGTTCTCACCAGTATGTTTTTTTGCTCTGGAGTGTTTTAGAAGTTTGAATTTGGAACCAAAAGCAAAGTAAAACTTCAGATTTTTTTCCATGGAATTGGAAAGTCAAATGTGGACCAGCCTTGACAGTAAAATGCTGCCCTAAACTGTCTGGGCTACAGACTCCAAATTCTCATGTGGAAAGCCCAGAGTAATTAACAGTATAATGTAGATTGCTCATAATGTTGAGAAAAATGCACCTTTCGATCGTCTTTCATTCCTGTCAGCGGTGCATGTGCTTTCTGACCATATCTATGTCTCTTCTACTCCCTTCTCAATCTCAGTGGCCCTTGTGTCATGAGCTGTGAGGAAGAAAAGTCACCATTTAAAGGGTAGTGTTGTTTTGTGCACATCACACTGCTGTTTCTAGACTGGAACAGGAGCAGCCTGCCTTACTTAAATCATGTACTCTGCTAATTGATATTGCTACACTCAGTGGTTCATCTCTCATTATAGTTGGAAGCATAATTCTGGGGTGACAAATTGCTGGGCGAGATTCTTATCCTCAGTCTGGCCGTATCATGCTTAGGAAAAGAGCTGCAGTTGCATCAAGGCCAGAACCTCTTGATAGAAGACCTGAGGTAAAACTGAACAGTGAAGTATGCAAGGCTGAAATTGGAGTGCAAAGCGCACTTCTCTTGTAACATGGGAAGCATTTCAGAGCTGTTTGAATTCCACTGGGGACAGCTTTATGCTATTTTATGATGAGCTACTGCACTTAAGACACTGTCCTCTCTGGGAGCAGTTTGTGACAAGGGAAGAAGAAAATATGATCTTTTGGAGGCATCTTGGCTACTTATTCCTTAAGCTCCCTACTGTGGAGTTAAAAACCCAAGATACTATCTCTCTCATTATCTCAAGTGGAATAAAAATGATGCTGCAGGTCTTGGTACTTGAAATCAAGTTCTAGAAACAAGAATTTCTGCACTAGAATTACTATGAAATATTGGAGGTGGACAGGGAGGGACTATCTGACAAGATGGAGGAATAAGCAGTGAGTCTTAAGAAAGGTAGATAACCTAAGATGAAATAGCAGATGTAGATGTTTCCAAGAGAGAGCCAGAGAAGTAGTTTATTGTTTTATATAAAACTTCGGTGAGATCTTGCCCAGAAGTCTGTCAAATCTAAGTACAAATGTGGAACACTGGGATAAGATTAGACCAAAAAAAGTCCCAGATATCCACCACCAACTCTTCCTCATGTTTTGTAAGGTTAGGTTTTGGTCTGGAACATGATTATCATATTAAAATATCACGTAACAGTATTTCTTGTGATTTCAAGGGTCTAAAGCTTGCCCTTTCCAACTTCCAGTTGTTATATATTTTTCTGCCTATGTATTTTTAGATGTATTTCAGGCTTGTGCTTGAGTCTTTGCAGTAATTAGGGATGAAGAGTTTATATACAGTGAGACAGGAACAGTTCTAAAACATAGCTTGAACAATTCATTTGCAATGGAAGACATAAAAAAACCTGTTCTAGATGGAACCGTATATAAATGGTCATGAATACAGTTACTTTATTATAGGGTATCATTTGGAAGAATTTTTACAGCAGTATCAGGAACTCTGACAGATATTCTGGTTTGGTTATTAGCCTGTCAAATGTTTAGCATGGGAGAAATGCTACAGAAAGGGGGAGCATTCTGAGTGGTGATACAGGGATCTAGTATGGCATGGGGAAGAAATCTGGAGAGTGGATGAACCAAAGACCATACATAATGATTTAAAGGGAGGGAAACAGATATTAGGTAATGTTTACAAAATGTGCATTATTACAATATCTTTTGCCTCTCTTGGTAACTAGCAACCATCTGACACTCAGGAAAGTTTAGATAAAGCAAGGAGTAGCAGAACAGGGCCTGTGGGTATCTATTTCATGTACTGCTCTGCACTGATTTATTTGTTAAATATAGCACATTAGTAAGATCAAAACAAATCCTGAATCCAAATAATACCTATTTCTATGTTAAATTTTTATCAAGAGACATTTATTTTCATTACCTAATAGCCATCCTTCAATTGTTACATTTCAGACAGTATTAAAATAGATCTCTACTGATAACAGTGGTCTGTAATTACAATTCTTGATTTTAATGTCAGGTCACGCTTGTACTGTTGTCTCTGATAGCTTCAGGTCATGCACTGCTGTAACACAGGTCAATTAGGTCAAAAGAAGTAGATCTTTATTCCTCTAAATGTTTTCAAACTGAAAATTATATTATAGTAATAGAATAGAAGATTTCAGGCATCTACATATTTGCAGTTAATCTTTGAACATGAGTAAAGCTTGTAGAAGGAACTGGATTTTTTTTTCTTCTTTTGGTTAAGGCTTATGGATCAAAAAATCCTGAAACACGGTCCTGTAATTTGATATAATTCATTGTAGTTGCCTTGACCTTGGAGATGAGAGGATGAAGGTAGGTAACAACTGCAGCAATTTATTGAGAGATTTAGTTGGGTGTCAATCACTTGAAATTAAGTAATAAATTTTGATTTTTAGAATATCAGTGTCTACTGTGAAAAATGGGGAGAGGATTAAAATTATTAGTTCATTTCTAGAAACAGGTCCTAGGTTTTACTGGCATATAGTCTGCCTACTGATTGTAGTGTGCTTAAGTTCTTTTACAGCGGGTTGCCTTCATGTGATTGAGCTAAATTGAGCTTTTTTTAATTTAAAATGCATCAAGTCAACAATACAAATAGACAAATGTCATCTTTTGTTCCTTTTTAAACAAACACTTGAAGTGGTTGACCAAAGAGGCTACTGATCCCTTTAGTGGGGCTCTGGTAAATCAAGCAATAATTTTTGTGAATGGTATTTTGTATCTGACTTTGGTTTTAGTTGTTTGGGGGTTTTTTTAATGAAGCAAAATTCCATTAGTGAAAGCTTCCCTGCATTTCTATTTCTTCTGCTATGTAATGTTGGTTTTGTGAAATTGTGTTTAATAAATACTACAGTAACAGTCTGACTGTATCTTAAGAATGTGCTTTCCCGGATCATCTGTGAAGCCTGAAAAGACACCCTTTAATGGAGATCTTAAGCATTTAACAGAGCATGAAGGGAATCTTAAGGCACTGGCCTGACAGTGTGGTGGAACTGTACCCACTTTATAATTAAACTGAGGTGGTTTTACAAATCAATATGCTTTTGAGGTCCTGAGAAAACAGATAGTAACAGGTTTTTCTGTGTTGTAACCATTACAGTCAGTCATTTAATAGTTTCACAGAATCAAAGAACATCCTGAGTTGGAAGGCACCCATAAGGATCATTGAAATCCAACTCCTGGCCCTGCGCAGAACCATCCTCAAGAGTCACATCATGTGCTTGAGAGCATTGTCCAAACACTTCTTGAACTCTGTCAGACTTGGTGCTGTAACCACTTCCCCAGGGAGCTGTTCCAGTTCCCAACCACCCTCTGGGCGAAAATCCTCTTCCTGATATCCAACCTAACCCTCCCCTTACACAGCTTCAGGCCATTTCCTCACGTCCTGTCACTGGGCACCACAGAGAAGAGATCAGTGCCTGCCCCTCCTCTTCCCCTCACGAGGAAGCTGTAACTGCAAGGAGGTCTCCCCTCTCTCCTCCAGGCTGAGCAGACCAAGTGACCTCAGTCTCCTCACACAGCTTCCCCTCCAGACCCTTCACCATCCTTGTTGCTCTCCCTGGGACACTCTCTAACAGCTCAATGGTTTTTTATGTTGTGGCACCCAGCACTGCCCCCAGCACTGGAGGTGAGGCTGCTCCAGCTCAGAGCAGAGCGGGACAATCCCCTCCCTTGCCCGGCTGCCGATGCTGTCCCTGATGCTCCCAGGACACGCTTGGCCCTCCTGGCTGCCAGGGCACTGCTGGCTCCTGCTCAGCTTGCCATGGACCAGGACCCCCAGGTGCCTTTCTGCAGCACTGCTCTCCAGCATCTCATTCCCCAGTCTGTCTGTACATCCAAGGTTGCCCTGTCTGAGGTGTAGAATCTGGCATTTGTTTTTGTTAAACTTTACATTGTTGGTGATTGCTTTGCCTTAGTCAAATGGGTGGTATGGAGAGACTTCTGCTGCTTCTGTACTGAGAAATCACTGAATGGTGGGAAGGTCATGCAGGTCATGTAATCAAGCACTGTGCTCATAGCGGCAAGATGCTGATGCTATATCAGTCCCATGATGGTTTTTTCTAGCCAAGACTTGAAAATCTCCCAAGAGTGAGAGATTGAGCCTACTTATTTTCAGCTCATTCACAGGCTGCTTGTCTGTCACTTACTAACTTTATTTCCAACTGGTAGTGCTGTGGGAAACACTACCAAATGAAGCAGTCTAAACACTGGACTACTTAATATCCAGAAGGACCAAATTCATTCACACAAACATCCTGAAGTACAGTTTTTCATTACTGTTGTTTAAAACCCTTGTGTTGTCTACTAGCAATGTCTGGACAGCCTTGTCAGTGCTTCTGGTTTACACAGGAAAATTTCAGGGTTTTCCCCATCCAGCCAGTGTTACAGACTGTAATAAAGATCTGAAGTCTGAGACTTTGAACCTTGCTGGCACTCCATCTGAATGGGAAGGGTTGTATGTAGAAGGAAAAAACGAATGCTGGGGAATGTTTTACTGTGATATTCTTACTTGTTACATTTAGCTTTTGTAATTTTTATGGCTAGGGAGTTACTCAGGTTACTCTTAGTCTAAGCATGCTTTTAGGCTGTGAAAATAGGAATGTCCGGCTTTTGTACACTCCCAGTAGGTCAGAAGTTGGGTTAATTCTAAAAAGTATCTAGTCTCCTTCCCAAATCCTTGGGGTACAGTTTCACAATTGCCCTGAGCTGAACTAAGCCTGTGTTGCTCCAAGAAGGAAAGGTCTCATTCTCTTCTTTGGGCTGCTGTCAGTGCTCATGTGGTTAGTTGGATCAGAAGGCTGATCTCCAGGGAAAAAAATAGCTGTGTCTGCACTTAACAGATGAAGCAGGTTCAGCATAGGGGAGCAGAGGGATTTCTTGCAAGTTCCACAATCAGTCAATGGCAGAACTGTAAAGTTGTGGCTTTTCTTGTTATCTTAAAAGTGGGGTCATGTGACTCCATTTTTTTCATTCTGAGAAATAAATTTTGAACTCGTTCACTCAGTGCAATCTCACAGGTTAAATACAAATTGAAACTGGTTCCAATTGAGATTGGAATCTATTTATATGTCTTTCTTTGTTTATCACATATTTCTCATCAGCACGTGCTTTCACATCAGAGCTATTGCTTCTGGGAGTGGAATAAGCTGGAGCAATTTTGTGCATCATGTTTCTTTGGTAGCTTCTTTGCCATAATAAATCATTATGCTTAATTTTTAATTTGCAATGTTAATTTTTACCCCGCTCAGTTTATACTTATCTGTAAATGAGGGAAAAAAGCATGGCAGGTAGAGCAGAGGAATAACTGGCAGATGGGTTCAGCATAGTTTTTGGCAGTTAGGGATCACAGGAGTGTCTCTAGCCTGCTCCTGGGGCTGTTTGTTTTAATATTGCAAATTCATCACTTTTGTGTTGGGTATTTTTGGCTATTCATCTCACAGATAGCAGTAAAGAGTTATTGTGAAGGGTGCATCCTAGCCAGACTCCTACAGCCCTTATTCCTAAACAGAGAAGAGGGATTTGTTTTAATAAAAGAGTTCTCTGTTACTGGTTTCTGCAAAGGGAATTCTGAAGGACTGTTTGCTCTGGTGCCCTGAACAACTCCTTCCGTTTTCTGGGCTGATCTCCAGTGCTTATTCTAATTCATAATGGAAAATAACGCTGCAAATGAGATGGTTGTTGAAAGAATAAAGAGGAAAAGGCTCACTCTCTGTCTTCAGAATTTCACTGCTTCTTTGGGCATCTTGTGTACATGAGCAAGTTTCACCATCCCATCATCTTTCAGAATAGACTCCTATGGAAAGTACTGAGGACCATCCAGACACATGGCCACACTCGTTGTGCATTAGGAGAATTATCTGGGACATTAACAACTATGATAGACATTAGTTCTTAAAAAGGTGGTTTCAGGAAGGACGCAATTGCACATCACTTTTCTAAAGTCAAATCAATCAGTCATGGTTAATAATTCTGCTTCTTTATGATTTTTTTTTTCTCCCTAAGACATATCCATGGCAAACAGCATATGAAATTCATCCGGTGGCTGGGAAAGAGGGTTTGGAGAGAATTCTTTCCAAGGGTATTTGTAATATTCTCAAAGAAAACAGAAAAGAAGGAGGAGCTGCTAAGGGAAGCCTATAGGATATGTGTCAGGGCTGAGGAGGCAGACTCAGCAGGTTGTAAACTTCCAACGCAGAAGTAGTAATTGTTAGGTTCTCTCTGAAAGAATTTCATGTTCATAGTTTGAGAGTGTTGGAGCTTTGGTTTATTTCCCTAAGGATTTATGTAGGTTTCTGTCTAGCCTCAGAATCTACATTTTCCTTTGCCGCTGGAATTTGAGTGGGAGAGCTCAGTTTGCTGTTACATTGTGTTCATTTCCATGGCCTCTTACTCTGATGTGCGCAAAAGAAGAGGTTGTTATTTTGTTCTTTTTTTTGTTGTTCTCTTTTTCTGTACTGCTCACCTACTTTATAAATTCATTGTAAGTTATTCTTTGGTGTCTGTGTTCTTTATTCTAGTACAGGGAATCAGTTACCTTAAGTAGCAGCATCTGATTTGGCAGTTTGAACATTGAAATGATTGATCAAGTACTCTTTTAAAACATGTTACTGTTGCATTCTTACTACATCATGGGAGTAAGATATTCCTAGTGAGGCCTGTCACATTGAAAATTTCTTCCTCTTTACTGTATTTCAGTATAATGTACAGTGTAATGTGCAGTTTGCACAGCTGTACTTCAGACTCTGATCCTGTCATTTGTGAAAGATTGCATTTCTGATTTCGCTACAAAATTTCTCTTTTCAAAAGTGGTATTTTGCTCAGTGCAGACATCTCCATTTGACTTTGAGCCATGTTTACATACTGAGTTTGTCCTACTTTTGGCCATCTGGGACAAATCACAGGCTCAACTGAGCTAGTATTAGCCGTGTAGACAAGGATGAGCTGCTTTTTCATCTTTTGCATCTGCTTCAGCTTCAAGAAGAGAACTAAGATTCAGTGATAAAAAAGTCATGTTGCCTGTTCCCTTGGAGACTACAACCAAGGCAGGTCACCAGCCACCTCTTCATGCCACAGGAGGGTCCCTTGTTACAGAGGACTGAAGTTAGACCATGCGCCCCTAAATGTGGATGGTATGGTCTTTATGAGTATGCATAGCTACATCTTAATCTTGGGAGCATTGTTACAAGAGACTTGTCATCTGAGTATGCTGGACATTGCCATCTCCTCAGGCTTAAGACAAAGGTTGACTTCTAATTAAAGAGAAGGTCCACATCTAATAGGGGTGTTCAAACCACTAGTAATAATTACTTTGTTAAATCTCTCTTTTGATCTATAGCGTAATATCTGGTTGAAGCAAAGGAAGTACCTCAGTGATGTCACATTTTTATTAGGCAATACTTTTGCTTGTAATAAATGCTTAGTAAAAAGACACAGCTTTAGTTTTACTATTATAATTCATCTGTTTCATGTCACTGGACTTCTGCTTCCCCATCCCCTCATACACCAGTGTCTGGTATCTAGTATTAGAACCTGAAAGGAGGTTGTAGAAGTGAGAGGACTAGAGGAAGTGGCCTTAAGATGAGACAGGGGAGATTCAGATTGGATATTATAAAAAAAAAATTTCGCTGTTATGGTGGTCAGGCATTGGAATAGGTTGCCCAAGGAGCTGGTAGGGTCACCATCCCTGGAGATGGTTAAGGGATGTCTGGATCTGGTGCTGGGTGATACAGTTTAATGGTTTAGTGGTTCAGGGGTTACAGTGGCAGTGCTGGGTTGACAGCTGATGATCTTAAAGGTCTCTTTCAACCTTGATGATTTTATGGTTCTATGAATACAGTATTAGTTCAAACTGTCCTGATACCATTTTGTGGTTGGACCAGGTCAGGAACTTTCTTTCCTCTCCCAAAAGCACAGTTTCTTTGGGCAACTGTTTTTAAAACTATTGTGTTGTTTTATTGCCTTGTTTCCACAGCCCCTTCTAAAATAACAGTCCATGATTAGCTAAAAGGATGTGGTGCTCCTGATAGGTGAAGGTTGGACAGCTAGGAAGAAAGAGAACAGTATCATAGGACAAATACATAAATGACAGCTGCAGGAGAGGCTTTCTCACCACACCTTACTGGTGTATAGGACAAAAGATTATTTGCTTTACTGTTCAGTCTATCTTCTTCCTTATAAGGCTGTTGACAAGGAAGTGAATTCTGCTAAATGATATTTTTACAGTGTGAACTAACTAGAAATGCTTTCTGTTAATAACAGCATTTATTTTTTCCATCAAAGACAGATGTGAAATGACAACACAGTTCTCTGGTGCAACTTGAAGCCATTTCCTCTTGTTCTTTTGCTTGTTATTTGGCAGAAGAGGCAGACCCCCACCTTGATACAACCTATTTTCATGGGGTTGTAGAGAGCAATAAGGTCTCTCATGAGTCTCTTTTTCTCCAGGCTAAAATCCCCCAGCTCCCTCAGCTGTTTGTCACAAGACTTGTGCTCCAGACCCTTCACCCGTTTCGTTGGCCTTCTCTGGACACTCTCCAGCACCTCAGTGTGTGTCTTGTAGTGAGAAACCCAAAACTAAACGCAGGATTTGAGGTGGTGCCTCACCAGTGCTGAGTACAGGGGTTCAGTCTCTGCCCTGGTCCTGCTGGCCACACTGTTTCTGGTACAAGCCAGGATGCCATTGGCCTTTTTGGCCACGTGGACATATGCTGGCTCATGTTCAGACACTATCAACCATCATCCCCAGGCCCTTTTGTACCCCATAGTTTTCCAATCACTCTTCCCCTCAGCCTGTAGGAATGCCTGGGGTTGTTGTGACCCAGGTGAAGGACCCTGCTTAAGCAGGGCCATCCTAGAGCACATTGTGTGGATTGTGTCCAGATGGTTCTTGAGTATCTCCAGGGAGGGAGACTCCACAACTTCTCTAGATAATTTGTCACAGTCACCTGCACCGTAAAAAAGTTCTTTTTCATGTTCAGGTGGAACTTCCTGTGCATCACTTTCTGCCCCTTCCCTCCTGACCTATTGCTTGGCACCACTGAGCAGAGTCTCTCTCCATCCTCTTGTCACCCTTCACTCAGACATTTACTGACATTGATGAGGTGCCTTCTCAGTTTTCTCACGGCTGAACAGGCCCAACTCTGTCAGCCTGTTATTTTAAGGGAGATGCTCCAGTCTTACCACCTTTGTTGTCCTCCTCTGGACCTGCTCCTGGAGCTCTGTGTCTCTCTTGTGGTCCAGAACTGGACACAGCACTCCAGCTGTGGCCGTACCAGGGCTGAGCAGAGGGGCTGGGTCGCCTCCCTTGCCCTGCTGGCAGTGCTCTCTGAGAGCAGTGATACTTTGTATTTATTAGCCAACAGTGGGTTTTCATTGGGTTTCTTTTAAATTCATACACACTTTTAGCATCTACAGTGTGTTGTAGCAAGCAATGCCAAACCTTAACCTCACATTGCATGTTGAAAAGTCTCTTTGGCTCTTCTGAGCTTGGTGTCTGCTAGTTTTATGTAATGCTTTCTACATTCTGTAGTGTAAGAAAATAAGCTGTCATTTCCCATAGCTTTGCTGAGTCTTGAGAAAGTTAAAATGGTATTGTTCTGCTTTTAAATAGATCATGTCAATCAAATAGGTAATTTTAAAGAAAAGGTCATTATTACTTTTGGAGGCCCAGAGGCAAGGGGAGAAAAGGTTGACTGATATGAGAAAAGGGACGGGAATGATTTACTAGCTTTGGAATTAAGGACATCACTGAGAATGGAGATTAGAGAAATTACCTGCTTATGTTATCTGAATCCAGAGTTGCACTGGAGATTGAAAAAAAAGTACTACTTGTTTTCTATGCCTGTCCTTGTAAAGATTATGGATCATGTTCAGGTGGAACTTGAACTCTTAAAGGATTAGAGGTCAGAGAGGTAACCCCACTGGTCCCTGTTTTTTCTGTTTTTTTTCAGTTGCCGGAATAAGCTGATACTTTGTGGCGCTTTAATTTCCTCTGCCTAATTTACCTGATGACATATGGTGCATTGATTGAAGTGCATGGAGGAGCATGGGATAGAGCTATGTGTTTGGGGGATACTTACAGGAGAGGGAAGGGCATTGATATCTGTGGCTGTGAAGTGTTTTGGAGAGGTATTTCTTATGGCTGTTGCTCTGACAAGGTCCGGTTTAATCTGTTCTACAAGGTGTTTGTGTCTGAAGCTAAATTTAGTCGAGTGGCAAAAAATGATGATAGTGATTATTTCTTCCAAGTTGTAATCATCCATTAGAGACTGCAGTATTTACTGACTTGCCATATAATTTGAGGTCCATGATGTTGTAAGACAGCCAGGATATATGATTGAGGGTGGAGGAAGTTCTTTTTGTCTTATAGTATGTTTGCATGGTGACTTGCTCAAAGATGAGATCTATGGAGAAATGTCCCCGGAGGTTAAAGGCCTTCTCTCGGTTGCTGAGGTAGGTATTTTGTTCTTACAGCAAATTCAGTGCTGTTCCTGCCTGTCAGGATTTTGCAGTGGGATAGATGCAGGTTTTGTAGGCATTGGAATGATCTAAAAAATTTCTTTGGCTCTCTTGGTCAATGCTTCTATTTCACCCTTGGAAAATAATTTGAGTATGTGTAAACTTGAATGCTTTTCCCCAGCTTGGGCTAGCAAAGGTGTTAACTTTACCTTTACACTATACCTTACTAACATTCTTGTAGAATCAGAATTAAAAGACTTGAAAAATAATCTTTGATGCCTGTCTTTTTGGAATGGTTGATCTTAATCTCAGTTGCTGGATCACTGTGAATATATAAAAAGGACTGAAGTTTAAGATCATGTTTAAACTCAGAGGTAAACATTGCAGACCTATAGACATGTGAATGTATGGTTTGTTGTTGTGAAGTGCAAAGTTCTGGTGAATCATTTTCTGTATTTTGTAACTAAAAGTTCTGTCAATGTCTGTGGCAGGGAAGAAAAGGAAGCATTTCAGTAAGGGCAAGGGAAAAGTGTTCAGGAAAACATGCAATTTCTCTGACTGAGCTGCATGCAGGGCACATTCTAGAAAGACAGGTCCAATGAAGGGTGTGGTTATGAGATTTTATTTGACAATTTCTGTGCACTGTGCATTCTGTAAGGGCCACTGTTACAAGTTCATGCATCTCACGTACTGTAGGGTGTAACTGGGTGAGTCAGCAGTACATTGCAACAAGATGTGATCATGCATTAAGATAGTTTTACTTTTGTGAGGTTTTAATGGAAGAGGGTTGAAAATTAGTGTTTCTGCTGCTTGTTAAATGATTTGTTTATCAGTACAAATGGCCTGTTTGAAGCCAGTATGTTTTTCTATGTGAACGACCTTGTAGTATTCTTAAACACATCTTTTGGCTGCTGGTTCACATTTGTGTTGTAGAAGGGGTTTTGGGTTTTTCTGTTTCTTGTTTTTAAGGACTGAGTTAAAGCTTCACTATGTTTGGTGCATATGTATTAATATTTCCATCTTGTAGGCCGTCCCTTCGCAACAAATGCCTTTGCTCTCACCGCACATCTATAATTAAAACAATGAGGAAATTCCCTTTGTTTCCTCACTCAGCTAAAGGTTAAACTCCAGCACATTTCAGCTGCTTACTTGACTAGGCTGGCCTATGAAGAAGTTGAATTCAGCTGAAGGAGCACAGAAATCATATGGCATGAGACTTGTCAAATACCGTAGCATTGACAATTGCCATACTTTGAAATTCTCAAAGGTGCTCGAGTGATTTTTTGGCACTGAGGTCACACCAGTACTGAACACTTCGTGTGATCCCAGTTCTGTGGGTTAGGTTGAACTTTACATTTTAGATCCCAAATATCTGTCTTTTGTATTACAGTGCTGGAATCAGGCTGCTAATCTTTGACTAGGCAGGATCCAGATACTATTTCAACTGCTGAGTGTAGAACCTGTTTGGTAGTGTTCCTGGGCAGTGAGACTCAATAATTCACCTGTCGGAGGCCTTAGTTGCCTCAAGATTCCCCACGAGCTCCTTTACACCCTAGTTTCCTCTCCAAGGATGTACAGTAAGTGAAGCAAATGGGCATATATTTTATAGATTTTTTTTACAGAGGAAACAAATGTATTTGGACAAAATAAGAAACACCTATACCTTGTTCCCTTGGTCTGATTACTGCTGTGATGTCTTTGAAGTCTGTATATTTGCAAGCACCTGAGCTTTCTCCACTGGATTTCTCACCTCCAGCATATGCATCATCTGGGTGCTGCTGAGTTCTTGCCCTTGCAGTCAACCCCCTTTTGTTCCTGCTTGTTATTCTCTGGAGCAATGCTCTTAAGTGTTTCTATTCTGAAGCTTCTCCATTTTCAAAAGTCCAGCTGAAATACACCCGTCTTTTTTTTCCTTTGGGTGATTTCCCCACCCATTCCCTATTGTTTTCTCTTTGTTGATCTGCAGATAACTGATTTAGTAGGGATTTAAGATACTCACTGCTATGAAAGAAGTGTTATCTATTTTGTTATAGTCATTATTAATATTTCTAGTCAGATGAGAACAGACCACTTTTTCCCTTTACAAAGCTTTAAAGATAATCTTACCACTATACTCATATGTTCTATGAAATATAGAAATTATTTGAAGAAAATCTAATATTCATACTTTATAATAGTTAAAGCCCTGTAAAGATTTCTTGAATCCTGTGGATCCAGATTTACTGGTTTTCTTTATGCCTTTGTCCTGCTCATCCTTCATGATTAAACCAGATTTTATTCATCTGTGATGTCAATTACAAAGGTTGTGGAGCTCATTTAGCCGCCAGGTTATATTTGATGTACAGAGATGTATGAAGCAAGCAGAATGTCCGGTCAGTGGCTACAGAAGGCTTTGATTTACTGACTGAAATGCAACTGCAAATAGTTGAATCAAAAAACTATTCTTCAAAAATAGGCTTTGTTTTGTACTCTTTAACTGTAAAAGTAGGGCACTGTCATCTTTCCCCATGTGCAAATGCAGAAACTCTATAGACTTTAATGGTAAAGTATTTCCATCAGCAGAAGCTGCACTTTACAGCTAAATTGTTCTGTTTGAAAGCGCTAGTTCTTCCCTTCTGCTTTTTAACTGTTACTTTTGTGTCTGAATATAATGCTGGCTGGACCCAAATATCCTGTCTTTATCACTATAACAATTCAGTGATACTTTCATTTACGTTTACAGTGCTACATTGCCATTATACTATTATTAAAATTACAGGTGTTTTTTCTCCTAGAATTATTTACCACCAAGATTAAATTGCCATTAATCATAAATACTATTTACTGATTTTAATCAAAACATACTAGCAGGCTTATCATAACACTGAGTGTGCTATGTGATAGATGGTGTACCAGGGAGTCTTTTTAGCTGTTTCAGGAGGGCCAAAGTCTTCTTGTAGCATACATTTCATTGGTAGCTGAAATCAGTCAATATACAATGAAGACTTGAGAATGATTTGAATCATGCTCTAAGGATTGCCTTTCTGGAATGGCTGTTAATACAGTCATCTTGGGATTAGGGGCAGTTTGGGTCAGGTTGTTGACTGGAAGAAAATGCTGTAGGAAATCTAGCTAGAATGTCTGTAGCTCAGGATCAGGAAAGAGCTAGTTTGGAGTGCACACAAGCCAAGTGACTCAGATTCACAAAAAATGTGGGAGGTGTTTCAGCTTCAAGGTCTAAGCTGGACATTATTAAATGTGGAAGCTTTTGTAACCTCATGACTTGTAGGCTGCTGTGAGAATTGAAGTGTGAAATGTTATCATCTGCTGCCATGATTTGCTTTGACTTCCTGCCTGTGTTCTGCCTTAAAATTGAAGGTTTGGTTGCTAAAATATGATCCCAAAGTATGACAGTGACAAGCACATGAATATGTAATAAGTGGTTGAAGAAACAGCTAGAGAACAACTCCTGGAAGGATTTCCCTATGCTGATCAACGTGAGCTGTTTTAATTAGTGGAGCAGCTGGATTTTAGCTGGTGCTTAACTACATCCTCACTTGTCCAGACAGTGGGAAGTCGTGGCTGTGGCATTCATTAAGTGATACAGAACTAGACATCCTCAGCATACTGATGAGGATTGAATTGTCACTGGACTTAATTACCAGTTCAGGATTTCTTGCTTTTGGAGCTGGACCCAAGAGAGAAGTAAAGTTGTGTGGGGATAAGTCTTAATTTCTAGATGACCTGATCTATACTGCTGAGCATGTGATTTCTTAGGTAACTAGATCTTTTTTAGCCTTCTGTCCCCACAGGGCCAGGACAATACCCCATGAGCTATCAGAGAACATGCAAGTGTTCATTTTACAGAAAGAGTGTGGGGACAGGCTGCTGCCAACTGTACTTTTTCTGGTACTTGTCTGATCTCCTAGTGAGCCAATATGGATGACCAGCACTAACAGGGGAAAAAAAAAGAAAGAGTGCATCAGCTGATACTGAAGGATGAGAAGAACAGCTGATGCAAGGTATAGCCAGCATTTGGTGATTTACTGTCAGATTAGTGGCACTCATGGACTTAAGGTTTGTTTTTGTGAGTGGAGGCTGAGCTGCTTATCCCAAAGGCTGCTGCTGGCCTCCCCGTCTGTCCGTTCCCATTGCTTCTCTGGTGCCTTCCTGATGCTTGTGTGGCTCTGCAGCCAGCTGGAGCAGTTGGCCTGTCTGGCTGAAAATTAATCAGGATATTTGGGATGGGATTCTTTGTTGTTAACAAAATCACGTGGCTGATCCAGCAGACTTGTGACCATGCCAGTACCAACACGAGAGCTGGTGGAAATGGTGAGTGTGAGGAAGGCAGGAGTACTGGCTGTGCTTCTCTGACACTGATGGGGAAAGTGCACCTGGATTCCCTGTGCTGTGTCAGCTGATTTACACTATTGGCTGGAGGACTGGGGCTCCTCAGTAATGGAGGCATTGAAGGGGTTGACCACTGTGGGTGCATTTTCAGTGTAAATTCACTTCCAGAGGATTAATACAATTCTGTCTACCGAACCCACATTATGAATTTGGGATAGTTGTGAATCTTCTGTTTTAGGTTTAGGAGCTTTTTGGTAGAACGAGTAAGTCTGTCTTTGGCCTGCAGGTGGTGGTAAATCTGATATTCTGCACCACCCCTAATTTAGCTATAAAATTATTAACGTCTTTCTGTAATTCAGTATTCAGTGAAATAATTTAGGTGACATTTAAAACATTTAGTGCTTGGAATAATGTCTTCTAATAAGTTTTTAGGATGCTGCACTGTAGTACACTGGCTGTTATAAAGAAGGCATGATTTCCAAAGTAACTGAGAGGAATATATGATGCTTTTTATTAAACTAGTGTTTTTGTCATACAGTAATTTCAGCATGAGCTATTTTAAAATTCTTGGCTCACATTCCAAGAAGTCACAAGACATTAAATATAGCAACATTTTAATTCTTTTTACTCTGTGTGTGAGTATAAGGCAGGGTCAATAACCATATCATTAGAGATACATTTAGCTTTTGCACAGGTATGTGAACCTAAGGACTGATACTTTATGAAAAGCTTCATGTAACTTGATGTAAAGGATACATTTTGAGACCTTGGAATAGATGCATCAGAATAATAATTTTTTAGAACAAGTGATCATTCTTTTTCATTATTTTTGTTCTTTTTTCTCTCTAGGCTTTTATGTATGTCTAGGGTGGTGTGTGAAAGAAATGCAGTCAGTTTTCCTGTAGAATATTCATTGCTATGTCAGTTTAGATAAATAAACTAAAGGTCCCGGTTCTGATAAAGGGAACAGGCAATGTGGAGAGCTGCTCAATTCCTGCTGAGAATCCCATGCAAGCCAATAGGAGGCTGTAGAAGTAGGTGAAGAAGAGATGCTGAGACAGGCTAGTGGCTTGGGATGTCTTTTGTATCCCAAGCAGTATCACAACCTGTGGAGCAGAAGACTGTAGATAGCTGGGGGAGACCATCCCCAGATGGCTATGGGTAGGCTCACAGGCAGGAGGGGGACTGTCACAAGGCAGTCCTGCCTGTGATCTCCAGAGGCAGGTAAAATCCATCAATCCTCTGCCTGTTTGCACTAAGCAGCCAAGCTGTCTCACCATCAGTTGGCTTGTGGGAACGTGTCCGTGAGGTGCCCCACTCGGGCTGGAGGCTCTGCTGCTCCTGAACCAGCTAAAGGACCAGGTGGATGAAAAGACAGCCCAGAACCTCCAGGCCTCTTGGGTTAGGTAGCTGTCCTGCTCTGGGCAGACACAACTCCCTGCCTGCTCGTTCAGAGATGGCTGTGTGATTTGAGCTTTATTCCACTTAAACAGCACCTTCCCTCCTCTGCTCTGTGGGGGCTGTTGAGGTGAGTGACGCTCACACAGTCACTGTGTTGGGTCAGGAGCCACCCTGCAGGAGCAGCCTTTTGAGAAACCTGGTAGCTACACTGAACTTGTGTTTGAAGAGAGAGTGCTCAAGGAAGTGTCAAAGCAGAGCCCCTAATGAGGGAGGAACTATAGTTTATGCACAGCAAGTGTACTTACTCCACTGAAGAGTTTACAGCTCTTTGCCTGGTCTACCTTGTGGCAGTTTTATTTCCCTAGTGCACAGATCTGGAATATGCTTTTGAAGCGTTTTCCTCAAGTATTTATATTTAGAAAACCTGTCCTTGAAACCCAGAGTAGAGCCTGCCAGAAGGAGTGAGTAGGTGTTTAACAACTTCAAACATACCACTCCAGGTTCTTTATCTTTGAGAAATGGTGACCCATGGGACCCTTTTCAAATTGCTGCCGACTTGAAGTACCCAACTGCTTTCAGTGAAGCAGGCACAGCAACTTACAGATCGCCTCTGAACTTACTGAGTGGGTTTTTCTGGGTGCAGAGAGGGCCAGACAAAAGTGGGTTTTGAGGGGCTGGTAGGGGAAGCTCATCAAAGTTATTGACTTAGCTGGAAATGAAACAAAGTTTGTGCTTTAAATTAACAGTTAGCAAGGTCTAGGATAAATGTGCAGATGTCAGAGGAGTTGCTCTGGTTGCCCACTCCTGCATGCTAAACTGGGGGTGGGGGAGAATGGATGAATAGTTTGCATCTTTACTTGTTCCGTATTAGATATGACTGTGGTGTTGTTGCTAATGTTTAAAAGATTCTTTACTACTTTGAAACTTCCTGCTGCCTGCACTGTTTTCTTCCAGCAGTATGAGTTTGGACTTTGGTTGTGTACATTGCTGGGCAGCACAAGAGCTGCTGTCTCCCTTCCCCACAGCTACTTAGTGTCACATTGTCCCCTCAGGTGTTCTCGTGTAACTGTGGGGGGAGTCACCTTTTGGATGGATTAATTTTTCCTTGGCATGTGCATTTGTGAGGATTTTCTCTGCCTTCTGGTTCATTGCTGTGCCTTAGGAACAGGAGGAGGAGGTGGGAAAGAGGCAAGGACCATGCAGTACAGTAATTGCTGCAGCTCCTACCTCATCAAATAGGAGAATTAAATTTGACTTGGTTATGTTAATTATTTGGATGGCTTGAGAGAAAACATGTCATTAACTGTGGAGCAGAGGAGGTTATTAGTAACCTTATCACTTTTCTCCTTGCAAGACAGAGTAAGACGAGAAATTGCTTGCTATGGATGAGGAAGGGGTAGGCTCAGCATAAGGTAAGGGTAAAATCACCAGCTGCCCCAAGAAAAGCATGTTATTTAAATTACTGAGGTTTAATAAATAATAAAGCTATGAAGTTTGCAGTTCATATACAGTGCTTCATAGGGGAAAAAAAAATAATGTGTCCACTCTCATTTCCATGTTTTTAAAGGGTTTAAATAATTGTAAGCTAGATGTGAATCACACTCTCCTGAGGGTAGAAAATGTAGTGCTTTGCCAAAAGGTTGTTGATGAGTGACCTGTTAATGGAAAGTGGAAAAGAAAAACTGTCTTCTAACAGCTTGTTTTGCCTGTAAGCTCATAATTTTTCTGATAGAACCATGTTATCCTGGGTTCTAGATTACAGATAGCTGCATATTTGAGCTGCCTTGCTGCCCTTGATTTATGTATCTGTACTTCAGCTTCACTAGGATTGGTTTCATGAGAGGCTTTACTTTTTTTTCTATGCATTTTGATTTTAAAAATGTTTTCTATATATCCTTTTGGTTCTCATGCCATATGGAAAGCTTGAACTTTTGTCTACATGACGTCTCCTATGACTTCTAGCCAAAAATACTTGCTTTTATATGAAGGTGCTTATCAGATTCTGAGGCAAATTGCAATGTGTCAAAGGACTTTTGCCAGTGGAAGAAAGAACTTGTTCCTTTTTGTTCTTACTGATACTTGAATATGCATACTTCATAGATTCCCTAATTTCTGCCTATAAGACGTAAGTAAATACTGAATTCTTAGTATAGAAAGTTATTGCTGCTCCAGAAGATTTCAGATTCATGTTACTAGACTTCAGTCTCCTTCCTGTCTGATAATAAATATGATTAAAACCCTAAAGAGTCTAGTTATTCACAGAAACGTAAGCAAAAGAATAAAACTTCAAAAATGAAAATCCAAAAGAAAAAGACTTGAGATACAAGGAACTAAGAAAAGAGCCTGGGATACATCTGTGGGCAACACACAACTAAAAGTGTTTCTTTAAGATAAGGCTGTATTATAATGGGACACTTTGAAGGAAAATTTGAACCCTTTTCTGCTAAAAATGCAGTGAAATGTGACTGATAGAAATGTTTTCTAAAGCAGCTTTGCAAGCAGTGTGGATTGGGGCCAAGCCACATTTGAACTGTTTCTGAAACCAGACAAATAGGAATTGTTTATCCTAGACTAGCCAGACTGCTTCAGAAAACAGTTCCGTCAGAGCAACATTCATTTCTAGTGTTAATTAGTTTCCAGAATGATTGTAGAGGGAGGATGTTTTTCATCCATGTCCTTTCTGACTGTCTCTTTCTTCTCTCCTCCAAATCCCCCTACTCTTCATGGCACTGGAGTAATTGCAGCCATCATGTGCATGTGGGGCTGAACTGAGCCCTGACAGAGTTGGTGTGCTGCACACCAGCAGAGGGAGGGCAGACTTAAAATGCTAATGCACTCCCTGTGCTAGCATTCCTGCTGTTCTTCTGCTGATGAAGTCTGGTGCTGGAAGGTTTCTGCAAAAGACTTGATTAGTATACCTTTGTCTTGTTGTTAAGATACTGTATTAATTTGAACCATATACAGTTTATTTATTCCAGCCTTTAAAATGTCTATTCAGCACTTCCAGAGGCTTCTCACCAATAGATATTCTTTGTCTCTGGCGTTTAAAAGAGAAAAAAGAGAAAAACTCCCTATTTTCTGAACTGGATGGTTGTTTTGTTTGTTTGTGTTGTCTTAATTCCTCTGTATCTTAGCACAAAGTGGAAGATTATTAATAGCATGTTTTTCAAATTGCAACATTTCTAAAAGTGATAATCCCAAATGAGATTTGATTTTTACCTGCATAAATAGTAGGGACTGCTGTATCTGTTAAATAAGACATTCAGAAGAGAGGCATCAGAAACCTTAGTCTTACTGAGAAAACAAATGAGTTGGCAAAAGGAAACATTTTTCTGTCCTTGTGTATTAACAAATATTTGGTCATGTTGTCTTTCTAACCCCACCCACCAAGTTATTACTGAAAAATGTTATCTCAACTGGAAGTGAAGACAAGTTGTTAAGTAATTGTTAAAACTATTTAGCAAAAGGGTTGTAGGTTTTTACTTCACTGTGTATGTTTCATTTATTTACGAGAATGTTAAGTCATTAAATGCTTATAATCTGCGAATATGCACGCCCACATGAGACAGAATGTGAACTTCAAGACAGAATTGAGAGAAATAATGGATTTAATAATTGGCTTTCTATCTTTGCAGAGTCTTGAAGCCAAGCTGTAACCTGGTTTTCATTAAAAGGGGTTGGGTATGGCTGTATAGTCCAGGAGTTTTGCACAAATTTCTGTAAGATAACAATGTAGGGGGAAAAAATGGGCTTCGCAAACGCTTTACAATATATGGGGACTTTTTGCATTATGTTACGTGTTTTCTCTTTGAGACATTAACCACATTTTAATTTTTTTTTCTTCAATAAGCCAAGGACCCTTGTCATCCATAAGAGCAGCAATCAAGAGATGTAAGTTTTATTTTCCTTTTTGAGTAATATTGTAAGATTGCTACATCTTTATTTTTAGTAACTGTTTAACTTGGTATGTGAAAACAAAGTAGCTCTAAGTAAGCAGTAAGATGAGGGGCTGTATTTTTTCTTTCTTTTTAGACCATCTTTTTGTTCCTTCTTTCCAGCTACTAACACTTTCTTATTTATGCATTAATGCATCTGTGCACAGATGTGATCCATCTCTGAAGAGCTTGGGTTAGACATGCCCAATTTTTAGTTCATTTGACAAAATAGAAGATTGTTTTATTTTAGTAGAAATCTGCAGCAACTACTTTTTCACTGTACTGGAAGCAGAATTACTGAGCTCATGTACTGGGCTTGTTTTGGAAAATAAAAGATTGTTTATAAATCTTGAATGAAAGTCCAAACTCTTCTTCCCTGATTTCAGCTTTCGAGTCCTTTTCCCCTTTCCCTGCTCATGTTTCCAGGTAGAGAATTTCTTTAGATGCATTTTTCAGATGCATTTTTCAAAGTGTTTTATGCTGTTACTTTCTTCCATTTTTTCAGTTTTATTTCTTTTCTGTCCATGACTTTAATTTCATATTAATGAAACAACCCTTAGGATTCTGCCATGGGGAAAAATAAATTAGTGTCTGTAGTACTGATTTGTTTCTCCTGGACCTATTAGTCAGGGACTCATTAGTGTGGATTATATTGGAGGTAGTAAAAGGGCATCATGAAAGCTTTACTCAGAGCAAGTCTGCATGATACTCTAGTTAAAATGCAACACTTCATTTGTACTGTTGCTGCCACAGATGGAAACTGGAAAACAGAAAGCACCAGATCACAGAGGGCCTTTTGTGGTGCAGTCAGAATTGATTCACTCTGCCTAAGCCCCAGTACCTTGCCAAACTGAAGAATCATCTAAGAGATCACTAAGCATTTGATATCTCTGTTTTTGAAAGTGTAGTAGCAAGTAATTCTTTGTTTTGAGGCATAATCACGTAAAAATAAAGTCAAGAAGCTATGGCTTATGTTATTTACTTATTCATATTAACATGTGAATAACTATGATGAAATATAAGTACCATGTGAATTATTCAGATAATAAGCTAGCAAAATAATATCCATCTACATAGCAAGGTACTGTATATGAAACTGTGGTTCTTTGTATGCCAGTACCCAGTGCTGTTAGGATCAACCTATATTAAAATGGATGCTGAATGTTCCTAACTCCCCTTGCCATTAATCTGGAAAAAGTATGGTATTCTCTGGACAAGTGTATTTCCCTAACAGTTAGAAACCTGTCTTTCTTAATCCCAGATTCTCTGGGCTCTTACTCTTAAATTTTCAAGAAACCTGGCAAGTATGTACAGGGTTTCAACTTACCCACCTTAGGACGGGGCTATGTATCACTTTGTTTCGATGATAATTTTCACCCTGTCTTGTGGCCCAAGAGAAAGAGGGTTTATTTTCCTTTGTTTCCCTGACCACAACTCCAGGTGGAAATAGGGTGTCATTTTCAGTTGTTTGACTGCTCCATAGGGTTCAGAAAAGTGAGCCCAATGTAACTTGAAGGGAGCAAGCATGTGAACATGAGATCTGCTCAGGAGTAATCTTTTGATCTTAACTCTTAAAAAGTTACCCCAGGCTCTTTAATGATGGTCTCAGGTCTGGACACACCACTCTTAGCCAGCTCCCACTGAAATCAGTGAAACTGTTTCCATTGATGCCAGCACAGCAATGTGCACAAGAATGCCAAAGAAAATAGAAAGAGGCAAGCCAAATGCTTCAGCGGTGAGACAAAAGGGAATGATGTTTTCACTCACTTCTCCACTCTTCCAGACTAGGTTGTTGTTACAGAGCAGGGCTACTAGAAGCAAGTCTCTTATCCTAAAATGTTGGAGGAATGTGTGGGCTTGCTCTGTTCTCCTTCTGTCCTAAGCAAATACATGGCTGAATGAAGGATGTGTAACAGCATGTATGCACTCTGAGGCTGTGGCTTTCCACTTGGCAGTTTTGCAGCCATTTTTGGCTGTGGGTTTTGTTTGTTTTTCATTTTGTTTGTTTTGCTTGGGGGCTTCCTAGGTTCTTTTGGCTCCCACTTTTTCCCAACCAGATCAATTCTGTGACCTCATTCTCTTCCCCATCTGCACAAACATTTGGGCTGGCATAACTCAGGGAATGGTGCAGAGGCAGGAACATACAGCCCAAGGAAAGGTGTAGGAAGGAGTGAAGTGCCTTCATAAATCATGATTGTCAAATTTGGGTATAACTACAGGCTTGCTCTAAGGGTGTAGCTATGAAGATTTTGTTCAGCAGCAGTGCCAGCCTCTATGGTGCCTAACAGTTAGATCAGCTGTGAAAAGGGCGTAAAGGACTACCCTGGGGGCTGGAAGAGGAATCCCTGTTACCACCCTAGGTTATGGTTTTATCAGTTCCCTCCCTGAAGCTGCACAAAGAAGCACTGGAGCCAGGAAACAGAGGCAGGAAAGAAACTGCTGTTGTGAGTGGCATCTTCCTTCCCCTGTGCTGCTGGTGGTCTGAGCCCAAGGTGAGCAGGCTCAGGGAGGTAAAGTGAAACATAAACTGTACAGACAGTGGTTATTTTTTATCACTGTGAATTCGCTGTGGGGTCACATTCGCTAACATTCATTCAAGGGGAATCAAAAATCCATGTTTGGAAGGGGAATTGTGCATCACCATCTCTTTAGCTACATTCAAGCATTAAATCAGCCCAGCTGTAATGTCAGACAACCTAATAGTTCCCTTAGGTGCCTGGAAACAGAACCAGAAAAGGAGCAAGACCTCCCCCTTGTGCCAAGAAATAGTTTGGGAGAAAACTCTCTTACTTCAGAGATGCATGAAAAGTTCGAGTTAGTTTGAACCTTCACATCTACAGAAATAGTCTAATCAGATGTTGGGTGAAATCAAGGTTCTTTTTTCTTGGTTTGAGGATTATCTGTGTTCCCTGAAGAGGGACCTCAGTCATGTAATACCTTTGATACTGCAAAGACCACAAGCATGGCTTCTTTTGTGAGACCATTCTGTCAGTTCTTCAAACTGCATCACTTTGTAGGTAAGGGAGGGAGTGTCTGCCCACCCTTGAGGCTTTCCTTGAGAACTATAATGAATAACCTTTATTCCTAGGCATCTGTATAGTGAAACAAGTAACTTTTCAGTCTAATAGTCTCCATATATCATAGGTTTGGTAGAAGTGTCTAGCCTGGTTTTAAAAAGCATTGAAAGAAGGTGTGTTTTTAATATTAGCACACGTCCTTGTTGTAGAAAAGCTTGGCTTGTTTGAGGCTGTCTTTCCAGTCTTTGGTGCAAAATTAAATTTGCTTTTTAAACACTCTGCAACGACAAAACTGTTCTCTATTTCATACAGATTTGCTAATGGAAGCATGGAAATATTGTTATGCAGTGTGTACATTGTGGAGGCACTCAGTGCTCGCAACAGAACCTTATTTATCTCTGAGCAGATCCTTGAATTATCTTCAGTTGTCTTTGTATTGCCTTAAAAGGTTGCCTGAAAGACTGTAATCTCCAGCCCAGCTCTCTTCCAAAGGCTCAAATATGCATGTCAGACTTCTGTTGCCACCAGCTTGTCTGTAGCATTGAAGTTTATGGGTTTGTGGTATAATGATGGTTGCACTTACACAGGCATTTTGATCCCATAGCTTAAAATGCCCTCTGCACCATAATCTGTATGTATTTCAAATATAAATAACATATTAAGTATGCTCAAAAAGTAGGACCCAGAGAAGGAACAGTAGCAGAAAAAATTTGAAACATAAGTATGCAGCACAAATAGAGTACCCTGTGCCCCACACATTTAAAAATAATTGGAAGAAGCCCACTAAATAGTTCTTCTATGAAATACATATAAAAGAGGAATCTATAAGTCACTGATCTGCCCTCTATTTACAGTATTATCATTAATCCTTTATGCTATACTAGGTTAAACACATTTAGATGCCTCATTGACACTGATAGAAATAAATAGTGACAATCGTATGAGTTGATTTGATTTCCCCTCCCCCCCAACCAATAAAGTTATAAGATGAAAAATTGAGGGTTTTATGCACTAAGTTTCCTTTCTTACCCCTTCTGAAGCTACTTTGCTTGTTTTACTTAAATACCCTTAAGCATAAGCTTCTGGAAATGTTAGTGATTCTCACCCTGAGGATTTCTTGTTGTTGAAGTTGAGAAACCAACTGTTTTCAGTTGTCAGTGTATAAACTGCACTGAAAGACATTTCCATTGACTCCCCTGATGGAAGAGAGGTGTTTTAAATCTTAAAACTTTCATAGTCTGAAATCTGAGGGAAATATTAATAGTATGCTTTTTCAAGGCAATCCACAAAGGGAATGAAGTATGGACTTAAAGGATTGAAAGCCCACAAGGCCAGAAAAATGGCTGCAGGTTTTTTTCTTGCGTTTTTTTGAGTCAGGTGTGTACTATATTTTAACAATTAATGTCTTTTTTCATGCACTTTTTAGTTTAAATTCATTTCTTTGAAATGGTAAAGGAATAAAAGCTGTGCAAGTCTGGGGACAAGGATTATTTAGAAGGTTTATATTCTCTTTTTCCTAGCATTTGTGGAATATCTGACAGCAGAAGATGCAGTAGCTTTCACCTCTGTTTCTACTGTGGATTTAAATCCTCTTAAGAGCTTCCAAAGCAAAATATGTTGTAAAAGTGTGGTTGTAAAAAAATGTGACAGCAAAAGTAGAGGAGATGTTGACAGAAGAAGGGAAGACTTTTGTCTGTGTCATTTAAAAATAAATGTTTATATTAAATGTTTATACACGTGGAAGTAACTCGATTCCATAAATGCCTGAGAGATTTTTTTTTCCAGAAAAATGAGTACATTCTGAAAATATATATGATGGCTTGGATATTAGTCCTTTTAAAGAGACATGTTTTTATATATATTGACTAGTAAAGTTATTTTTATATAAATATTTTAAATGTGTTGTTTTCAAGAGAGTTTATTTGTTTACTTGAATTTTGTAGTTTGATGGATTACATAGATACCTCCTGGATTTTTTTTTGCCTTTGTTAAGAAAGGAAAAAGGTCTTCCAGGCTTTTTTTAGGTTTTTCCTGTTTATTTTAATAACTTTGATAAATATAAGCACATTTAGAGTTTCACAGGAGGAAATAGCTTGTAGAATTTATCTAAAAATGAAGAAATAGTGAAGTAAGCTGACAGGTTTATCAATTCAGTTTTACATTCCTCATTAATTAGCTTTAATTCCTCCTGCCTTTATCACTGGAATTCGGCTGTAACCCAAGTAGTTGTATTGAATACGTTTACCAAAAGAACACTTTCTTCCATCTTCTTTGCAAAAGTAATGTTGGTTTTGATTGGTTTGAGCCAGTTTGGGGGTTTTTTCCTCCTACGTGTGTTAGAGGGAAAAAATAGTGCTGTGTTGAGATCTCTGGAGAAGAGAGTGAAGGTGAGGTGTTTATTTATTTATTCAAACAATTTTTACAGAACTGATTTAGATGTGAAATCATGCCCAGAGCTTTGAGGTGTGCCTCTTACTGGGATCAACCTGCCCACCCATACCTCTGTGCTAGGTGAGGGTATAAATTATGGGATCCCAACTTCCTTGCACCTATATTAAGTTATCAGTGTAACTCATTATTTTTGGAAGGGATAAAAGGCTGATCCAAATAAACCCAAATTTTAAACTAGAAAAAGCATTCAAACAGGTTTGATTTCCCGCTCCTCATTCCCACAGTGGTTCCTTATTGAGCCAAACAGTGCACATTTCCATGTTCAGTTATATTCTTCAGGGTTAATTTATTGCAAGGAAAACTTCTAAACAGCCACTGTTAAAATAAGCATTGTGACTAGCAATAAAATGTACTTTTATTTTCATTTTTTAAAACACTATATTGTGAATAGACAGTTGTCTCCTTACAACACTGGCACATGCACTATCCTTGCATGACTAACCCATTTGATCATGGCTTCTGGCACTCTGAAGCCTCAGTTTGTTCTCCTTCACCTCCTCTTTGTCTTCTGTAACCCCTTCTTTTTTTCCTCTAGCACTCATGAATAGTGCACATCCAAAATGCCCTGTCGAAGAGGTATGTCTGACACAACACTCTGCGACTCTTCAATCAAGTATGCTTTGCTGATTTCAGCTAATGATGCTGTCATGTTGCACAATAAGATGCTACCACTTCCTTAAATTGCACTTGCTATGCAAAAAATTTTTCCCTTGGATAATTTGTTTTTCTCTCTAAAGAAATCCAAATGGAAATACAAGGTGGCCATTGAAAAAAATTATTTGAATGTAAATATGACAAAATCAGAAAAATGAAGAGGTCAGGATTTGCCTGTTTTATGTAACTTGAAACACATGGTTTAAAAAAAGGAAGTTTCTGACTCCCAGTCCACAAGTGATTTAAAATTTAGCAAATATCTAGCTGGGAACATTCAATATTTTCTTTTCACATGAAGGAGGGTGAGATATCTTTTTAGGTTCTGTGCCTTAGTACCTTTCCCAGCTATGAAACAAACAGAAAGAGACATTAAATAAGATTAAAGAGCACATCTCAGAAATCATCCATCAAAAGGAAAAGCCCAATATGTTTAACACTTCTTTTTGTTTAATTCATATATAATTTTAATGAAAGGAAAAGAAGTTTCAACTCTAGGGTCCCCACAATGCAGAATATAGGAAGGTGTGGGAACAAAGAAGACAGGGGACAGGACCATCTCTCTTGGTGGTGACTTGGACACAAAGAGACTTAAAATGATTATGAAACTGCACTGTGAATATTTTTAAAACTTCTCATATTTAATACAAATAATTTTTTTTAAACTTGGCCAGTCCTAAAATCTGGGATTTAGGATCAGATGCTCTATGTTCTCCACTTCATTGATAGTGGATTGTTAAGGGCTCTGCTCTTATCCTCATATTGGTGTGACAGTATATTTTAACCTCTTCAAAACTTTTGTTTCCTTTCTTTAAATAGCTTCTCGGACTTCCAGCCATAGTGATCAACAGAGGGATAGAAGGTATGATGCTGTTATTTATATTGCAATTAGATGTTACTGTAAAACTTGTTGGATTGTTTTTTATGTCTTTCTCCTCTATTTTTTTTCCTTCTCTCTATCCTTTGTATGTTTAAAGTAGACTTGGGAAAAAATAGAAATACTTTGATTTTTAAAGTGCGATAGGTTAAGAGTTTGAGGAATTCTCTCATCAACTTCTGTATGTGTCCTCAAAAAGACAATGCAACCAACCATCAAACCTCTGCAGAACTGTTTTATTTTCCTGACATCTATGTACAGGATCACTTCACAATGAAAATAAGCACACTTTCAAGCCTCCTTTTGGTTTCTCAAAGGGTATTGAGAAAGGAGGTCACCAACCTGGATGGCTGATGAACTGAGTCTGCTATTATTTTAGATGTGAAGGAACTGTACCCCTCTTTTTAAAAATTATTTTAAAAATAGTTTTAGAAGTTATGCTTCTGCAGCTCTATTTCTGTCAGCAGACAGAAGCTTCTGTAAGCAGATGGACAAAAGTCCCTTTTCAAAGTGTTGTGTGAGATTCTGGAGGGATCTCTGGTGCTCCAGGGACCATGGCTTGGGAGCACGGGCCAGCCCTGCAGCTGGTGCTCTGAAACAGCTGGCACAGTAATAAACCAGGGGTGCTACCTGTGGGTCCTTCACTGTCATGGAAGTCCCTGTAGTACTGAATGATGGAAGCAAATAGGCCCTGTCCCAAAGGCTTTGTAAGGCTTTTTCTGCCCCACTTTAGTGCCCTGGAAAGTTTCTCTTGAGGTCAGAGGATACACAGGTTTTTGGGTATCCAGCCAAGAAGCAGTTTTAACTACCCTACTGCTTCCAGATTGTAGCAGGGTAAAGGCAAACACATGATTAGTTCTTATTATCCTGTGAAGACTAAGACTTCTGCCATCTAATTGAGTTACACTTGTGTTTAACTACTTTAAGGATGTAAATTATTTCAGTGAAGCCAATAAACCTAAATGCTGAGGCATTTAATTAGGTGCTTTGAATGGAAGCCTAAGTGTTAGTTAGAAAGGTCAGGTAAGTTCCTTTGAAATCATGGAAAGACACCTTTGGTTAAATTAAAAAGACTTGGTCTATTTTGATTTCCCATTCTGGAAAAATCTTGCACTGTTATACTTAAAAGAACTATTCTTAAATGTTTAGGTAATTATTCCCCTTTGCCTTCATTTCTAGGCGTCCTGAAATTACAATAGTTGCTGCTGAACCCCTCCGGCCATCCTCCTGGTTTCCAGGTGCAAGTCCTGTCACTCCTCAAGGATTAGGATTCCCTTCTGCTTCATCTCATGCTCAGTGGCGGAGAAATGAGCATCTTCCAGCTGAGGTGAGTGTGAATTTACTTGAGGCATGTTTGATTTACAAAGGTAAAAAGCTCGTTAGGTTAGAGAGGAACAGTTTTTGCTTGCTCAGACTTTCATCATATTGAATAGAAGACTATGATTGTTCTCTTCCTCTGTATATGATAGTTTAGTATTTCTTAATTTATATGCCACTTTTTTTTTAAAGTATCATATCTGGATGTACCTGAATATTTATCTTTCTATTTTGTAGCTTCCGCCATCGTACGAGCAGGTGATAAAAGAAATCAATCAAGTGCAAGTCAATACAACAAATAACAACAATGCTGCTGCTCCTAGACATACCACTACTTCTGCAACACAAACTGACTTTCCAGAGGAACTAATCAACCATTTGCCAGGAAGTAATGTAAAAACTAGTGTGCCTACACACTGGGAATCTGCAGGCTGTCGAGGTGAGGCTGTTTTGGATTTCTCCTTGATGGAAACCTCTCTGTCTCCTTAAGATGTACTTTATTGTTGGTCTGTGCAGCATCTGATATGCATAACAGTTAAATTTCTGTGTATTATTACTACTGTAAATTTCTGTAAAAATCTTTTCTTCTGAAACGCTACCATTGCATTCAGACTATAATTAATTCTTAAAAGTTTTGTTCAATTCAGCCATAATGATAATCAGAACTTTGGGGCCAGAGGAGCTCAGATATCTTATCAAAATAGCGGCACTTCATACATGCAGACTGAAAAGTGTACAAACCAAGCTGGGGATGCTACTTTACTCTTCTTTGGTCTGGATTTTGTTTACATGCCCCTCAATGCTGCAATTTAATGGAAAGTTTTGAACTCAACTTGTAGATACCATGCATTTCACCCATCTTCAGCTTATTCCTAAAGTTTGTTTATTTTTCCATTCATCTTTTTAGACGTTCTTTTTAGGAACAGAACTGTGTATTTACAACCACCAGGAGAGTTCTCAATGAAAGCCATCATGTTTACCATCCTAATGACTGTCAAAAAATAACACAAATCAAATGTTCTGGAATAGATAAGTAAAACCTTTTATTTTCTGTTAGCAGGGCAGAGTCCTCTTAAACCTCCTAGGCCTCCTGCATCTCTTCTGAGTAAGTCTCCTGCAGAAAATGAGAATCCTTTAATAGTCTTTGAAAACCCTGAAGGTCAGAGGTGCCAAGAAAATCCCAGTGCTGTGATATGTCCTGTGCCAAAGCCAAGATCAAGAAGCAATCTCAGACCTGTGGTCAAAAGTACTGAAAGTAAGATAGACAGTGGAGAAGAAGTCAACCAGTCTACTGCAAAACAGCAGCAACTTTCAATTCAGCAGTCACCTCTTCTAGATGACAGCTTACTAGACAATCACTTGGTGATGGACAGCATGAGTACAGAAAGAAGCCAAAATAGTATTGTTTCAAGAATCAAAGTTTTTGAGTCCCAAGGAACTGATGATACCTCAGGATTATCAAAAAAGCCAGAAATTGCCCCTCGTTCGTTTGTCCCAAGATCTGTTACTACAAAGAAGCCAGTAGTTGCTCCAAAGCCAGGGGTAGGCAGAATTTCAGAAGACTGGGATGCATGGACTGAAAGCAAATCAATACCTTCCAAGGAATTGCAGCCTCAGCCTGAATTAGCTGGGAGCAATGTTGTAACCAAACCTGAACTGCCAAAGAAGCCAAAACCCGGCCTTGTTAAAAGTAGCAGTAGTGATTTTCTTGATGGAAGGAGTGGATCAGTTGCAGAAAACAGCGATGGACAAAAGAGATTTCCTGTTCCTGCTCCAAGGCCTCTTGTTCCTAAAAAATCATGTTACCCAGAAAATCCTGCCCTCTCTTTGGCCTCACTAAAACCGGTTGCTGCTCCTCCACGGCCTTCTGTATCTGCCCAAGAAAAAGTTCTAAAGTCTCTGGGGGAATTGTCCCCTGCAATCAACTTGTCAGCTCCTGCTTTGCAAAATAAACTAGATGTGGAAGGAGATCTGATCAGTTTTGATGATGATGTTTTGCCCCTAAGTCCAGCTTGTGTTAAAGATAGCATCAGTTCTGAAGCAGCAACAGGTAAGAAGAAAATTTCTTAGACTGTCACTGTGGTTATTCTTTGCAGGTGCATCCTGTATGAGTTATGTGTACCTGTCTTGTCAGGGTTTATGTGTGTGTAAGAAACTTTTGGTTTTCTATTATGTCAAGATCAGTATGAAATTACGTGGATTTTGAGAGTCAGGAGGTTTCAAGGCTATATAAATCTCAGACCTTGCCTGCTGGATATATTACATGATTACTAAAATAATGATGAAAGACTTGATGTTGTATGCTAGGTGTCACCTCCACAATGTGACACAGTTCTCTCTGGGGAACCTGGGACAGCTTATCTCTCACCATCTAATGTGACTAATTTATGAGTGCCTTAAGTTCTGTAGTAGAAACCTAATCCTGTGAAGAAGGAGCAGTGTCTGTGGCATGTAGGAACACTCCTGGTCAAACATACTGGGGTAGTCTGTCCATCTCACCAATACCTACTTATTTTCTTTGTCCCATATTTCTGTCTTGTCTTGTCATGTGACTGCACTCTTGTAACACAACTTCAGCTTCAGAGTTTTTTTAATACATGAAAATAATTATTTTATGTAGATAGATCAATTACTAGAGCTATATTCCTTTCAGAAACCTTGCTTCATACTATTAGGCACTTGGTGTCAGGTTTTTTTAGTGCTGGTTTAGGTAGTTGAAGACACAGGTGGGCGTTGGGCTGTCATTACATTTCATAGCAATAGGTTTTACCCTCTTAATATTCAAGTATATTCTGGTTTAGCTCACCAGCCCCATTGCAATCCAGGGAGTGTTCTGTTCTAAAGCAGAGGGTGTGTCATACCAAATGCTTGTTTAAGGAACTTGAAATTTTTGAGGAACTTTAATTTTTAATTTTTATGACTTTTAATTTTTTTTAACCTCATCTGTTGGGTTTATGTGGCCAGGTTTTGGTATTGGAGGGGCTACAGGGGTGGCTTTTCTGAGAAGCTGCCAGAAGCTTCCCCCATGTCTGGCAGGTGGGAGGGATCCCATACTGAAATAGGGGAAGAGTGTCTGAAGTCCTGATGCCTTAGATTTTAACTTCTATATTTTTCAAATCCTGTACTGCCTAGTGTGTAACTCTGAAGTTTCATGTGGCCGGTTAGCTGCTGTTCTCTCATGCTGGTTAGACATGCTCAAGGTTTGCTCTTCAAGGACACCTCAACTGTCCCAGGCCCCAAAATGTGTAAACTAAAAGCCTCTGAAGAAGAGGGACAAACTTGGGGTAATTACATCATTACCTGAGGTTATAATTGGAGAATTAACCCTGATATGCAAATGGACCAAACTTATAACACTGTGAAGAGCCAACAACCCGGATCCATCTTGGGTGTAGCCTTTTGACTGCCCAGGGTGTACACCCCAAGTTTGCCCCCGCTTGTAGACTTTAGTTTTCACGTTTTGGGGCCTGGTATCTTTGAAGTGCAAACCTAGAGAAGGCTTGTTATGTCTAACCAGCAAGAGAGAACAGTAGCTAACAGGCCACACAAAACTTCAGAGTTACACACTAGGCCGTGCAGGATTTGAAAAATATAAAAGTTAAACACTAAGGTATCAGTCCTCCCCCGATGAGGAAGGAGCAGCAGAAACAACATGTGATAAACTGACCACAGCCCCCATTTTCATCCTCTGTGCCACTTCAGCGAGGAGGTGAGAAAATTGCAAGTGAAGTTGAGACTGGAAAGAAGGGAGGAGTGGGAGTAAGTGTTTTTAAGATTTGGATTTATTTCTCATTACCCTTCCCTGATTTGATTGGTAATAAAGTCAAGTAATGTTTCCCCAAGTCTGTTTTGCCATGACAGCAGCTGGCAAGTGATTTCTCCCTGCTCTTATCTCGACCCAAAAGCATTTTGATACATTTTCTCTCCCTGTTCACTGGAGGAGTAGAGTGATAGAGTAGCTTTGGGGGGCACCTGGCATCCAGCCAGGGTTAACCCACCACACATCATTTATCATCTTAACTTTCAGAAAAGAGAAGTATAGATGCTGTGTAGTTGTCACGGTAAATCAATATTAATGATTGTCAACAAATGCAATTTCTTCACAGTTCATGAATTATATTGTTAGATGAAGTTCCAATTTGTTATTGTTTCTCCTCTGTATTGTCATAAAAGCCCCAAGGCAGATGTAGAAAGTTCCCTTAAAGTTTTAAATTAAGATTGGTACATACATACAGTTCTCAGGGAAGCTTATAAAAGCAGTGAAAATAAGGCAAGAAAAGATCCTGCAGGGGAGGTGATTATCTCCACATGGATACCAGTCCACTTTTTCTTGGGCTGACAGATTGAAGGAACACTGCAAAAATGTTAGCAAGACTGAAAGGAGGCAGGAATACAGGGTGACTGGAGAGGTGTTTCGTAGTTACATCAAGCAAATGTGTGGCTGATGGTGTCTAGGTGGGAACAGAGGCATGATCATTGTGTCTGGAGACTGGAGTCATGGAACAGACACTACGTGTGGATGGTTTTAGAAGAAAAGCCATATAGAGTAAAACCTTTGTAGTTTCAGTCATTTTGACTAACTGATGTAACAATAGAAGGAAAATGTACCTGTTCTAAGTAGCAGGCAAGAAAAGAGAATATTTACATTTTGAAAATGCATAAAAAGAAAAATCATATTTTGGCTATGTACACTAAAAGACAGACTTGCCCCTAACCTGGAAAAATTAAATAACATTAATTCTTCCATTAAGTCAGTGGTTGAGTGATCACAAATGAAAATGACCTGAGAAAAACAACTTTCATGCTGAAGTGAGAAGAATGTCACTCTTTCTGGTTGGTGCCCTAGGTGTTATTCTTCATTTAATTAAGAAGAAAATGCTTTCCATTCTCATTGTTAACAGAGGAATTATTCAGATAAAAGCTTCCTGACTTCTTAAGTCACCTGCCCATGATTTTATTCATTCAATAAAATGTCATCTTTGCTGCAATCACTTCTTGCCTACTAAAGAGAAAAAGGTATGGCAGCATTACCACTTTATTACACTGTAAAATTAGGAATAATTCCAGATTTTTGCTGGCATTTTTGAGCTCAAGATCATACCCTGTACCCTGGATAACTAATACTGTGCAATGTCTTGACAGAGCATCCATGAGAACAACACTGGCTCTCTGAAAATGAGGCAACACAGAGCACTAACACTAGCTATTTCTCATGTTCCCATAGGAACAGCTTAGGATTTACAAGATGAATCCATGGTAAGATGTTTTGTGAAGGCAGGAAGAGAAGCTCTAATCTTGATCCCAGTTCCCCAGACCTTTGCATTTCTTACATATTTGTCATTGTCATTACTTAGCAAAATGACAGTGCTCTGCTTGTTGTTATGGCAACCCTAGGAAAGGAAGGCTTTATGCAGTGGCATTGGAAACCAAGCACCAACATCTTGTTTGTCAGAGAGCAGCGTTATATCACATATTGCAGCATTGCCAGAGCTTCATTTTGTGTGATATGGCACAGATGTGTTAGGCCAGTGTAAACAGAACTGGGGATCAGTCCCTGCTGCTGCTGGCTCCTGCTGTGAAAGGAAGAAGGGGAAGTGTTCAGTGGATGATGAGGAGGGCACAGAAGGCAGAAGTTGAAGTGAGCATATGAATGAAAAGGTGAAACAGGCAAAACAAAGTTCAGAGTCTCCACAGCAATTTAGTTGACTGATGAAGAACATCAGCTTCCTCTAACAGAAGGCTACCACCTCCACAGTAGTGAAAGGTATTTGAATACTGTATGTATGCTGAGATCAACAGTGTTGGCAACAAACCAGTTTCGTTTCACCAGTTAAAATGTCTGTGTTTAACTGGTAGTTTAACTACCAAAACTAGATGAATGATTCTCCTTCAAGTTTACCTCAAGCAATCCCATTAATTTTGTCAGTGTTTGACAGCATCTTCAACAGCACAGCTGTTAGCTGAGTGAATTTACCCTTATCCAAACATCAATGATTTTATCTTTGTCCCACCTGTATGAAGAGAGGAATTGTTCCGATGCAAATAGAGACTCAGGATACTGAGATTTCTTTTAAAGCTTTCAACATCAAGTCTATGGGTGCTTTGGAAGCTCTACAGCTGCAAAATTCAAAGGTGAACTGTGACAGAATCATGCAGTCAACTCATGATGCTAGCTCAAGGGAAGTGCCAGGAAGGAGAGGTCAGGAATGACAAATCTGTAGAACTGCTATGTCATCAGCCAAAACTGATGCCAGTTTGAAGTGCTGTAATTTTGGACTCAAAGGCTAATGTTCAAAGCCGTTTGTATACTAATGAAATTACTTATATTTAAGTCAGTCATTTAGAGCGTGAAGGCATTTGTTCAGGACTCTATACCTTGAGGTTCTAATGCTTTGATGATAGTTGTGATATTTTGGATCATCTGGGATACTTCTGCATTTCTTTTATGGCTGATAACAGGGACTTGTCCAGTTCCTGAAGGTTAAAAGTTTTGGTAATCTATCAGGTGGGTTCAATTCTCACCCATTTTTACAACGACTTGGAAATTAAATCCTAGTGCAAATTTAACTGTGTAAATTTCACAGCTTCAGAAGACCCATGTTTTTTCCTGTATCTTGTATTAGTTGCTGTCAAAGCATGTAGTGTACCTATTCACTAAATGTCGTGAGAATGTGTGTTTTGGACAAAGAAAATCAGGTAATGATGCATTCACAGCATACATTTAAATTAAAACTTGGAAGTGATCTTGCTACAGCGTTTTTATTCCTTTTTGCATATGGGGAGCTCTTCCTCTCTTCTTCCTTCTCTCTGAAACAGCATATAATTCACTGATTGCTCTGTGCCTAACATAGTAGAACTCAATTTAAGCCAGATGCTTTGAAAAGTAGTTCAGAGAGTGCCTTACCTTACCAGCAGGAGACAGCTCACATTTTGAAATCTTCATTAGGTTCAGGTCGAACAGTAGTACAACTACTGCACTTCTTAATTGTCTTATCTATCTGTCTGTGTGTCTAACTACTTTATCATAGTATAAAGGTTCATTTCTGTCTGTCTGCTGGGAAAAAACCCAACCAAACCAGTGCTGCTATCCATTTATGTGAATTGTTGCTTCTTGTGGCATGAATGGTGGCATTTGTGTGACATTATCAACAATTCTGAAAAAACTGCTGCTTGAGTAACACCAGATTTGTCTGCTGTGGGGATACTGCCCAGCTGCTTGATTTTAATTGCTTCCTCAGGATGGAAAATAAAAGAAAAGAAAAAAGAAAAAATGGAAATACTTCTAACTGTTAGATTAGTCCAGACATATCTTCAAAATAATGTAGCTTTTCTTAAGGTTCAGCTGTGTTTCTGATGACTCTTATTGTGGTTATTTTCAAGACACCTGTCTCCTTTTTTACTTACTGACAAATTATCACTCCCAGAAAAGGACAAGCTGTCTCATCCATTTTAATCTGCTCATTGGCACAAACCTCTGTAAAAACTGTTTTTACCTGAAGACACGCTGCTGTGGAGTATTGAAGGTTGGGGGCTGTGCTGTGTCTTGTTGTTTCTGCTGCAAGATCGGCAGTCTCCAGCAAAACGATAACAAGCATCCATTAACTCTTCAGTCACTACAGCTGCTTGCTTAGTGGATATAAATTGGAGCCTTCCAGGACCTTGAAAGTTGGCACAGGAGAGGGCCTTATATCTAGGCTCAGGAAACAAATAAGGTTTTTAAATTGTAGTTACATAATAGATGAGTAGCCCTTTAGGTTCTCAAATGCAAATTAATTTGGTTTTGAATTCCAGGTCTATAGATGCTATGAAGTAACACACACACACAAGCAATAATTCTCTTAATAAATCTGTCTTCTCTGATAATTAAATCAGTTCATTTTACAATACTTAAAATGCAGATATCCTTTGTTCAGAAAGTTTGCCAAAGAACAACAAAATGCTTATTTAAAAGAAATTCTCTATAGAGAAACCCTTTTTTTTTTCCTTTGCTGAAAGCATGTTAGATTCTTGAAAGGGAGTAGATAGGTATTTTAAACAACATTATAAATTACCTTGTCCTTCACATTTCCAATTTTTAAAAAAAAAATTTTATGTCCAACTGCTTTCCATTACCTGCTTTGGAAATTTCCAGCTTGCCTGTTTTGGGGTACTTGAATCTCTTGGAAATAAAAAATCATTCATTCACCTAACAAGAATGGACAAAGCTGTGTTTCTCAATCTTCAGGGTAATTTGGGTGTATATTTTCCTTGTCACCCATTCTGTGTCCAAATATCCTCCAGCATCCAGTTTTTGAAGTCAGACCAGGTTACGCAGCCAATTTCTAGCAATGTGCCCTCACAGCTGACCTGGTCTGGGCAGGAGGTTTGATTAGAGACCTCCTGAAGGCTCTTGCAGTTTGGACTATCCCAGTCTTACTTCAGCTAGCAAACTAGGTTGGTGGTAGAGGAGTAGCCTCCAAACGGTCCCATGATAGCTCGTGCTGGTATGTGCAGTATTTTTGTGCCAAAGACAGTGTAATTTCCATCATCTTTATTAGTACAGATGAACTATAAACCAAATGGTTATGCTTTTAGATACACACAGGGGCAAAGTGTGGGCATTCCCACACTTTGAGAGAGAAGTGCTGAAAGCTCAGAAAAGGTCCATCTATATCTCTCTATATGTAAAAGTTGTATGTGTGTAGTTTTCCACCCCATTAATGCTTTTATTGCCATTAAGTGTCACAAAATTCCAAGAAGTTTTGCTATTCTAGTAGCAGATTTTATTTTATCTGCTCTCCAGCTTTCTGACAAGGTGGATCAGATTTCATTGCTCAGTTAGGGACAGCTTGCATTTTCAACAAAAACATGTAAGTCAAATCTTCTGTGGCATGTCTTGGCAAATTTTTTCTATGCTTCCCAGAGAATAAAAACTCTATATAATTCTTTGTGCACCTTTGTCGCACTGATGGCTAGGCTTTTTCTGCAAAGCAGATTTGTTTGCCTCTCCTCCAATTTTAAGTCTGAAGCAGTACTAAGTCTCCTCCTGAATAATACTGCGTTCCTTCTGTTTGAATGAGCTGGTCTAGTCTCCTAGCCTTAAGAGATACTGAGAAGCCTGAGTGTCACCTGAACTTACTTTCAGGTTATGCACAGATCAGATGCTGAAAGAACCTGCATCCCATTGTCTCTCTCTTTTTTTTTTTCTAATTTTTTAAATTTTTTTTTTCCAGTCTGTTCAAGGTTACAGTCATGACAAGATCATGACAATGTTCCGTGCAGGGGGAGCTGCAAATTGCATATTTTGTGAAAGGTGGTGTAGTCCATATTATTCTCTCTGTCAGAAATCCATTTCTGAATACAATGAACTGTTAATTTTCTTGATGAAAAATACTGTCAAAAGCAGATTGGGAAAATCACTGATGCTGGACTTTAGATACGATACCTGTCTAACACATCTCTTTAGAGTTGTAAATAGGTTGAGATTTAAAATGTCTGAGTGAACAACAGACTTTTGATTGTGACATTTCACAGTGTTTCTTGACCATGAACCTCATTCTTTGGAGTGTTACCTGTCAGGTTTCCATTGAATCTCTGGCTATATTACTAGGAGGGGCCTGTTGATGAGAATCTTTCCCCAGGTATGCATTGATTATGCTTCCATAAACACCGGAGTGCTTTCACAGGGCTAGGTTTTAATAAAACCATTTGTTGATGAGGTCTGTTCCTGGAAGACTCTGGTAACAATACTGTTGTGTGTGAAGAGAATGTGTGAATGTTGCCTTAGACAGCTGATTTAGGCTTTCAAATTAAACCTTGAAAGTAGACACAGTTGCATACTTCTGTAGTCGTAAGTGTTGTAATATCAGCATCCACATCTTTGTACTCCATTGTTCTCATGTGTACTGAGTACTTGCAGGACTGAGCATCTTCACAACAAATAGTACTAGTCCAAGCTTTCAGCTTCCCACTTACTATTTGTTTGAAGATTCCCCTTATTGCTGCTGAGGTATCTATTACCATCTTACTACCTATCACTTTAAGACCACCAATAAATATTTCAGCAAGATACCCATTTGTCCTTCTCGCATGGGAAAAAAAAGCCTACAGCTTCTTCTGTAATATCCTCATTTTTAATTTTAAATAAGGGTGGTGTATGAGAATGGGGAGAGGGAAAAGATTGTTTCTCCAAAACTGTTAAAAGAAAGGAGATGATGTATGGTTTATTTGAATATACGGCTTTCATTTGTCTTTCCTGCAAACAAGCTCACGAATATATGTTATCACATAAACCTTTGAAACAGAAGCTCTAGAAAAATGAGACTGAGGAAGACACAGACTATAAGCATCACTGTAAAACTTCAGTAAAAAAAAAATCAATAGAAGTCTGTTGATATGTATTATGAAAAATTACTTGCAGATTAATTTCCTTGAGCTGAGAAGCTTTAAATGAGTATATTAACAATTCTGTTTTCACACCTCCGTGAATTATGCTCAAACGGTGCCCAATTGTTGTTAAACAACATAAAAATTTGATATGTTGTCAGTCCCATTGCACAAAGCAGCACAGTCATTTTCTCATCCAATTTCTGCTGCAAGCCCAGCACTGGGGAATGGAATAACACAAACAAGGTAATGAGTTTTAAACTAATTATGAGGTGACAACAGTATAATTGAACATAAGATAATGAGTGGAAAACTAACGTTCATCAAAGGGTTTTCTCGGCCTTAGAAACTGCTTTTCTCAGACTTGAAAATTGTCAGATGTATTGATGTAGAGACCTCTGCCAGCTGCTGAATAGTCAAGAAAACTGTTTCTATGCATGGCAGTGATTAACAGCTGACAAACAGCAATTTTTTACAATTTTAAATCTCTTTTAAATTTACAAGAATTCAGAACTGTGATTGTTTGGGGTGTTTAGAGCATTTCCGCTTGGTCTGTATTTATACATTATACATTTATTATACAATGTCTGTATTTTCATAAGATGGAGGCTTTGGAAAATTGTTTCCTCATTTTTCATGCAGAACTTCCTTCACCTCTGCAGAACCTTACCCTGAGAGGTGCTCTGTGTGCCAGAGTGCTCCTTATGGTCATGCTGTGTCAAGGAGCCCATGACTTAGCCCTGCTCACCTTTCCTCTGCTCGTCCTGTGTCTCCAGCTTCCAAACAGGCTAATGCAGCTTTGAGACCTTGCTGCCTTGCCAGGGTCACTCCTCAAAACTGAGGTAGAGTTGCCAGATAACTAAAAGAGAGAACAAAGCCCAGTTTGAGGTTTTTTTTTTTCAGCTGAACTTAAAGTCACTCTGAACACCAGCACAAAAGTTAAGGTTTGATAAATTTTCAAGTTTTTTTAATGCAATTCAAGTGTTAGCATTGTAGCTAGCAGATGGAGGTATAAGAGAGTAAAAGAATATTGCAGGCTTGCTCCGTTGGTGGGATTTTGGTGTCTTGTAATGTCTGTAGTTCCAGAATGCCTCCACCCCACCTGTGGTCCATGTTTTCAAGTCCTCTACAAAATCTCTTGCTGTGATGCAGCTTTCATTGAAGAGACCTAAACCCTCTAGTGCTAATCCATAACTTGAACAAAATATTACATTTCACCCTTACATTCTAAAGCATTGTGGGTTGCCTGTACCTAATTTCCAGATGCACTGGAAATCTTTGGACACAGTGTGATGGAGCCATCTTTTGTCTAGATGCTAACAGAGTTTATTTTTAACTGTAGCCTGTGTACCTTTATCTGTAGTTAAAATGTTGACCCGCCATGATCCTTTGTACCTGAAGTGTACACTCACAGCTGTTGTACAAGCAGCCTGGCAGAAGGAATTGATTTGCTTGATTCCTGATTAAAATGTGATCTGAAGGTACCCAGGTGGGTTTCTGGGGAGCCTGTGGGCAGGTTGGCTTTAAGAGAGGCCATGGCACAAATCCACACAGCACACCCTTATGGGATGGATCTGCCCGTGAAGAAAGCCTTTAGCAGGGGGCTAGTGGGAGGTGGACATCTGAGCAGGGTGAACATGCATGGGCCCTGTGGCATGTTGTCCCTGCTGTTGTGACAGCTGCATGCTGGCAGCAGGAGCTGGGGGCACTGCCAGAGGGGAGCTGATGGCAGAAATACTGGCCACTGAGTCGTGTGTATGCAGGAGGGCATGAGGTTGTTCATAAATACTGCATTTCTGGATTTTCTTAAATCTTAGGTGAATTGCCAGGCACAGATTTATAGTGTCTTGCTTGGTTTAGATTGGCTTGTTCAAAATTGCCCATAAGAAATCACGACTTCATATGACATAACTGTTTTTTCTAAGTGTTGAAGATAAAATTTTGTCAAATACAGATTTTTCTAACTTTGTCCAGAAGTGTGGTAGTATTTTTGGGAAAGGGTATGCTTTTATAAAAGTCATGAAGAATTTGAAGAGATGCCCTGCATACTTCCTCTTTAGACTGTGACACTCCATAAATAACATCTCATTGAGAGCTACATATCTGAAAAGGCCAGCAGAGGAGATCAGACTCAGTTGTTCTGGCTGTGAATATGTGTCATGGAGAATTTATCATCCAGAGTCCTTCTCCAGTTTCTACTGTACACTTTTATGATACTGTTAAGCATTGCCATTTTACTTCAAAATTTGATAATGTCAGAGAAAGAAGTAGCAGTTGTTAACAAGAGAGAAGTATTGCTCTTCGGCATGAAGGTATACTTGAGAAAGAACACATTAATTTGGTTTTTATTTATGTACAAGTATTTTTACAGCAGCCTTCTACATGCGCCTGTGTTCCCATGCCTGTTAATAAGAGACCAGTGTTTAAGGTAATGAAGCATGGGAAACATTGCTCCTGTCTTAGCAGTGGAATGATTGGGCAGGCTTGTAGAGGAATGAGTGATACAGGCAGGGGCAGAGCTCAGGCACAACCCCTAGACCTTGGTCTGATCCAGATCCCTCCATGTCACCAGGTTTATAGCAAAATGATGCAGAATCTTCAAGAGAATTTGTTGTTCTACAGCTAAGATAATTTGTAATCAGTAGTATTAAATGTTTTGTGTGTTTCAGTAGATATTTTATCTGCTGCAGTGCTGATTGTTTAGCTTTGGCAAGATTGTATCGATGAAAGCTTTGCAGTGAATGTGTTCACAGCTATGTCAGTGCATTAGATCAACTGCTTTGTAAACATTTCCCTAAAGCCATTTTGATTTCAGGTCCCTATTACCAAGCAGTGCAGTTCCTCTTGTTCAGTGGCTCATATAATCCCAGAAGGTATCTGGAGCATTTTTATGTTAAGTCAGCTATGAATGCAGATGTACAAAGACCTGTTATTTTCAAAGAGTTGGGTATACTAGTTGCATCAGCCTGATCCCTCTTTTATTACTGTATTGGGTGTGAAATATGAATATCCTTAACAATGAAAGCAATACTTGGTAAGATTTGTGTTCAACAAGTAAGTATTAAAGATGTTGGGGTTTTTTCCTCCTTTTAGATCCATTTCAGTTCCTTACCAAAAATGAACCTGCCAAGGAACAGACGGCTCAACCAGCTTTAGCTCGGAAGCCCACTGTGATCCGAATCCCAGCTAAACCCGGGAAATGTAAGCTCTTCTCCTGAATGTCTGGAAAATGTGTTAGAAAACCATTTCAATTGGGACTTAATATTCAATTGATCTGCTATTTACTAGCTAATATTAGCTGCCAGAGGAATCCCATGGTATGGTTTGACAAGACAGAGGAGCCAACCTAAGGGCTGTGGTAGGAGGGAGAGGTAGATGAGCATCATGTTCCACTCTCCTTGCTGCCCAGCTGCCTCATCAGGCTCCCTTCCTTGAGTTTGATGTCTCAAATCTGATGGAGCTGATGCATAGCAGAGGTGAAACTATGTATGGGGCAGATCTAAAGGCTGGAAAGGAAGGACATGGAGGAGACCCTTGCAGGAGAAGCAAGCTTATTTTTTCTGCTAAATCATATCCTGGAGTTGTACCTTTGGCCAAATTGACTTTGGTGCTGAGGTTATTTTAGTGCTGCTCCCAAGCTTCCTTGTCAAAGGAACAACATTGGTGCATTAAACTTTCCTTCAAACACAGCGTGGTTGAGATGTTTAGCATAGTTTCCACAGTTTAAATCAAGAAGTTCCCTTGATCCTTGCTAGTTTTGAAATCTGTGGTCATTTAAGCAAGAATGTTTAGGTAGCAGTTTGAGGAAATAAAAAAAGGCATGTGAGAACCGGGATGCAAAAACTTGATGTGTTCAATTTTATGTCAAGGTCTTGGCTGTAGTTTTCTGGGAGTTATTGTATTCCTACAGCCTTCCACCTCTAATCCTTTACAGCTTTACAAATGACACTGACAGTGTCTCAGAGTGGAAATTTATCAGAGACCCACAAGGTCTTAGTGTTGGTCTTTGTATGCTGGAGTGCATACTTGCAGAATTCTGTTTGGCCTTATCTTTGATCCTCAAAGATTAGGGAAAAATGTCACAAGATAGCTCTTAAAACTCGTGTTTTGCCACACTTAGTGGGTATATAGTCAACTATATGTCCAGGTGGCATTTCTCCTAAGTGTTTCATTCATTATTTCCAATCTCCCCCCATCACCAACCCAGTGTTACAATACTACATTTTCTTTTCCCCTGCATATGTCAGAAATGCAGTGGAAATGATTAAAAATGCAGAGAAGATTGAAGATAAAGCTGTGAGGAAAAGTCTTTCTGTTAATACCTGATTATAAATAATAGGGTTTTTCAATTGGAAGAATATGTTTATGAACTACTGTAAAGAAACCATGACATAATTCTTCTCTATAAAGGAAATGATAATTACAGTTAAAAATAAAATGGAACAAAAAACCAGCCAACTACCTGGCATTTTTTTTCTTTTCCTTTTTTTCCCTGAGATGGATTCCCTTTTGAACTTGCAGATAACTGATCCCTTGCTGCTCTCTAGTGGTAATTGAACTTTCCACAAAGGACTGCCGGTCCTATACTTAGCTACAAACAGCAGGAGGTTGTGAAGGACTGTCTGCCTTATGGGAATCAGTGGTTGGAAGATGAATGGGATAGCGAGGAACAGAAGCAAATTCTGAGAAAGCAGAGTAGCCTTTTGTCAAATAGGAGCTGCTGCAGAAATGTAGCCTGTTAAAACAGGAGAGAAGTATAAATGGGCCAAGGTATAAATGGATATAGTGGGATTTACATTGTCAAGGGGCCACATAATCTCAGTACCGGGGGTCTTTCACCACCTTGTTTATGGAGGGAAATAAATTCTGTTAGGAACCAGCAAAAACTAAAAAGAAAAACCCCAATAAACAAACAAACCAAAATAACACAAATTTTAAAAACCACAAACACACAACCCACCCCCCTGCCCCCAAAAACAGCCCAGCCAGCACTACCAAAAAGGGAACAGAACTGGATGCTTAAGTATTTGAACTCCAGTGAAGTTTTCAATTAGGATTAGCATTTTTGTTGAGATGCAATTAGAAAGAAAGCATTGAACTTCTACTTCAGTTATTACACTTAGAAATCACTGAAAATAACACCTGCCTTCTAGTTTTGGAGGATTTGTTTTGTTGTTGTTGTTGTTGTTTTGTTGTTGTTGTTTGTTTTGTTTTTGTTTTGTTGTTGTTTTGTTCCTCTAGTTCCTTTAATTTTGACCTTAAAAAGACTAAGGGAGAGGGACTTAGGCCATCTGTGTAGCAAGACTTCAAGTGGTAAATAAATGTCTCATGCTTTTTATAAGATGTGGTAAGAGATTTCTTTTGGAATTACTGCCAGGTATTGTTTTTACTTTTCATTCATCACAGAAGCTTAGAAAAGTGATGAACTTCCCAGCTTTCTTCCACCATGCCTGGTCACTGCAAACAGAACTGTGACCTTCTCCTAAGAATTGAACTAATCCACTGAATTTATCCATTTTTAAACATTGCAGCAGTGTTTTACATAACAGTAATGTAACAAAGGTGTTTAAAATAAACAACACTTCTCCTTCCTATGTTTAAAATAAACAACACTTCTGTTGTTTGTATGTTCATTAAATGAGCAACTGAAAGTTTTGTTTTGGATAGCATCTCTCCTCTTTTTTTTGTTATCAGTCTATAAACATCCAGGCTGTGTACACATATTTTTATGTAATTCCAAGTTCAGATGGAAGTCAGAAGAGCTTAAGTGTCTCTAGTTCTTTCATTAAAATAATTTTCTTGATATACAAACAGATTGTAAAGTAGATGACAAGGTTCCAATATATAAAGATGAAGTGTTTAGTAAATATGCTGGCAAAACCTGTCCAAGTGCTTCCCAGGTTTCAAAGGCAGAGATATTGAAAGCAAATGTCACATATTTACGAGGGTTTTCTAGTCTTTATTGAGCATGAGGACATCATCACTCTTCCCTAGTAAGATCTGTACTGTTTCCTCTTCCTAAACTTGCTTAGCTCCTTAAAGACTACCTGGGAACTTCCATCTCTGTTTTCTATCATCCTGAATTTTGTAGCAGGCAATAATTTATTTTCCTGCCTTTACCTTTCTGGAGATTCTTCCATCCAAGTCTCCTGATCTTTCAGGGTTACTTGAAATAACCCTCAGCTGTTTTCCAGCCTGAAGGATATTCCAGGAGCTGACAGCTGAAAAAAAAAGTGAGCCAGTTTAGAAATGTGGTGATGGTGTTTCAGGGTATCCAGTAATGAATCTGACATTCCCAGGGGGAAAAAGTCTTTTGCTCGTCTAATATTTTATCACCAAGTATTGCAGCTGAAACCCTGAAACTCTGAAATGATTTGCTGGTGTCCTGAGAGTAAAAAGTGAAGATCCCTTATGCAGGATGGGAAGTACTCCTGAACTCAGTCTCAGAGTTACCATGTTCCCTTCATGTCCCTTTTCACTGTTCTTTAGGTGGTTATTCCCTTTGGCTGCTCTGGCTTTGAGGAAGGAAGTTGCATTCACACAAAAAATGCCCCAAACTGAGGTGGATTCCTTTGCATGTTGTTGATCCACATAAGGAAGGTATTAATTAGATTTTGATTTGGGGTTTTTTTGGTTTTTACAGCTTTAAATGACACCCCACATAGCCCTCCACCACTTCCTGCTGAAAAGCCTATTGGGAACACATCCAGTATCACAGTGGGAAAACCCAACAGTGGTGACCTAGTGAAAAAAGGGGTAAGTTAGAACTGTTTTCCTGTATTACAGCTTTGTCTGTTTTGGTTAAAAGATCTCCTGTGATCCTCAAGCATTTGTAAAATAAGTTATTTGAAGGACCAGAAGATGAAAACAACTGCTCAAAAATATAAGGCTTTTTTCTTTTAATTCTGTTCTCTAATTAATTAGGGTAATTTAGACTGCTGTCAGTTTTGAAAAGCACTCTGCTGATATTTTACTAAACTTTGATCACATCTGTCTTCAATTTTCTGTATTCATCATCTGGAATCAGGATATTCTACAACTTGGTTGCAAAAGCATTGCAAAGTGGCTCAAAGTCCAGTGGGATTTACATGGTGAAATGTTGTCAAAGTGCTTTAGAAATGTATTTCTTTACCTTTGTGCACACAATACCTCTGTGTTTATTTCCAGGCAGAGGAAACTCTTCTGTAGAAGAATGAAGCTTGTTTTTTTCAACTCTTTCCTTCTAGTTGTTTCTACTGAGTAGAAGCACCTATTTTGGGAAGTAAGGCTCTGCTCCTTGCTCTGGAGCATGAGCATAGTTGTGGTAGGCATTGTAGTTATACAACATTTGACACAGATTTTTCAAAAGGGAATTAAAATAGACTACTAAATTACAGTAAAATTTCCAAATACTGAGTTTTCTGCTGGCAAGAGTGGCAGAGAATCTTGTGAAAGCCATAGGCAGTAAAAAGGTCAAATCAAATTAAAAGCCCTCACTAGATGGATGCTGCCAACAAATGCCTTTGTAGCTACCTGTGCTATTAAGATAAAGGGTATTAAAAGGTCATGATTGAAAAGGCTGTTCAGAGAGGTCCCACCTTTTCTAAGTGGGGCTGAAAAAATAATTTAGGAAACAAGACATGACATTTTATGACAGTGGACCTCCAGAACTTTTACAGTGTCGTCTAGGTTATTGTTACAGGCATATATAAGCTTCAGAGGATGTTTTTTAAAAAGAGATTCTATTGAACCCACTGGAAAATTTTAAATGCTATCTCTGGAAAGGTAAGAACTGTGTTTCTAAAACTAGTATTGTTTGTCAGTGGAAGTGATTAAACAGCAACAGCAAAAATTGTTGACCATAAGCAGCAGTTGGCACAGAGTTCTTCCTTTTCACATAGAAGAGAAAAAAAAAAACTTTATATGGGGGTGACATCTTCATCTGAAAGTGGCAGGTTGTTTTCTTTCTTATAGGGTCATTTAATCAGAACATTAATTTGGGGACTTAAATCAAGGGTTAAATTTTGTGACAAAATATATCTAGGTATTTTCTAAGCAGGAAAAATCACAGAAATTGTTTATGGGTTTCAAGCACATTCAAGCACCTAATTAAGTAAACAAGACTGTTCAGACCTATTTAAAGCCACCAGTTCAGAAGGGGTTCTTTTGAACCCAGATTCAGCACTCTGATTTACCATGCTGTTCCAGAAGCAGCTGTGCTTGTTCAGCAGAGCTGGCAGAGCTCTCTGGCACTGGGCTGCAAACAAACAGCAGGAGGCAGTAAGGATGGTCACTTGTTAATCCATCACTGTGGCCCAAGCCCTTCAGATATGGCACATGTCCTCCTCTCCTGACTGCTGTAGGGTGGTAATCTCTGGCAGGGCCAGCATGGGCAGCTGGGAGGAGTGATGCCATAATCTGTCAAAGCAAGATTCACTGGTATTTGTCCGTCAGATTTCTAGAAAACATATTTAGATGCCTCCTTTAATGGGAGCTAATATTATTTGCAAGAGTCGCTGCCCTGTGCGAGTTGCATTAATGTCCTGTTTTGTGCTTTAAGCCTGTTCTAAGTGGTCCATGTTCAAAGTTAAATCAAAGTTGATAATGCAAAATCCTGTGGGCAGTGCAATTGTACATTTCTATGACTCTCCTGAAATTGACCCTTAAGTCCTTACTGCCATATAGTAGGAAAAGAGGGGCTGGGTCATACGTAATGCACACTTCAAGCTGTGTTTCAGGTAGAAAATTGGGTTATTTACCCTCCATATTTCCCTCCATGTTCAATAACACTTTAAAATCACAGAATCACACCATAATACTTACTACTTTACTCCCAGACCTCCAGAAACTCTTGTTTTTCATGTCCATAGGATATAATTTAATATAAGAATTATATAATATAAACAAAATCTTTTATTTTTCTTAGGCTTAAAGAAATGTCTTTTTTTCTTTTGAATGGTTGTAGGAGTTGGATCACTCAGAACAGGGTGGAGTGCCTCAACTAGAACCTCTACTACCCCCAAGGTGAGTGTGATTTTGCAGACTCACTTAAAAGTGGTGTTTCTGAATTAATTTGCTTAGTTAGTCTCCATGTAGACACTGCTGACTCCAGCCATAGCTCAATAGGCTTGGCTGGGCGCTATGCTCACTAATAAATAGGCAGGACCAAGTTGGTAGCTGTTTAATACTTGTTTGTACATTATGGTATGAGCAGAGAGATTATAGGAGAGCAGCTGTTTGACTTTTCAGCTAATGTACAGTGGCTGCTGACAGTCATTCCTTTCTGAATCTTTAACCTTTTCACTCACAGTGCTTGCACTTGTGGTGGGGTTTGAGTGGTGAAGGAATGGAGGTGGCAGATGCTCCCACCCAGAAAAGGGCAGATGCTGGGCCAGCAGCTTCCCAGAAGCTCTGGCTAGTTCATATACTTCAGACCTAAAATGCAGGATCAATGATAACCTTGGGGGTTTTTACGCTTGTGAACAAAAATGAAAGAACGTCTGCAAGGGCAAAAGTTACTGGACCAGCCTTAAATTCATGTCCATCAATGCCAGAGACACAGTGGAGGGAGATCTGCCATTGACTAGCCAGCCCACTGTGGGTATCTCAGCATTTGCATTCTGAATCTGTGAGTTTAAACACAAGAGTTTGCTCTGTTGTGTCCAGACAAGAAAATACTGATGTTATTGAACTGAGTCTATCAGTAATAATAAGTAATAATTAACAGGAAGGCATGTGGATGTACCACAAGGAAACACCTCATTATTGCTCCTTATGGCTTGTTCCTTCTCTACAATCAGTTTAGCATAACATTCCTGATTCTTATGAAGGTCTCTGGGACTGCAGTAAATATTTTGTCCTTTCACTCTTCCGCTCAAATGTGTTTTTAATTTTTTTTTTTGTAAATAAGTAGTAATAATTCACTGAATTGCTTATTAGGGTCTTCTTGTTTAGTTGAGTTGCTTTAAAAATGTAGGGGTTGGTCTGTTTATGCATCTAAGGCAGTCTAACTTGGAATTTCCCCTTTTGTCAGTATTAAAAACACTTAGTTCAAGATGAGGACAAAAAAAGGGAGGGATGGATGTTGAACAGAAGTGGAAAATTTTTTTGAAATTTAAATATTATTCCATACTCAAATAGTTATAGAGAACTCTTATCAGGAGCATTTGTAGTGCACTAGTATCTTCTCAAGTGGTGGATGACACTCACCAAATGTGTTAGAATGATACTTCAAAGATCCACTGATACACATTTGTTGGGGTTGATAATTTTTACAGACCCATGAGGAATGCACATGAGCAAATAATTATGCTGAATTACATTATATGAAGAAAAAAAGAGAAACAGTTGTAACAGAAATTTGCAGTAACTGGTTGAAGATATCCCAATAAAAATCAAGCAATACTGTATTTTTGGGATATTACTACTAATATTAATTACTAGTAAACATTACCACTGTCACTTTCACTTGCTAGTCTCTGGTTTTGGTTTCTAAACTGCTGGTCCACTAAAGACAGTGTGGTCCCTCCAGCATTGCCAGAGAACTTGAGTGTTTTCACCAGTGTTTCCTTTCTGCAGTAGACATCTGTTGCATAAAAATGGTAGATTCTGCTATTGATGGCAATGTGCAAAATGGTGTGATATGTTGTGAACTTCATCATAGTCACTTGAGGTAAGTGACATCCCAAGGAATGAGCTAGGCTGATTCCTGAAGATCAGCTTTCACAAAAGCTCTCCAACAGCAGAACTTCATCTTGCAGCAGCTTTAAAGAAAGCTCTTTCTAGAGGTAGATTGCTAAAACAAATCCTGCTTATTTAGTGGGCTCCCCAGAAAGCTGGGAGGCGGTTGGTGAGCATACTTGGAAATGTGTAGTCAAAGGATCTATCTAAGGAACTTATCATCTGGTCCCAGTATCTGAAGAGTTCATGTATTCCTAGAAAGCTTCAGATGCTACACACTGTGCAGCCCAGGTCATCACTAATCTTGTTTCCTCGCTGCACACTCTATAGCTAGGATGGAGTGGCATGCTTATTAATATGCATATTTCTCTGATGGTTTGCACAATTTTTAGGCCTGTGGACGGAAAAATTGTACCTGCTCGACCTCCCCCACCTAAAAGTGTTCCTGGAAGGCCACCTCCACCAAAACTCTGTGCAGCCAAGACCTCGTCCCAGAAGGATGTTCTTTCGCGCTCTAGTTCTGACATCGCTTCTGATAAAAAAAACAACAAGTTCAGGTTGGGACCCAAGAGAACAAAAAGTGCAGTCTTTAAAAATCCAGATCCAGCATTACCTCCTAGACCTAAACCGGGTCATCCTCTCTACAATAAATACATGGTGAGAGTTGAGATATTCTATCTGAGCACATTGTTTTTATAAAACAGTGCTGGTTAAAATAGTAGATAGTTAAATAGTTAAAAAGGTAGTTAAACTTACTAAAGTAGGTTAGGAATACGTGGAATACGTGGCTTCCAAAGTGCATCTATCAGCATCTTCCTTAGAAAATGCTAGTAGATAAATAGTAATAAGTCCTGTAAGGCAATACTGGAGAAAGCAATAAATCCATGTAAAGTATAGATCTATGTGGAGTATTTTTGTGTATATATGCAATTATATATATATATATCTTTAATGCATAGCTCTTGGGGTTTGGGGGTTCTTTTTCCAGTTACCAGTTTTGAATTCTCTTTCAGTAAAATGATGCTGAATAACAGCATTTGTATATAGGTTTACACATACATATCAAAATGCTTAGGAAAATTGGGGGAGTGTTGGAACTACAAAGTAGTTGACCTTACTTAATCAAGCTTGCAAAGAGTGAGGAATGTAGCATTGCTAATCTTATATTTTCATCCTATTGATGCCATCCCTTTTCATTATAACATGTTTTTGGTGATGTATATGTTATTAGGGAATTTTAAATACTAATGGATCAACATTACAGATAAAAACAAGGAGGTCTTTCCCCAGAAACTGGTCAGTGATAGAGCTGGTGACTGCTTTAAACCAGTTCTGTTGTCAAAAAAAGCAGCCACACAGCCATAGCGTGAACATCATCAACATTCCATCCGCATGAAGTGGAAACTTTCTGTTGCCTTCTTTTTGATCTTTCACTTTTGCATTTAGAGTTTTGTATATGAGGCTTTTTGCTGTAATAATCTTTTTCTGTAGTAATCAGTAGTAATTCCCTGCCCTGAAGTCTTACTGGCAATGAAAATTTCCTCCCAGGTTGTTTTTCTTAGTGCACTCCATGACCAACGAATATATTTGTGCATCAGAGTGTCTTTCTGAATATCTTGTACTATATGGTGTGATACCAGTTAGGTGTCTAAGACACTTTTAAAGGGGTGACACCACCTGAGTTTCTCAAATTGGCAGTTCATGTCACCAGCAGTCTGTTCTGAATGCCTTCCAAGAGAACCTGTCCCCTTCCACTGGACTCCTGAATTACTTACCGGTAGTAAGTGGTTTGAATAGTTTCATCATCTGACCGTTTTCACTTGCGGTGAAAATTTAAGGTGCTTAGAAATGAAAAAACTTTTCCATTAGCCTCTGTTTCTGTTCAAGCTACCTGTGCCTCATGGAGTTGCCAAGGAAGATTGTCTTCCCAGGAACACTGGAGAACTGTCCTGTAAGGTAAGGTGCTTTTTTCTGCTGGCTTAAATATTCAATGAGTAAGACTCCTTTGCAGTAAAGTATCAAGTGTTTCAGACTTCAAAGGTTACACTGAGAAATGTAATAGTGATTTATTAAATCCTTGTGCTTCTGTAATCAAAACAAAACAACTGCCAAAACAAAACCCAATAATGGTGATTTGCCTCATAGCACAGGGACATTCTGCTTATGGAACAGAGCAAGAGTAATTACTTGGAGTGCCAGAAGGGAGAGGAAACTGGTTAAGTTCCTCCATCTCACAGGGAAATAATGACTCCCTTGGCTGAGTTCTGAGAACTGAGCAGAACATAAGCAAGTACTTTATGAAGTGCTGTACATGATACATCAGTGAATTGGCTTTGACATACAGACTTGAAATTTCCTCTCTCCTTCTACAGATCCTGACTTGGTTTTAGGGCATGACTCTATTAATATTAAATAGCTAGTGGAAATTATAGCAACAAGCAGGCTTTTTGACTATTTGTCAGAAGCCTACATAGCTGAAATAGATTTCTGTGCAATATGTTGTTGTCTGTTTTAACTCATGTTACTCTGGTCTTAGCTGGGCTTTTTTGGTTTGGTTTTTTTTCATTATTATACACAATTAATTACTTTGAATGTAATTCACTCACCATGATTGTCATCAGTACAGGCTAAAAATTCATAGTGGGTGGAAGCCCAGCATTTTGAATATAATTTCCCTTTATGGAGATGCCACAACAAAACTGTCAGCTCCCCTCAGTGTTACCTTTCTGTAAGCAAAGGCACAGTGGCTTCCTTGGTCCTCCTGGAACATTTGTTAGTTGGCAGATGTGCTGTCCCTGAGTGTGCTGGGGAGAGTTAGGTTGGGTGTTCCCTCAAGCAAGGAAGAGTGGCTGGTGGCACACAGGACCAAGCAGCAGTGCAAAATCTGTCCACAGCCCTTGCAATGAGTGTTGTTATCAGTGCTACAGATTCTGGCCCACAGAAATAGCTGAGGCATTTTCTATACTTGGAAAAGTTGCATGCCTTCTCTTCCTTTCACTGGCTCAAAAGTAGATTTTGGTGAGATGTAATCTTGTTAGCACTGGCAAAAGGCATACAGAATTCACACCCATAGTTGTGTGACCAGTAACCATTTCCTTCTGCAATACCAGAACAACTCTGTGTCCAAAGTCACAAAATTAATTAAGGCGTACATAACAGAGAATCTCTGTTAGTATCTTCCGTGATTTATAAACTATTTGGATTTATTTGTTGTTGTCAGGATTCGAACCACCCTCCAAAAGTTTCTGACACAAGTGCACCTCATGCTGTAGTCCTGCATGATTTTCCTGCAGGTAAGTAAACAGGAATATTCTGGAAGCTTGTTTTACTCCAAGACTTTCAAATGGAAATTTTCTTAGAGCTTAAAAATGGTATGGAAGCTCTGTCTGCAAGGTCTATATATAGAGTTATTCAGATCAGTGGGTTTAGCTGTAGATGGGCCAGTCTTTCAGTTAAAGCTGGTTGATTTATCAAGTAAAATTAAGACTTTTTAAAAACTGATTCTGGTTTTGTCTGTGGTATTTGTATTAAGAAGGTTTAACTTAGAGAAAATCAGTGAGTGTGACAAGTACAATTAACTGAAATGATGTTGTCTTACAGAGCATGCTGAGGACTTGGACCTTCGTTCTGGAGACACTGTTAGTCTTTTGGAGAAAATTGATACCGAGTGGTACAGAGGAAAATGTGGGAATCGCACAGGGATATTTCCTGCCAACTTTGTTAAAGTGGTTGTATGTAGGCTTTGTATACCTTGCTAAGAGCCTATTGCATTTGTTTTCTGGTTCTATTTTACTAAGGCTCCTGTGTGTTTACCTCCATTCTGTATTTAGATAATCTCTTATCCCACTGGCAGCACAGAAGACATATCAGCTTGTTTGTGTGGTATTAGAAAGATGCTTGATTTGGCACAACCAGCTTGTGTTACAGGGAATAATTTGCTCTTAATTTAAAGCCAAGTGAGAAAATCATCACCCTTTCCAGATTCTCTTTGGAAACGTGGGTCGTTTTTGTGCCTCCCCCCAGCTCCCCATCTTCTGTCGTGTTCTTGTCCCTTGAGCTTTGCTGGAATCACCACTTTTTTAGTCCTGTAGTGAACTAGGTCAGAGTAGCAATTTGGCCCAAAAAAACATGTTGAGTTTTTTTCTTCCCACAATATTGTTTTTTCCAACAGGATCAATTTGCCTAAGTGGCTTTCTGAGTGGCTGCACAAATGGTTGTGCTGGCACAGTGGAAGGAGATTGTTTTGTTGCAAATGAGCAGCTTAAAGCAATCCTGCTACTGAATGTGACACTTGACAGCAAGCGGAAGGCAACAGACAGGTGCTCTTTTGGAGCCCATGGATAATTAATTTAAAGAGATACAATGTGGTTCCCTGCAGTCAAATGCTGGGTCAAATCCATTGCAAGCCTGAGTGTGAGACTGAAGTCCATTTTGTGGCAGTGGAAAGGGCGTTGGGCTGCCCACACCAGCCATATGGACATGGAGGAATGCCCAAGTGACACCGGGATGCGTGGAAAGTGCATGGCTTAGCATTAGAGACAGGAAGTGTCTGTGTCAACACTTCCTGGGCTGGGACAGCTGCAGAGTGAGCACTGCTGCTGCATGGGCAGTACCAAGGATTTGGTAGACATCAGAGAGGCTGGGGTGTCTGCTGAGAGCTGAGAAGTGCTGAAGAATAAAAGCTAAAGTCATGGTGGCAATGGAACCATGCTTGATTCACGTTCACAAGAGAGATTTGTTGGCCAAATTGATTGGCTGCTTCTACACAGACCAACAATTCCATTTGAAAGCTCTTGCTTCTACTGATAGCTAATGAAGAAAAGGTTTTATGTTAAAGCAGTGAAGTGAATATTTGGGGTCAAATTCAGCATTGATACAGACAGATACACCTTCATAAAAGCTAGGGAAGATGCATTTCTATTTTAGTTGTAAAAAATGGTTACCCTTTGAGGGCAAAAATCTTTTGTTTCAGAAATATTATTTTTTAAGAAAAGGAAAAGAGGCTAATTTACATGAGGCTAATTTACTTGAGTGAATTTTCCTGCTAATTCATGTCAGATTTCATTCTGATACAGGCTCTCTATACAATACACTACAATGTGTTTTACGATATTGAGCTCAGTGGTAGCTTTGATCTGGACACCTAACAAGAATATATAGTTATGACTTCCCATAGAACCTTCAGAGCACCACAGATACCAGCTCCGTCAACAAGAGCAATGCAAAGATTATTTGTCCTTAAAGGCATTGAGATTTTCTCCAGTGCTTCACATAAGCTAATGAAAGAATCTTGTTGATTTTCTAGGAACTGGCTGATACAATCGTGAGCTGTAACCCAAAGCTCCTCACCAGGGCCTCTAGGCTTGTAGTCCTGTACATCTCACAGATCATCCTTCATGTCACACCAAAAATCCAGTTGAAATCCTCCTATGATAAAGGACTTGAATGTTGTCTGTTTGATGTATCTGTGTATTGATTTTCTAAGTTGTATTTCTCCAATTCAAGTGAGATTTGTGAGTTGTGTTTTTGTTTGGAGAGCAGTTGGCTACCTACCAAAGCACAGAAGGGATAAGTGTAAACAGAAGTTTTGTCTATTGTGGTATACTGTGCTAGTAAATAATTGACAGCAGTTACCAGTTGAGAATTGGAATCTAAATGCAACAACATGTGGTAGCATCTAGCCACATACTCTGTCAATCAGTCATGCCACAAGTAGAAACAATAAACCGGCTTCATAAAACAAAACATTAAATATTGCTCCATATTTGCATAAAATTAAAAAATGAGAAAAAAGGCATAAATTTACATTAATGTGATCATTATATCAGAGCATGCCAATAATTACAGGGTGTGACACATCTGAAAAACTGATTATTTTAACCAGTTTCAAGTTTATTGTGGCTAGTTGCCATGAGCTGGAAATGGAAGATTTAACTTATTTTATTGTCTTACTAGATTGATGTTCCAGAAGAAGCCAACAGGAAAAAACTACCCTCTTCATCACGATGTGTTAAGTGAGTCAGATAAATCTTTTTTTTTCCCTCATGATTTACAAGGAATTTTAAAGAAAGATTAACTTTGAAGCAGGGGTTCTCTGCACTGAGGCTAATAGGGTTAACAATTTATTCACCAAAATATATTGTAAAAATTTAAATACATGCTGTAAAAACCTGAATGTTTATGATGTTTTATTAAGACTCATATTTAGGTAAAAAAAGCCTAAAACCACACTTTTATGAAAACTGGTTCCAGAAGCCATGAACCAATCTGATTAACTTCAGCAGCATTGTACACTTTGCTCTTGACCTTGCTGCTTTCTTCCAGCGTCCTCTCAAGATGGAACATGGTAGGGCTCCTACTCATTTGAAAGAACAAGATACAGTGGGACAGAATATAGAGGTACTTTAAGAAAAGAAATCTGTCTGCCCTGAAAGTGTGCAGCTGTATGAGTAAATCTGAAGTTCCCCCGTTTGAATTATGAAATGAATTGCCAGCACTTTCATTTCTGATTTTTAAACAACTGGTGCTAATATTTGTGGGCAAGAAATGATTTTTCATGCTATTTATTTCACAATGATGTTTATTGGATTTCATAATCATTTATTGCAGGAATTAAAGTAAATTCAGGCAGAGACAGGAGCAAGTTCTAGCTCTGTCCTGAAAGACACATCTTTGCAAAGATACCGAGTGGGGGACAGGGCTGGGAATCAAACTTTGTACTTTAGTTGTGTGTTATGAATATATAAAAATAATTAAAACCTATTACTGTTTTTTTCCAGCATGGCATTTCTGACAAACAAAATTTTCTTAGAGTCATTTCTTAAATTTAGTTTATTAGGTTCCTAAATAATGAAATCTATTTAAGTTGGGGGAAAAATAATTAGGTTTTTTTCAGTACTGTACCAAAGTATATAAAATATATCAGATGCATTGATGTTTCTTTCTTTGATAGATAAGCTATTTCCCCTATATATAATCTTATAGGGATGGATTTTACAGAATAAAGTATGTTAAAGTAGATGAAAACTAGCTTCTTCCTATGAAACCTCCATGTATTTGGGATGAACATATAACACCCACCCCCCACCCATGTTTGATTGCATCTAAATGGGATGCTAGCTCAAAAAACAATTAAACTGCTAACAAAAGTCTATCAGGACACTTGCTTGGATGTAGGCAAAGATATTAAATTGGACAGGTGACCCAGCAACAAGGGGGCTTTATTGTTGCCTGGAAGGGAAGTAGAGTCTTTTGCAAAATACTCTAATGCCAAGAATTGGGATGAAGAAAGTGCATCTGGCTCCTCCAGACTCTGTATTCATTCTCCTCAGGAAGCAGAGCTGGCCCCCAGTTTTCCACCTGTTTTATCTTCAGTGCTTCCTTTTATCATTTTAATTAAAATAACAATCCACATATTACACACAACGCTGTCTTATTATTAAGTGGACAGTAATAAGGAAGCAAAGTAATTTTCTCTTTTGTTTCTGCAGAGGTCCAAGATGTGTAGCACGGTTTGAATACATTGGAGATCAGAAAGATGAGCTCAGTTTTTCAGAAGGTGAAACTATTATCCTGAAAGAATATGTAAATGAAGAGTGGGCCAAAGGAGAGCTCAGAGGCACGTCTGGAATTTTCCCCTTGAACTTTGTGGAAGTAATTGAAGATCTGCCTGGAACAGGTAGGAATATGTTTGCAAAAATCTTCAAGAGCATGGTAATGAACTGAATGTAAATAGGCAGCATATAGGAGAAAATTCCAAAAGGACAATGAATGCAGAAAGGAGGTAAAAAGAGAGGGAAGACCAATCAAAAAAAAATTACCAGTAGAGCTTCTTAAAAGATATTCTTAATAATGACTTTAAATAGCTGAAATCACTGTCATTCGTAACATTCTGAATAGACACTGCTCCTATTCTAAGTTGTGCTTTACCTGTGTAGGTACAGAAACAGCACTGAAGAACAAGGTGGAGATTTTGTCTTCCCTTCCTCAGGTAATAAAACTTTATAGGTCAGGGCCAGAATTCATGTATACATTAGCAGAGACTACTACAATGTGAGAGTAACTGCAGAAATAACTCCCACAGCACACAATTCTGCACGGTCACAGTCTCATTTCTGACATGTGGCCTGAGCTGATTGCATTCAGAGCTTCTGACAAATTAACATTAGTAAATTTTTATCCTTTGTGCTGAAGGAAATTCTTGTTAGCTCTATTTTAAGTATTTCTGCAGTGATCTAATTTTGAATTTTTTCATCCTTTCCCCTGCCACAAGAGATAAAAAGGAATGTAGCTGAGCCCAGATGAAATTCTGTGGTGGTAATTGCTGAAATGCCATTCTAGTCTACATCTGCAGCAGCACTATTGTATGGGAGAGTGTCAGGACACCCACGTGCTGCACAGCTGCTTTCAGCAGCACCCATCAGCTTGTGGGCTCCATTCACACTTCTAAAATTAATGCATCTTCTGTTCACTTGAATAGAACAACAGACATTCAGTAGAGTGGTGTGAAGCGCTTCATGATTTTACAGCAGAAACCAAAGATGATCTGTCCTTCAAAAAGGGAGACTACGTCCAAATACTGGAACAAGTAGATTTGGAGTGGTATAGAGGAAGACTGAATGGAAAGGAAGGGATTTTCCCAGCAGTTTTTGTTCAGACCTGCTCAGGTACAGTGCTCCTACCAGATGGCAATTCATTCAGTATTCCTTGTGTTGTGCCAGTCATGACAGAGTTGTGGGAGAACACAGGTATTCCACTTCTGGAGAAAAGGAGACTCAGAGGTGGCCTTATCACTCTCTGGAACTATCTGAAAGGTGGTTGCAATCAGATGGGGGTTGGTCTCTTTCTCCAGGCAGCACCTGACAGAATGAAAGGACACAGCCTCAAGCTGCGCCAAGGGAAATTTAGGTTGGATGTTAGGAAGAGGTTTTTTACTGGAAGAGTGATAAAGTTTTGGAATGGTCTGCCCAGGGAGGTGGTGGAGTCACCGTCCCTGGATGTGTTTAAAAAAAGATTGGATGTGGCACTCGGTGCCATGGTTTAGTTGAGGTGGTGTTGGGGCATGGGTTGGACTCAGTGAGCTTGAAGGTCTCTTCCAACCCGGTGGTTCTGTGATCAACAAGTCCCACACCACCACAGTCTTTAATATTCTAGACCTAAACTTAAGTTTTGAACCAACTTCTCTAATAATGGCAATAAAATGTTCTAGTCAGTAAGTAATCTGCGAGGTGACACAGACTCTGGGATGTTTTCAAGGATGGTTTGGGCACAGGTGAAACAGGCAATTGAGCGACCTTTAGGAATAATTCAGGGGTACTGATGCTGCTTCATCTTAAAGCAGAAAGAGGAAAAGTCAGCTGTTATTATGTATCACCACTGGGAAGTTGAAGTTAATGAGGTTTAAATTTAGTCGTCTTACAAGCAGATCTGTGAGACTGTGTTTAATAGTATGAAATGAACTGGTGGCAGTAGAGTCTTTTATTCCAGCAGGACAGTGAGTTTGTTACAGCAGTAGCAGTAACGTTTGGGCAACCTGTAGCACAATAGTGGGGAGAAAACATGAGAATGACAGGAAACTTCTCCAGAAACAGAGATTTATTTCACTCAAATGCAACTAACTTCTCTTGTCCATGTTCTGTAGCCAGGGTAGAGCTGTCACAGCCTGGAGGAGGGAAGAAAGGAAAAGCCAAAGCTCTTTATGATTTTCATGGAGAAAATGAAGATGAGCTTTCTTTCAAAGTAAGTACACCTCTCTTAGACCAATTTCCAAGAGGTCTTGTGCTCCTAAAGAGTGCTAAAAAGTAAGATTCATCCACCGTGAAAATAGGCTTTAGACAAGAAGAATGAAGCACATAGAATATGCATAAATATTAACACATTTGATAAATGGTCTCTCTAAAAAATATTTTTGCCCTTACCACTGCTGTTTCCTATCAGCAAAAATTATCATTAAAGACACTGAGAAGAGGTCAGGAGTTGCAGAATTCTTGACTTCTCTGATCCAGTAAACATGGCAAGATAAGCGAACCTCATTTTGCAGTACATTCAGTTGCTGATTAGTTGATACTGTGAAGAGAGCTTCTTTTTGCACTGAAAGGACAGCACTGAGTAGGAGGTAACAGTGAGAGTGCTAGTAGCCAGGCCTCTGAGGGAAACCTGGTACAGCCACATCTTGAACTGGCAACACAATACACAGTTGCCATGGGAACAAGGGGAAAAATTAAATACATGCTGGATGCCCAGATCATATTAAGCATGAACAAGAAAGAGAATGCCCTTGATATTCAAAGTCATGATTTAGGTAACCATGTTCTCAAAAGCAAGTTTCTGAGAAACAGTAGACTTTCATAGGAGCTGAAACACAGTATTTTCTCTTCTAAAGCTAGCAAAATAGTTTCAGCATTAGCAGCTTGCAATGCTGAAAAGGACAGATGATTCTTTAAAGCAGAAAAGGGGAATAGAGGCACGGGAATAAAGGCCAGTTCTTCAGATGAAGGGTGTGGCATAGGACAGTGAGAACAAGAACCAGGATCAAACACAGGAGCTGCAGTTTAAATGCCACACTGAGCTCTTAAGATTGTTTTCCTTTTTTGGGGAAACTTTGCAAGTCCTAGAAAACATTGGGACTAAATTTAAAAAAAAAAATCTTTCCAGTGTTTTAAGAAAACAAACCCTCAAAATACACACAAATAAGCAGTAAAGCAGGAGCCCCATGAGCCAGATCTTAACATACCTGGAGAGCCAAAGCAATGTGAGAAGTTACCCACCAATGCTCTTTTGTCCCTCCAAAGGTGGTGATTTTTCAGCATAGACAAGTATTTAGCCTTAAAGAGGTTTCAGCTGGTTTTGGCAAACAATCTCCAAGAGGTGTAACCAACAGAAGAGACTGGCCAAATCTTACTTCTCTTCTCTTTGATAATTGTTTCTAAATGAGATGAGCTATGCATGCATTAACATTGCTCACTAACACTCTCATTGCTCCTTCTCTTACAGGCAGGTGACATGATAACAGAGCTGGAATCTGTAGACGAGGACTGGATGAGTGGAGAGATATTAGGAAAGTCTGGGATATTTCCCAAGAACTTTGTTCAGATTTTAAAATCACCATGAAGTGTTGCCTTTGTACTACTCCCTGCGTAAGGGAGAGAATGTTTTCTACCCTAAAGGCACAGCAAAGACATCAACGTGTGTTGATTATCAATGTTTTGCACTACTTTTTCTAGACAGTCATAGTAGTATCTTGAAGTCAAATAAGAAAATTTGAGTCTTTGGTGACAGTGTATGTAATCATGTTTCATGAATGCTCAGAGAGCAAGACAAGCAGGCTTTTTAGCCATTTCCAACTAGGGAAATACTGTGGTGCAACACCATTTTAACTTATATAGCATTCAAGTATGTTTACTCTCTGGTATTGCATTTATCATGCACAAAGTCTGCATAACATAAGCTGCTTTGGCCTTCTTTGAAAACTTCTTAAGATCCAAACTTTAAAAATTGTTTTAATATATAATTACCGCACTCAGTATGTAGATGAAGTTTGAGATTCAGGTCTCATTACTCCTTGAGTTCCACATTAGCAGTAGAATCCACTTGTTTTATGACTTAGAGGGTAAGAAAAATAACTGGTATTTCATAGTAGAAAGGTATCAAATCTAATAATGGTAAGAGGGAAAATGGAGAAATAAATCCTTGTGTAGTATCCTTCTATTCTTAGCCCAAGCTGCTCATACAGCAAGATCACAGAAGTAAAATGTTTAAGTATTTTGCCTCTTAGTGAATTCTGTTTAAATTCATATGAATCATCTTAGACCTTCCTTGCTCTCCCCAAAATACTTCTTGCAAGTACAGGTTTAGCTTTTTCCTACTGCCCACTGTTCTTCAAGCACCATCATACCCTTCTTTCCCAGCTGAAGTTAGCGACAGACGGTGTTTATTGAGCTTTCTCAGATCCCAGCCATGCAGTAGCTGTACTATTCCAACTATTTGCCCCTCCACTCCCCTCAGGGAAGTGGCAAGCCAGTGTTCACTCAGTCTGCATTTTATTTGTCACTCAAGCACTGGAACATACTTCAGTAACCCTATTCCTATCCTTAACATGAAGGATATTATACAGCCTTGGGTTTAGCTTTCAGCAGACATGGGATTAGTTTCCAGTTTGTTGCCACATATACCAAATACACTGAGCAGCCTCATAAATGGTCTGTCGAGGCCTTAAGGAAAACATGCCTGGCAGGAGGTTCCTCCAAGTAGCTCTAACCAAGGCACTTGGTAAAAAGGAGCAGTGTAGCTTGATTGACAAACTAAAATGGACATGACTGAGGTAGTTTCACATTATAGGAACTTCTAGTAGTCAATTCCTTTTTATAACACTTAGCTTCTGACAAAATAGTTAAACAGCATCCTGAGTAACTCCTAATTCCACCAGACTGGAATAGAAAAAATTATGCTGCAGTTGGTTTTCACTGCTGCCCGTATTCCAGCCCTTCTACACTGTATCACAAAAAGGAACCAGTAGGCTGATGAGTCACTACTCCAGAGAGCTGCAGGTCCTTGGGTATCGAGATACCCTCAACAAGACTTTCCTTCATGGGTCTGGCAGTTGAGGTTGCAGAAGGGCCAACAGTTGGAGGTGGATGGAGACTGGACACCAGAATCATTGTGATGGACCTTGAGACAGTTTTGACTTAGTCATGTCCCTGCTGACTTCCCTGCTGTGAGCTCTGAGCAGCACAGCAAGAAGTACCTGCTGCTATGAGGGATCAGGGTGCACTGGAACTGGGGCCTAAGCAGTCTGGGGAGTGTGGCCCTGTCCTCCCCGTGCACTGTGCTCTGGTGACCATCACAGCAGACAGAAACAGGCACAGCCAGAACTGCAGGCCTCTCCCCAGCAAGGAATGGGTGTCCAGTCCCAGTGCCAGACTGGAGCTCACCTGAAGCAAGCATGAGGAACCTGCAGTGCAGACACGAGGGCCTCAGCACCATTCACTCAGCAGTCACTGCTAGGCTGGAGAACCTGCAAAGACACACACAGCCCCCCGCTTTGTGTTCTGTTTAAACTACACCAATGCCATTCACACAACTGGGGGTGAAGACCACACAAAGTTTTAATGAGCTGAGAACTGGACTTCTACTTCCATTAAGGGATTAACATGATAATAACAGTTCTGAATTATGTGCTGTTCTAGAAGGATGGAAACAACAGTGTGTACAGCTGTTACTCAGTTTCAGCATCCCCAGCAAGCCTGTCCAGAACTCCTGTGGAATCATGTGCAAGTCCACCCACAGCCAAGGACAATCCTTCCCACTCCCCAAGTTTTCCTGTTAGGAGATTCTAAAGCTTGTTGTTTATTCCAAAAAACCAGTAATCTCCTAGAGAAATCTAAGGAATAGCCAAGTCCTTCAAAGACATACCACACACGTGTGGTGGTACATAAGGCTGAAGTGTATCATGTTTACTTCCTGTTCGTCTGGCAGTTTTCTAAGGTTTTGATACAAGTCTCAGAAGTAGAACTGATTTTTTAATATTTTTTTTTCAATTTCCTCTTCCCCATTTTTATAACTGTGTATTAACCAGTTGTTTTGTAACTTCACTGAATGTTTAAAGTCAGTGCCTGTCCATAGACAAGACCACTCTGCTGTATGTAATCTCCTCCTCCCTGTGGGGCAGGGCAGGAGTAGCAGCAAGGCCTTTTACTCAGAGCACCGAGTGCCATCTAAGGGCTGCTCGCATGGCTGCAGGCAGCTGCAACGGCGTCTGTGTAAACGCTGAAGCAAAGGGAGATGCTCGGCTCGGCTTCTACAGGACAGGATTTTCCTAAGACAGTGCCCTACACCTCCATGAGACTGCATACAGTTAATTTCACAGTATGAAATTAATAAGGTGTACAAAAAGCCGAGAATGAGGTGGAGTACAAATCTTAACTGCAATGTAGTAGCAAATTTCAGCTGTAACCTTCAAACCCAGCTAGATCTCCATGCATTAGAATTAAAGTCTCACTTACCGAAATATTTTGTTTGACCCATCCTCTGGAAATATCTTCAGGAAGATGTCTTTGTTCTGTGTATAATTAACAGTGTCCTAAATAAACCTTTGTTAAGTCCAGTAAGTTTGTTATGGTACCTCTGTAAATTAAGAATGTATTTAACCAATAAAATTTTTATAATTAAATCATGAGGGCATTTTAATTGTTTTGTACTGTGGAAAGCTGAGCTTTCCACTTAACAGTTTTATGGATCTCATTCTGCTTATATATTGAACTCAGCTGCAAAGTAACACCCCACCCCCAGACAAACACAAATAATAATCAAATAAATATTGCACCCTTTACAAGTAGTCCAAACCCGTCAAAGAATCCGGAGATGACTTTAGCATGGTTTATTCAAGCCTTTGGACTTGGGTATGCCTCACTCTCACCACCTACAGAACGTATGGCCTTTGCTACCTGCAACAACCAGCTGTCACCGCAGGGTGTCACACGCACGGTGGTTCTCACTGTGACAACATTGTGACAAAGACATGGGCTGATCCTGCACTATTTAGGTGTGCTCTGCTGAGTGCTACTTTCACACACCATGATTTTTCAGCTGGTATTTGTTCAGAGAATACAGAAGATGCACAGTATTTTCGTTCCTGCTTTTCTCCCATCTGCAACCACATTACAAACCCTACATTTACCCAGAACCCCTACATGGCGATGAACTGTTCCAAAAAATACACTTAAAAGGCTGAAAAAACCACAATTCTTGTTCTTCCCCCAAATCCTCTTAGATTAACCTTTTTGTAACATACAGTCCAAAGACGTGTAAATAAGAAGGTAAAACTTAGAGCTTCAAAAATGTGGCTGTGTGGGATTCCTGGAGGCAGATGAGACCTGCCTCAGCAGCACAGATGGAAAGAGCAAAGCAACATAATTCCTTCCCCCTCTTCCAAGGTTCTGAGTGTTGAGCACTCACTACACTTCCTTCACTACACAAACTGGAAAAAGCAGAACATACTAAAACTTTAACATGGAATCACAACATAAAATCACATCACCTGCAGTGTTCTGAAGTAAGTTCAAAACCATTCTTCTCATTTTGCCTATTACTCGGTCCAAACCAGAATTATCAACTAGGAAAAAGTGAAAGTCCCTGACAGGGAACAGTACAGCCCTCATGGGTAGCAGGGCCCCTGTCCTTTTCCCCAGTAGCTTTGTTGGAAGAGTAACATTTCAGTATTTTCCTTTATTTCTTGTTCTAAGCTCTGTGACAACTGACTGCAAGAGCCACCACTCTCAGTGAACTCCCCATTTTGCTCTCAGGTTTTAAATCACTAACTTACCACCAATTTAATAGGACTAAGTTTGGGTTTGTTGCCATATTCTAAACAAAACACATTGATAGCACAGAAAACTCATTTTAGCCAGAAAAAAAGCACTCTTCCATTTTTAAGCCAACGTAAGTTGAACAAGAAGCAAATATGCTGTTAGATAATGGAAAACAAGAGTCTTAAAATTACTCAGTGATTACTTACATTTTAAGTGTGCTTTGTTTTCTGAACACAGACCATTCCTTTTTTACAGAACTTTCCCTCCCTGAAGTTTCACAGCTTCTCCATGAGTAGTCACACCTCAGTTCTGACAGCTTAAAATCCACCACCTAATTACACTGCTCGAGCACAATCTGCATTTCTGCACTGCTCAAAATCAACACCGCTTCCACCATTGTAATTACAACTTTAACACCTTTAAACACCTTCTGACCAGCAGAGACCACACGTGTCCCATGAGAGGTTGTTATTACATTACCACCACGAAATTTAAACATAGACACATAACTCTGAACTAAGTAGTCTGGATAAATCCCCAAGACTTCCCAACAATACCAAATTCTGACACAGGTCTCCCTGTGCGATTTCTGTCTTCCCTGTACTCTCTGAGGCACCTCTCACCAATACAACCTCTGCACACACACACAGGGTTTTTTTGCTGAGGATTAAAATTACTGGGAAAAACCAACATGGAGAACCCACAAAAAGGACAACCCACCTTCTTCTTCCACCCATCTCCACAACACAAATGAAGTACACATGTACTTCTTATTTTTTTAACCAAGGCCATAGGGTTTACCCTATTAAAAACCCATCGACACATGCATCACCAATACTGTCCAGTAGCAATACAGGCAACCAAGCATTAGTTAGTTCTGTATATTAAAACATTTTATTTTCCACCAATTTTTAGTTTCACACAGACTCTTGCACGGGCGGCTCATATCCATCAGCTCGCTCTACCTTAGTGCCTGCCTCGTCCCCAGAGGGCTTTCCAGCACCACCACCTTCACCATGCAGCTCCATCAGCTTGCCCACTAAAAAGAAGCAGTGACAGAAAGAGAGAGAGAGATGGACCTGTTTAAACAGTTTTAAATTACTCAATTACTCATCGCACACAAATGAAGCCACCAGAACATTTTCTGTACATAGAAGCAAGTCCATTGCAGACAGCTCATGCATGGAGATGCCGCTGCAGTGACAGTCAGACAGAAACAAGCAGTGAAATAAGGCTGCATCATGAAACTGCAAACTACAATTTTTTGTAAAATGATCTGGTCTCAAGAACCTACTGCTGCACGGGAATGTCAGAAAAAAGGGAAATGGAATCATTCCACATCATCTGGGACCGAAACATTTTGTCATCATTCATTCCCAAAGCAAGGCTTTTAAACATTCAGCAGCAGTTCCAGGTGAGAATTCAAGAAGTTTCAAACTGCTTGTGTTTCCATCCTGGAAGTAACACAGCGGGACAAGGACACACTGTTTCCCTTCTACAACTACTTAGGATCATTGATGCTGCTGTTAGCATCTTTATCCAAAAGCAAACACATTTAAAGTAACTCCTTTCCACACCCTCCTCCAAGTGTCTGCAGTAACTGACTTACATTCGAACTTGGGCTTCTTGAGCATCTTCACCTTGCGGACATAGACATCGTGCAGGGGGTAAATGGACTGACAGGCCTTCTCGATGTCCTTGCCAATGCTGTCTGGGATCCTAAGACATCACAGAGCACCACAGTGTTAAAAACTCTGCCTGCTTCTTCAGCAGCAACACAGGCTTAAAAAAATCCTTAAGAATACAAAATATTCTACAGAAGTTTACATCATCACTTGGACAATTTTTTTCAAGTACATTTAGATTCTAAGCCACTTCCCTTGCAATGTGAGAAGGGACATAGCACAGGTGTGTCCATTTTGAGAGCAAATCTGCAAATTTGTGGAAGCACTCAGCACACTTTGGAAAACTCTTCTATCAGAAGAGCTCAGAGCATTCACAGCCCCAGCTGATCAGAATTAAAACTTTAGTCTGTAGAAATGTGAACCACAAATTCTCTGGAGAGTGATTTTATATTTATGCAAACGTGACAGCGGATTCAGGTCAGACGCGATGCAGAGACTAAGAGAAGCCACTTGCAGAAAAGGGCCATTGCCTTTTCCACACGAGGGGCTCCTTGCCTGTCTCTGACAAACAGGCCGTAATGCACCAGCACTCCCCAAAGCACTCAACAACAACCAACCCTCGAACAACGATTTAAACTGCAGGGGAGAAAAACAGAACACAGCCAAAGCTTACAGCTTATTGACAACTTCCTTCAGGTCGTTGGTCTGCACCTCCCGGGTCATGATTTCCATCATTTTCTTGCGGATCTGCCGGACCTGCTGGTGCTGGGCATAGGAGGTCTTGCGGATTTGGTTGTTGCGCTTCTTGGTGAAGCCCACACAGAAGAGGCGCAGCAGGTACCCGTCCGTGGTTTTGACATCCACGTGGGCTTCAATCATTGTCTGAAAGAGAAAGCACCGAACACTGACCACCCACTCGGCAGCCAGGCTGCCCAACCCCATGCACCCGACACTGGTAACGTCTGACGCTCCTTCAAGCACAGCTTTGCTGTGCACCAGTGGCTCCCTCTGTCCCTGAAGGCACCAGCAGCACACAGACCTTGTTCCTGACACACCTGCCATTTTTTGACCATGGAGCACATTTTGTCCCGTGTGAGGTCCATCCCATGGAAGTTGGTCAGACAATTTTTGCCCTGAACGTCCTCAGTGATCAGTTTAAATTTGCGGAAGGCAACCTCATCATTCTGCAGATCAGCCAGGCTCACTTCAAACACACGGCCCTTCAGCCCATCAGAGGCAATTTCTGTGCGATGGAACACAAAAAAACACCTTTTATTAACATTAGAAGCACATTCTTCAAATCAGATCCTGAATTCCTGCTGGAATCCTGTTTTCCGATGCTTTCTAATGGTGATCACAGAGCCAGCAAAACTGGAAATGCCTCCCTTTGGGAGGAAACTTTTTAAGGTAATAGTATCAGGTATGGGGTATGAACAGCAGCATACAGCAGATTCCACCATGTGTAACAATTTGGTTTGTTTCAGGCATAAAGGGGTTACAGAGTATTTGAAAATTACGAGCAGTGATGAAAAAGCTAAACATAAAAAGCCACAGGTGCTCGGCAGAGATGAAGCAGCAATGAACACCCCAGTACAATCACTCCACAGCTCCTCCTCCAACAAGGAACCATTTTAACATCACTGGCTGGTTCACAATTCATTTTGCAGTGATTCTCATTTGTTTCTCCTGTTACAGTTCAAAATAACAATCATCGTCCTAACTCTGAGTGCAACCAGCAGAGTATTGTAAAGCTATTTAGCCATTCTGCATGGCTATGCTTCCAAAAATAGGGTTACCTCTATCCAGACACCCCTGCATTCCTAAGAGACTCCTTCCTCTTCCTAAGGGGTTGCCAGATCATATTAAACCGAATTTACCCTCCAGTGATACATCAGTGCACACATTAAACAGCAATTCCAGCTTTAATCTTTACCCAAAATATTTACATTTCAGAAATCTCAGTGGTTTGTTGTGCTGGTCGTTATGATCCTATTAGGACTAAGGTCTGCTGTGGCACTGTCCCACATCTCCCCCTGCGACAATCAGAACTACTGCTTAATAGTTTAATTTTTCTCAACTCATCAGGTTACCACAAGAGGAGCTCACTGGAAACTTCAGGCCCTTCCTTCCATGGTTCGGCATTCTTGTACAAACAAGGGCCCAGTGTATTAACTTCCCTAGAGCTCATTTATTAAAACAACTCGGGGTCGACTCAAAAAAACCCCACTCCAATCATGCAACTATTTTAGGTTCCACGATCGCAACAGTACAAGCAAAACCCATTATGTCAGCAGTTTTTCATCCAAGAAGTTCTTTAACCGCATGGAGGAAACACAACCCCCTCTCCTGCACCAACCCCAGCTACTCACTAGTTCCTTGGGTCCTGGTGACAAGCGTCTTCCCGATGTTTCGGATATTGAACATCGCCGGCGCTTTGACATCGTACCAGTCCTTCTTGGAGAAAGGGTCGACCCTTAAATCAAATGAGGAAGACTTTTTTTACCGACTTTCTCAGNGCGCCCCGCCCGGCGCCCCCGGGCACCGCCCGCCCGTGCCCCGGCGGCCCTCACACTTTCTTCTTGGCACCCTTCTTGCCGCCCTTGGTGAGGCGCTTGTTCTTGCCGACCGCCATCGTCAGGCCCGCGCCGCGGAAAGGGCGGGGCGCCCCCACTCCCGCGAGATTATACGAGACCGGCGCTCGCGCGAGACCTTCGAGAACGGGACCGCCCCCAGCGCCGGGAGCGGGGCCGGCCCGCCCGGGACGTACCACGGCGGGACGGAACCAACGGCACGGGGGGGACGGGGGGGAGCGATCAGCACAGGCCGAGCCCGTGAGCGCCCCCGCCTGGAGGCCGGGGAGCGCCCGGCCCGGGACGGCCGATCCCTGCGGAGCGCAGCGCTGGGAATGGGGATGCCCGAGTGGGGCCGCTGCCCGGCGGCAGAACCGCAGGGATGGGGTTCACTGCCACCAGCTGTGCCCGGGCGAAAGGCAGGTGCTACCTCCTGCCCTTTCTGATGTCTTCAAGCTGAATTATCTGTCCCCAGGCTGAATCTTGTCACCTTTTGTAAACGTAACTGCTGTCGTCTGGTATCTTGTACAGTGGAAGTTGCTTAATAAAGAAAAGAACTTTGTATTTTAAGCATCGCGTAAGAGTATGTCATACAAAGAAATATGCATCGGTAGGCGGGGNCTCAGGCCAGCCCGGGTTGCAGAAAGCCCTTCCTCTCCCAATGCCCGCCGCTGCTCCTGCCCCGCCAGGCCCACGCCCGCCCGGCTGACGCCATGACAGCATCGGCCCCGCTCCGGCCGGGCCGCCGCCGCCATCCGCCCCGCATCCCCGGCATNACACAGTCCGAGCCCGTGAGCGCCCCCGCCTGGAGGCCGGGGAGCGCCCGGCCCGGGACGGCCGATCCCTGCGGAGCGCAGCGCTGGGAATGGGGATGCCCGAGTGGGGCCGCTGCCCGGCGGCAGAACCGCAGGGATGGGGTTCACTGCCACCAGCTGTGCCCGGGCGAAAGGCAGGTGCTACCTCCTGCCCTTTCTGATGTCTTCAAGCTGAATTATCTGTCCCCAGGCTGAATCTTGTCACCTTTTGTAAACGTAACTGCTGTCGTCTGGTATCTTGTACAGTGGAAGTTGCTTAATAAAGAAAAGAACTTTGTATTTTAAGCATCGCGTAAGAGTATGTCATACAAAGAAATATGCATCGGTAGGCGGGGAATATGTATTAGACAGGCGGACTTATGTAAATTTTACTGTATAAAAGATGTAACTTTTTACCCCATGGTGTGTTTGACTTGTCAAACCTCCACCTTGCATCCCGCGCAGAATAAACAATGTCTTCTTTCTAAACTATACTCCTAAAATCGGCGCCTTTCCCAGGCCATGGGGTGCCGAGGGGACAGCCAGAAGTTGTTGGTCTTGGCTGCCTGAAATGCCTCGGCTGATGGCTCCTGTCCCCACCGCACAGAGCAGGAGGAGGCTCTGTTCAGCCCCACTGCGTGGGCAGGGCTGGGACATGGAGAAATGGTGCCCAGGACAGCGCCACGCAGCTGGGACTCCCCAGGGATGAGAGGTGACCACAGGCTGTGGTTCACCAATGAACCTCACAGCAGCCTCTGGCAAGGATACGCCTGAGGCTCTGCCAGGTAGGATGGGATCCAGCACAGGTACCTGTGCAGCTAGAGACAGCCCATTGCCACGAATCCCGGCTTGTTCCGCCTCCTGCGGACGCCATCCCATTTCCATCCACACCAGGACAGTGGAAAGCAGAGTGTGTCCAAGGGGTCATGATGAGAGTCCCCATCCTCCTTTCATGCCCAGAAGGAGCAGGGGGTCAGCAAGGGGGCTGTGCTGACCCTCCATGCCTGAAGGGTTTTGGCCAGGAGCCTGAGCTGTTCCCACTGTAGGAGCTGTGCACCTTTGATGAGAATTTCTTCAGAGGCCTCTCTGGACATTCTGCACCTTCATTGTGGCCAATCGTGGAAGTGTTATGGGTGTTTTGGGAAAGGTGCTGCCCAAGATTTTGTTACCTGTTTGCCACTTCCCATCACAGTCTCTCTGATGTCTTTGATGAGGAGGATGGAGACCACTTGCACCCACTCGTGACAGCCTCTCCTGGGCACTGCATGCCTTTCCCTTTGGAGGAGACATGCTTTCCTCGCAGCTCCATTATGGTGGTCAAGGGACAGGAGTATTTGATGGGCTCAGGCTGGCTCCTGGCTCTTTGCTTGTCTCTGCATCAATGGAGTAGCTGGGAACATGGGAGGTAGCAGTGAGGAAAAATGCATCCTGGCACTTCCCAGGGGTATGAATTTGCCTGCCAGGGGACACAGGGAAAAGAAACAGGCGGGTCCTGTAGCACTGAAGAACAGCCGTGGATATGCCACATCTTCCAAGGGTTGTAGGAACATCTGTCAGCTGTCCCACAGGTGATGGTGACATCCTGCCCCCCAACCAGGGAACTGGGTATCTTGCCCTGCCAGCCAAAGGGACCCAAGTGTCCTGCCTTTCATGAGACAGGTGGCCAAGGCCAGAGTGGGCAGTGGCCACCCAAGGGGACGCACGCAAACAGTCACGTGGTTTGTTAATGACTACCTAATGACCTTGGGGGGCCATGAGGGTGAGCAGGGCCTCCTGGACACCTGGCTCCCCCCAGACATCCACTGGACCTTGCTCTTTACCCTGCCCCTCCTCCTGGATCCTTGCCCATTGGGCACAGCTGGGGCCAGTATAAAAGAGGAGCAGAGGAGTAGGAGGGATACTGGAGACCCCGAGGCCATAAGGGAAACTGAGGCGCGCACACAGGTGCGGGTGAGAGGTGCATAGGGGACCAGAACGTGTGTGGGAGGGGTCTGTGAGGAACCCAAGCATCCAGTGGGGCAGGGAGGCTGTGTATGGCACCTGGGTGTCAGGGTACGGGGTGGATCTATAGGGGACTGAGGAGCAGGTAGGGGGTGTTCCATAGGGGACTGAGGCTTCTGGGGAGTGCATAACCATAGGGGACCCATGCATCCAGGCGAGATCCACAGACAGCCCAGTTGTCCAGAGATAGGCCCCCACGCATTGGGAGGGGATTTGTATGGGACCCCGGTGTTTGGGAGGGGGAATCTATAGAACAACCAAGCATCCAGGGTGGGATTTCCAGTCGGGGGCCCAGAAGTCCAGGCGGCCCTAACCCCACCTTTCCCCAGGTGTCCATGGCGGGCTGGGTGCTGTGCATGACCCTGCTGCTGGCAGCACTGGCAGGGGCGGTGGGCGAGAGCCGCTACGAGAAGTTCCTGCGGCAGCACGTGGACAACCCCCGGACGTCCACGCTGGCGGCGCATCGCTACTGCGAGACCATGCTGGCGCGGCGGCGGGTGACGGCTCCGGGCCGGCCCTGCAAGCCCTCCAACACCTTCGTGCACGCCCCGGCCGCGGAGCTGGTGGCCGCCTGCTCCCAGGCGCCCGACGCCTCGGGGTTCCAGAGCACCCCGAGCGCCGTGAGCCTGACGGCCTGCCGGCTGCGTGGCGGGGACTCGCGGCCGCCCTGCGCCTACCGGGCCCGGCAGCTGCAGCACCACGTGCGCGTTGCCTGCCGCGACGGGCTGCCCGTGCACCTGGCGGGCACCTTCGCCGCCCCGCAGTGACGCCTGGCACGGCGGCGGCACGGACCCCCGGCGGCACGGACCCCCGGCGGCACGGAACCCCGGCGCGGCTCTCCCTCCCGTCAGGGGCTCGCTTAGTGCTGGCAATAAAGGAGGTGACAGAGGCCTGGGCTTCAGCATCAGCTTCTGGGGGAACCCTGCAATTGTACCCCTCTCCGGGTGCCCCTGAGCCCCCTGGGTGACCCCAACCCTGTCCAAGGTGGATTTGGCCCCCGTGTGCCTTATAGAGCCCTGGGTTTTCCCAGCCTCCTGGGTGCTCAGTAGCCCCCTAGGGTGTCTCTGACCTCTCCTGTGCCCTTTCCCCTTTCTTGGGTGTCCCACAGCTCCCATGGGTGCCCCACAACCACCACCACCCTCCCACCCAAGGTCCCCTGATCTCCTGGATGTGCAGCCAGCCCCCTCCCCAGTGTCCTGACCCTTTGGGTGTCACATTGCTTTCCCGGATGCCCCATATCCCCCACAGGGGTTCCCAACCTCCCCCATGCCCCATAAACTGCCAGATGCCCCATCTCCCACATGCCTCTGACCCCATCTGTGACCTCTCTGGGGCTGAAGCTGCTTCCCTTTGGGACCCCCACAGGACCGAGCCCTGGCTGGGGCCACACAGAGCCCTGAACCACCAACCCACACACACCGAGCACAACAAACACACAGACAATGCACAAAACATGCAGTCACACTCACAGCACAAAGCAACACCCCTGCTCCTAGCACAGCACACAGCATGAGCACACACAGGACACACACACAAGCACGTACACACAATATGCACACACGTACAGAAGTTATGTTCCAGAGTCTCAATGGGATTTCACGTATTTCAGCTTGTGTTCATCACCTCTTGTCCTTCATTCTCCCTGTCAGTACTTACCAGTACACTTATAAGCTCCCCCCGTCTCAGCCTTCTCCTCTCCAGGCTGAATAATCCCTGCTCTCTCAGCTTCTCCTCTGATCAGACATATTCCAGTCCCTTCATCATCATCAGCTCCTTGCTGGACTCTCTCCAGTATGTCCATGTCTCTCATGTACTGGGGAGTCTGCCACAGGATCCAGCACTCCAGGTGTGCCTCAGTGCTGAGCACAGGAGCAGGATCACCTGCCTCCATGTGCTGGCAGTGTTCTGATTAACACAGCCCAACTGGCTGGGGGACCCCTTTGCTCTGGTCCTATTGCTGTGGGAACTCTGAGAAGTCTCATGGGACTGCTGACAGCCAGGTGCTGTGCTGCTGCAAAAAGGCAGCCCAAATGCATCCAGAAATTGTAGCTGAGAGGAAAAGGAGTGCAGCAAATGGTTTTCCTGATCATTTTCCTCCCTCTACAAGATACCTCTTGCTCGTGTGCCTTAAAGTGCTCCTTTTCTGAAATTCACGTGAAAGGCATTTTGGGGGCTATCCATGGACTGGTGAGCTCCACCTCTCAGCACTGGCCCAGTGAGGAGAGCACTACTCTCTGTGCACTGCAGGGGAATCGGGGTATTTCAAAGGTAATTGGGGCTTTCCTGGTCCAGCAACTTAGAGCAGACTCACTTCTCCACCCTGCTCACTCCTGGCCATGGGAGGAGCTGGCTCAGCAGGGAATACCTGGGGTCTCTGCAAGTACAAGGGTTTGACCTCTGCTTCTTGGCTCCTCAGGGCTTGGAGGAGGATTCCACTTCACCACTTGTTCTCTGGTAGCTGAGATCATCCTTGCAGTGACAGAGAAAAATATCATCACTGTGATTTACCCCACAAACTTTGCACTTCAGGGTCTGAAGTGCATAGGAGAGGTAGCACCCATCTTGGGGAGACACCTCTGAGCTGCAGTCCCAGAGCAGCAATGCCATTTCTGGGATGCCCAGCATGCTGCAGCTACCTGAGTCTGCTGGAAAGTCTGGACAATTCCTGGCATCTCCCATTGGATGGCAGGGCAGCTCAACCCCTTCAGCACATCCCATCCCATGATCGCACTGTTGGTTCACTCCTGTGCTGTGCTTTCCCCTAAGAAGCAGCTGCTTCTTCAGCATATGTTTGTCTGTTCTTTGTGAAGGCTAAAGGAAAAAAACTCAGCCACAAAGGAATCAGGATCATCCAGAGGGTGTTGTGGCCTTTGCCACAAGCAGCAGTGGGCCATTTACAGGCAGTGCTCAGCAAATTTATAATGGCAGCAAGTAGCAAAAAGGCAGGGAGGGACTGGTGCCTGAAAATAAAGGAAGGAATTTTGCAATATTATGTTTTAATAAATCACTGCATTTATTTCTTAATTTCTTCCTCATTTAGATACTTTCATGTCCTGTCTAACACAGTCAAATATAAAGTTGTGAGGGTTGTGGTTGATTCTGCTTTGTAACACAGAAAGTGATCATCTCTGCTTTGTGGGTGGGAGTTAAGCAGCTTTCCTAAGGTCACAGGAAAGTCTTGAGACAGGAGCTCAGTTCAGACCTCAGCCTTATTTAATAGCCTCCCTTCCCATTTATGTACCTTCTTTTTCTGAAGGGGAGAAAAAGATGCAACCAAAAATGTTTCCAGAACAGCACTATATGCCTAAAGCTTCTCTCTGAGTCATATCTGCTTGACTTTCATGCCCAGAGTTTGCTCTGACAATGGTCAGCCTGCTCTGCTCACCTGCTCTATTGTCAATTATTTCCTTCACCAGAAACTGGCTGTTGCTTGTTTAGCACAGGGAAATGAAACAAATAATGCTGACTCACATGCTTCATTATGGCTCACAAGCTTCCACCTCCCAGCCTTTGATGGTATAAAATGAGAGGCATGAGCAGTGTGTCAATATTTCCAGTGCTGCCGTGGAAATTTATTCCTGCTCCTTGAAAAGCAAGGGCATTTTTTTCAGAACCATAACAGAAAATTGCTTAAGCAGGCACTGCAAAGGCCTTCAGAAATATTTACTCAGCAAAGGCAAATATCGAGCTCCACGGATTTGGCAGAATGAGTCCTGTGAAACCAGGCTGTTGCTGCATGCCATGCATGCCTAAATTGACATGGAAAAAGCTTCTTTCCAGTGTATTGCTTGTACATGAAATACACCCTGCACAAACACAGTTTCTGTGCAGGACATGCACCTTTCTTGTTTACTGGGAAAGGGGCTGCCAGGCTGCCTGGGGGCAGCACAAGACAAGAAAGCATCCCCTTCCCCATCCAGCAGCACCAGTGAGATCCTGGGGTCTGTGCTGTTCCTCCAGTCACTGCTCCTCAGCACTGTCCCTACGACACACAGACCTCAAGTTCTGTTCCCAGTCAGACGTGTCCTGCAATCCTCCTTCCCCCTGAGTGGGTCACACACTTGGCCCCCAGGGTGCAGGGTCACCTGTGACCCCTGCCACACAGGGAATGATCCATCCCCTCCACCATTCTTGCAGAAGTTCCTGGGCATGGGGGCAAGAATGCCTGCTAGAAAAAGGGGAGCTGCTGCCCATGGCATGGTGGGGACAGCACAGACAAGGGGGGCATAAGACAGCAAAGTCCTCAAACTCAGCTGAGGCTTAGGTGTCACTTTCCCCACAACAGCTACACATCAGAAATCTTAATGCACTTCTCCAGTTCAAGCATTGACCCTAAGACCCAAAACCTACGACTGCTCAGGCTGGAGAAGAACCATGAGCTACCATAGGGGAAAGTACCAGGAAAGCCTGGAGCTAAAATTTCTGTCTGTATGAGACCAAGAGGCCACCCATTCAATCTAAAAAATATATAAGTGAAAAAGACTACTGTTTGCCTCTGGTCTGCTGGGAATGCTGCTGCAAGGTGCCAAGATCAACACCAGAATCAGACTCAAGTGCCCAAACTCAAGAGAAAGAGTTTTTGATCAAGTTAACATCCCACGCCGTGCAGGCCTTGTGCCAATACCTCTAATAGTGTTTGTCACTAAAATTGAAACTCACAATGCAAAATGGATCCAATCTTGTGTTATGTGGGCTGGTTGAATGTTTGGCTACCTCTTGAGTCCCACTGAGTACCCAGCTAAAGCTTTGCAAGCTACTTGCTTTGCAAATTATCTCCCCATTTTCAGCACAACTTGGATGTCATGGTCAATCCCTGTCTCCTTCAGTGCTCTCCTGCTGAGCTGCCACCAACCTCTTCCCTACATTCATGCTTGGAAACTGAGTCATCCCTTCATCTTATCTCAGAAAAACATGCTGGGCTCCTTCAGACAGGTTCTCCAGCTCTTTCATCACTCTGCTGGCCCATGTGAGACCACATGCAGCAAGTCAGAGCCAGACCTTCCAGAGTTTGTGTCCAGGATGATCCGTGGGATGGACAGTGGTTCCCAAGCCAGAAAGCTCCTGCTACCTGCACTGGAGGGAAGTGGACCCAAAAGTCAGATGCAAGAAAGCCAGTGTATAAAAAATTCCCAGCGGTCGCAGTTGGAGCCATCCCACATTCTTCCAGCAGGCAGGGACGTGCACGGCCTCCTCCCTAAGGGGATCAGGGGAAATTCATTGCAAATGGGTACCCAGCCAAGGAACTATCCCCTCCCATCAGCAGCAACCATAGCCAAACAGATAAAAAAAAAAAAAAAAAGAAAAATCCAGGTGAGAAGCCTGGAAGAGATTCACAGAAAGTACACAAAGTGTTAAGAAAACCTGGGAAATTAAAATTCCCCAAAGGAGCAGGCTGTGTCTGGAGGTGAATCAAGGCTGGAGGAAGGTGCTCATGAATTTCTCCCTGCTAGAGCTGGGAGGTGGGTAGCTCAGCTAGTGACATCCTGTCTCAGATTAGCTGATGCTGGGCTCTCTCCAAATGTCCCAAACTCACCACTTCTCCAAGGGCTGCAGAACTGGTATCAGGAGCAGGGCAGCTCCTCTCTTCCTCATGCTGGGGTGGAAGAGTAAAAGAAGCCCACAGCCTCTTGAAAAATCTTTTTTTTTTCTTAGCAGCATCGCCTCTCTCCCACTCTGAGTGGCTGCTCAATGTCTGGATGGAAGCAAAGGGATTGAAGGGAGCCAGGCCAGTTTCTCCAGCTTCCATTGTGCTGCTCCTGCATCCCATCTGTTGGAGAAACATGTTTGCAGAGCACCCAGCCCTATACATTTCTCATTCAAAGAGCCCTATACATTTCTCATTCACCAGCAGCAATAAGACCCTGCCGGCCCGCAGTGGCCCCAGCCTTTCACGTGCCAGCCCATCTCTCAATAAAGGAGTTAAATAAATGTTAGACACAAGGGACCGGTGAATTACCAGGCAAAGGGAGGGAGCTGGAGGGATGGGAAAAGCAAAGCAACCTAGCCCTGGCTTCCCCCTCAAGGCCTTGGAGGTGAGTTGGGGATTTTCCATTTCATTAGCTTTACAAGGGGTAATTTCCAGCATGCAGCATCATCCTCATGAACAGACCCATCCCAAGCTCTCTCTCACCCCTTCACATCCAGCAGTGGTGCTTCACTATGGCTGCACCACCAGACAGGAAAGCCAGGCTGTATTGGTATCTAACAAAGGAAACAGGCAGCTGATATTGAACTGCCCACAGAGAAAAATAGAAGTGATACACAGAAACAATCAGGGATTTTTGTTTTGAAAGTGAAAAGCAAAACAGATGCAAAAACCCACAAAAGATGAGAATTCAAAAGCCTTGGGTTCTCCCTTGCAAAGGAGCATTATGTGAACTGCCCTTGCTCCTGAGGAGAAGCAGCCACCTGTTCACCCCTGCTGCCCACGGATGATCCGTGGGATGGACAGTGGTTCTAGAGCATAGTGGTGTTCCTGGGCAAAAAGGCTCTGATGCTTTGGGACAGGTGGGGATCGGAGCACTGTCCCACAGGAGAAATCAGCTTGGTACAGTGAGTTCATTAGAAACATGCACACACGCAGGCAGGAGTTTATTAGTCCACATTTACCATACCAAAAA